>CM035172.1:56051481-56237030 GCA_020205615.1 Panax quinquefolius | reverse complement strand
GGATATGATCTCGGCGGAGATCGGGAATAGAACTAGGAGGAGAGATGAGATGTAAATCCTTCATTTGAGTGTGTCTACCTAAAGCTTATTTGTTGGTCGGTCGTAATATCGGGATATTATGTGATATGTTAATTTATTCAATTAACCCTTGTTTTGAAGTTGTATTCTACTAGAATGATATCTCGAAATACGGGAGATGAGCAATGGAGAAATCATGATGAAAAAGATGAAATCTGAAATGAAAGCAAGGTATTCTCAACTCTTTGAAATACCGTGCACGTAAATTTCGGGACGAAATTTCATAAGAGGGAGATTGTAAGATCCCTAATTTTATGAAATAAAAGTATTCAATTTTTCTTATAATTACTATTCAAGAAATGGTTAAATTGATAAAAGTTAAAGTTAAGGGTGATATATGAATTTTTTTCAAAATACATGAGTGGTTATAAAATATTCATTGTTTTCGGAGAATATTCGTTTGGTCGTGGAATATTCTTTCCGTGAGAATATTAAATGCTGACCATATATGACCATTTTGGGCCCCTATAATGTAAAACCGGCTTGATGAAGAAAACGACAAAATTAAGTTTTATAAATAACTACGTAATCGTTCACAATTAACACTGTTGGAATACCCTTGGTAAAGTAAAAAAATAATACGGCGTTGTTACTACGAAGACACTTAGATTACAAGATTTTTTTCAATTATTGATTCTTACGTGAGAAGGCACTACTCAATAATTATTACGATGATTCTTCGCTTCAATATTTTATTTTATTGATTCAATAATTGCTTTGTGTTGATATTTTATTATTGTTGTTCAATAATTATCAACGCATGTATTTCCATTATCGGATCAATAATTCATATTATTTGAATAATATTATTAGATAGCATTATTGGCAATGTCTAGAAAGTTACATCAAGGAGAGGTTTGGTCACCTAATTGCGCGCCAAGAAGAGAAATTCTTATTGAAAGCCCCTCTTTCCTGGAACCGCTTTGGTTGTCATTATTGTGATTCGTAATATTATTTGTGAATAATTAGTTATTGATTTATATGATAAGAAAATATTTATTTGATGTGGATATAAATGATGGATTTATTTATGTATTTAAGTGAAGGAATTAAAGATGAGGTGTTTTATCGAGATTTTGTCGAAATGGAGAACAAAAAATATGGATTTTCGGAAAATTAGTTTATTACTTGATTTTGTAAAATCCATAACTCTTTAATAATATAAATGAGTTAAGAGATGAGCCATATATCAAAAGAAAGCCCTAGAAGTAAGCTAACTCGAAATTTGAATCACCCAAAAATTCTTTGTAGATATTTCGTGCTGAAATTTTGAATGAAATCGGTCCGAAGGACTAATAGTCCAAAAAATTAGTGTTCTTGACTATATTGCGTGAGTTATAAATTTTGATCCGAATTGTTGGATCGTTGTAATTTTGGATATGTTATACATATATAAGTTGAGTATATGTCCAAAAATTTTAAACCGCTTAAAAATGAACGTATGATTTGTTATGAATTTTAAGAGGTAAATCGATTCGGAAATTAGGTTTTGGTGGAAAATTCTAGAATTGAGTGGGCCCCACTCTTGGTTGTTGGGGAAGATGGCTGATTTTGGTGGGTGGAATAGTAGCGGTAAAGCCCATCGTAAAGCAGTCAAGTCTTCTTCTACGTGCTAACATTTTCCTATAAATAGAGGGCTAAGTTAGAATTGAAAATCACACCGTAAACATAAGCTTTCTCTTTCTCTCTCTAGATTATCGAGTGTAATTTGTGAGTATTTAGATACTTGATGAGTTGATATTCATCGGTGCAAGTTTCCTTCAAATCATATCCGATATCCTCGTCGGCGCCTTTGCTTTTTGATGTAAGGGATAGTAAGGGATTATAAGGGATGTTATTTTCTTCTCGGATGATATTATTTCTTCAATATCATTATCTTTGAAATATTGGTTGGAACTTTTATCAAATTTGGAACTTTTTCATGTAAAGGTTACTATTCATGAGTTACTATTCACGAAGTTACTATTCATGAGTTACTATACATTCAGGTACTATTCACGAGTACTATTAATTCAGCGTGAAGATGTTTTTTGTGGAATTTCTATCTTTTGTGTCGAGTTACTATTCACGATATCAAGACTTATTCACGATATCTGAGACTATTCACGAATACGGCACTATTCACCTAAAAATGAAAATTTTTCTTTTCGCCTAAAATATCTATTTTGGATACTAGCTTTGATTGTATCCATGTTTTGATCATTCTTGAATTTTACACCACTATGATTATTTTTGAGGTATTTTTGGGCGTGGATAAAATCAATGCAAAGATGAATGATTTGAAGAATATCTTTGGCTCAGAGTGCAAAGATGAACAGTGTTTAAATGAACATGACCAACCTGATGAATATCTTTAGCCAAGAAGTGCAAAGATGAATTATTGATGAATATCTTTTGCTTTCGTAATGCAAAGATGACTGTTGTTGAATATCTTTAAATTTAAGTAGTGCAAAGATGAATTATTGATGAATATCTTTTGCTCGAAATGCAAAGATGACTGTTGTTGAATATCTTTAAGCCGTGGTCTGAAAAGATGAATTATTGATGAATATCTTTTGCTCGTAATGCTGAAGATGACTGTCATTGTCGAATATCTTTAGCTTTGTAGTGCAAAGATGAATTATTGATGAATATCTTTGGCTTGTAATGCAAAGATGACCCGTTGTTGAATATCTTTAGCTTTGTAGTGTAAAGATGAACTGTTGATGAATATCTTTGGTAGTGGTGCAAAGATGAATTTATTAAGTATGATTATGAATGTGAACGTGATTTGGTATAACCATGATCTTTGATGTTTCGGTAAAGACAATTGATGAAATTATCTTCATCCCGGATAAGAAGAGAATTTAGAACTACAATTATGATTATGAAGTTATACATGTGATTGTGGGCGAGAATTGTTGATTGATGTTACGAGGATAAAATATTGTTGGTGGACTTTTAACGGAGAAGATAATAGACTTTTATAGTCTATTTGACTCTTTAATGGATTGCTTCGTTCACGCAACTATGGTTGAAAAGTTTTATCATCTACCATATGTTCTAAATCTACGATTTATTACTTGATGAAGACTATTGATAATTTATTTATCTTTAGTCATAATATTCTTTATCGAGCTAGTTGTGCTCACCCTTTTGTTTCACAATTCCTTTAATTAAATAAAAAGTGTAGCTGGGTCGAGCGGGGGATAGCGAGGAATAGAATAATTGGTCTATAGATGTTGAGGTGAGGTGAATTTAACTTTGGAAGGGTGTTTTGTCACTATCATACAAGATGTCTAATGACATACAACCTCGTGTTATCATAAGACACGGTTGTGTTTCATCCACTTCTTTGAGTATATTTACAAGCACTACCTATATAATCTTGGTGTTTGTTTGGAGTATAATACCCAATTAGAGACAAAGTGGAGATAATGATATGTCAAGAGAAGAGTCACCATTGGGAAGAATATGATAGTAATCTTCTCATTTTTCTTTGGGGTTTATTGGGTCAACCAAGGATAATTACGTGGCCATATGATATCTACCATAACCTAAAAGCATGGCCTCCCATGTATGAAGGTTTCCTTGAGCACTTCCCAAAGATTCTAATTTCTAAAACAGCTTTTTGACTATACCTTTATAAAGGTGTCATTGTGACGTACTTTCAGATTGGTATATATTTGTATCCAAACTCACAACATATATGTGTTGTTGTATTTTGCACGATAATTGTTGTAATAAAGTTGTAGTTATTTTTCGCACCATATATTTGGCGACTTCGAATGGGTTGGATGGAATGGACCTATTTTGGGGTCGTTACATTTAATCGTATCGAGCTATAAGTAAAGAGCCCCAGCCTCTCATTTGGTGACTTCCTATTGATGGGGATGCACCGCCGGACTCTCCGTAGGGGCCTTGGATTCTGCTTGGCAAATTGATAGGTACCATCGTGAGGTCTTTGTCCATCTTGGGACACGAGTTACAATTGGTATCGAGCTTAGGGATATGATCTCCTGCGGAGATCGGGGAATAGAACTAGGAGGGAGAGATGAGTAAATCCTTCTTAATTAGTGTGTCTACCTAAGCTTATTTGTTGGTCGACCATAATATCGGGATATTATGTGATATGTTAATTTATTCAATTAACCCTTGTTTTGAAGTTGTATTCTAGAATGATATCTCGAAATACGGAGATGAGCAATGGAGAAATCACGATGACAGAAAGATGAAATCAAATGAAAGCAAGGTATTCTCAACTCTTTGAAATACCAGTGCACGTAAATTTCTGGGACGAAATTTCATAAGGAGGGAGATTGTAAGACCCCTAATTTTATGAAATAAAAGTATTCAATTTTTCTTATAATTACTATTCAATAAATGGTTAAATTGATAAAAGTTAAAGTTAAGGGTGATATATGAATTTTTTTCAAAATACATGATGGTTATAAAATATTCATTGTTTTGGAGAATATTAGTTTGGTCGTGGAATATTCTTTCCGTAGGGAATATTAAATGCATTTACAGGTATGACCATTTTGGGGTCCCATAATGTAATAACGCCGGATGAAGAAAACGCAAAAATTAAGTTTTATAAAATAACTACGTAATCGTTCACGATTACTGTTGTTGAATACCCGTTGGTAAAAAGTAAAGTAATACTGCTGCACGTTGCGCTGACGGTATTACCAGCACAAGATTTTTTCAATTATTGATTCTTACGTGAGAAGGCACTACTCAATAATTGTTACGATAATTACAGATTCAATATTTTATTTTATTGATTCAATAATTCTTTGTGTTGATATTTTATTATTGTTGTTCAATAATTATCAACGCGACAAAGATTTCCCATTATCGGATCAATAATTCATATTATTTGAATAATATTATTAGATAGCATTATTGGCAATGTCTAGAAAGTTCTGTCAAGGAGAGGTTTGGTCACCTAATTGCGGCGCCATGATGGAGAAATTCTTATTGAAAGCCCTCTTTCCTGAACCTGCCTGGTTGTCATTATTGTGATTACGTGAATATTATTTGTGAATAATTAGTTATTGATTTATATGATAAGAAAATATTTATTTGATGTGGATATAAATGATGGATTTATTTATGTATTTAAGTGAAGGAATTAAAGATGAGGTGTTTTATCAAGATTTGTCTAAATGGAGAACAAAATATGGGATTTTCGGAAAAATTAGTTTATTACTTGATTTTGTAAAATCCATAACTCTTTAATGTATAATGAGTTAAGAGATGAGCCATATGTCAAAAGAAAGCCCTAGAAGTAAGCTAATCAGAGAAATTTGAATCACCCAAAAATTCTTTGTAGAGATATTTCAGTATTTGAAATTTTTGAATGAAATGGTCCAAGGACTAATAGTCCAAAAATTAGTGTTCTTCAGCTATATTAAGTGAGTTATAAATTTTGATCCGATAGTTGGATCGTTGTAATTTTTGGATATGTTATACATATATAAGTTGAGTATATGTCCAAAAATTTTAAACCGTTAAAATGAACGTATGATTTGTTATGAATTTTAAGAGGTAATCGATTCTAAATTAGGTTTTGGTGGAAAATTCTAGAATTGAGTGGGCCCCACTCTTGGTTGTTGGGGAAGATGGCTGATTTTTGGTGGGTGGAATAGTAGCGGTAAAAGCCATCGTGTGCAGGTCAAGTCTTCTTGATACGTGCTAACATTTTCCTATAAATAGAGGGCTAAGTTAGAATTGAAAATCACACCGTAAACATAAGCTTTCTCTCTTTCTCTCTAGATTATCGAGTGTAATTTGTGAGTATTTAGATACTTGATGAGTTGATATTCATCGATCTGCAAGTTTCCTTCACGTCATATCCGATATCCCCTTCGAAGTCTTTGCTCTTTTGATGTAAGGGATAGTAAGGGATTGTAAGGGATGTTATTTTCTTCTCGGATGATATTATTTCTTCAATATCATTATCTTTGAAATATTGGTTGGAACTTTTATCAAATTTGGAACTTTTTCATGTCGGGTTACTATTCATGAGTTACTATTCACGAGTTACTATTCATGAGTTACTATTCACGGTCTTACTATTCACGAGTACTATTCATAAAGCGTGAAGATGTTTTTTTTTTGTGGAATTTCTATCTTTTGGTGTTGAGTTACTATTCACGTATACTGAGACTATTCACGTATCTGACACTATTCACGAATCACTCAACACTTTATTCAATTTAAAATGAAAATTTTTCTTTTAAATCTAAAATATCTATTTTGGATACTAGCTTTGATTGTATCCATGTTTTGATCATTCTTGAATTTTACACCACTATGATTATTTTTGAGGTATTTTGGACGTGGATAAAATCAATGCAAAGATGAATGATTTACGAAGAATATCTTTGGCTTTAGGTAGTGCAAAGATGAACAGTGTTTAAATGAACATGACCAACTGATGAATATCTTTAGCCAATGAGTGCAAAGATGAATTATTGATGAATATCTTTTGCTCGTAATGCAAAGATGACTGTTGTTGAATATCTTTGGCCAGAGTAGTGCAAAGATGAATTATTGATGAATATCTTTTGCTCGAAATGCAAAGATGACCATTGTTGAATATCTTTAGCCATTGAAGCAAAGATGAATTATTGATGAATATCTTTTGCTCGTAATGCAAAGATGACTTTGTTGTCGAATATCTTTAGCCTTGTAGTGCAAAGATGAATTATTGATGAATATCTTTTGACTTGTAATGCAAAGATGACCCGTTGTTGAATATCTTTAGCTTTTGAGTAGTGTAAAGATGAACTATTGATGAATATCTTTTGGTAGTGGTGCAAAGATGAATTTATTAGTATGATTATGAGCAGAACCGTGATTTGGTATAACCATGATCTTTGATGTTTCGGGGTAAAGACGTGTGATGAAATTATCTTCATCCCGGATAAGAAGAGGAATTTAGAACTACAATTATGATTATGAGTTATACATGTGATTGTGGGCGAGGAATTGTTGATTGATGTTCTGAGGATAAAATATTGTTGGTGGACTTTTAACGTGAGAAGATAATAGACTTTATAGTCTATTTGACTCTTTAATGGATTGCTTCGTTTCCGCTAACTATGGTTGAAAAGTTTTATCATCTACCATATGTTCTAAATCTACGATTTATTCTTGATGAAGACTATTGATAATTTATTTATCTTTAGTCATAATATTCTTTATTGAAGCTAGTTGTGCTCACCCTTTTGTTTCACAATTCCTTTCGTGTAATAAAAGTGTAGGCTGGGTCGAGCGGGGATAGCGAGGGAATAGAATGGTGGTCTATAGATGTTGAGGGTGAGGTGAATTTAACTTTGGAAGGGTGTTTTGTCACTATCATACAAGATGTCTAATGACATACAACCTCGTGTTATCATAAGACATGGTTGTGCTCATCCACTTCTTTGAGTATATTTACAAGCACTACCTATATAATCTTGGTGTTTGTTTGGAGTATAATACCCAATTAGAGACAGTGGAGATAATGATATGTCAAGAGAAGAGTCACCATTGGGAAGAATATGATAGTAATCTTCTCGTTTTTCTTTGGGGTTTATTAGGTCAACCAAGGATAATTCTGCAGGCCATATGATATCTACCATAACCTAAAAAGCATGGCCTCCCATGTATGAAGGTTTCCTTGAGCACTTCCCAAAGATTCTAATTTCTAAAACAGGTTTTGACTATACCTTTATGTAAGGTGTCATTGTGTGACGTCTTCAGATTGGTATATATTTGTATCCAAACTCACAGCATATGTGTTGTTGTATTTTGCACGATAATTGTTGTAATAAAGTTGTAGTTATTTTTCGTACCATATATTTGGCGACTCAGAATGGGTTGGATGGAATGGACCTATTTTGGGGTCGTTACAGAAGTGGTACTAAAGTACTTACCCACCGATCAGATGATTGTTAATCCTCTAACGAAGTCAATTCCTACAAATGCATTTCAGAGATATGTTCGTTCTTAAGGATTTCGTAAGGGGTTTAATGTACTTGTGACATTTCAATGTATCACTTATTATTTGGCTTATATTGGAAGTTCATATCATTTAATATTGTATTGGAATTATTTATCATTTAATGGAAAAGACTTTTTATTTCCCACATTCTCTTTATTGGCATATGATAAATTGAGTTCACACAGTTATTAATAATAACTACATATTATATATGTATTTTAGAATTATATGTGTAACGGGTTGATTGGCTCTCTCACATGAGCAATCGCCTTTGGCACTTTGGATATCGAGCAATTGATGTTTAGATAATAAAAAAATCAATTAGCGCTGAAAATCGAGCAAATATGAGATATTTCATTTAATTTCTCTTTGGATGGTGAGCTATTGACGCTTCGAACGACGATCAATTGGCGCTTAGTAGCGAGAATAATGATATGTTAATATATCACCTTAGTTAGAACTAAGATAAGGTTAAGTATGATTGACTGAATATGGTAAGTCCCACTATCAATATTAACTTGGTAAAATAATCGAATGTGAAATCTTAGAGTTGGTGATTAAAGAAGCGATCAATTTAAGAATTTGAGTTAGGCACTCGAGGAGTGACTGAACTAAGATCTGCATGACATGACTATATGACATATGTTCATGATAGTGAGATTGTCTATTGTGACATGTTATATGGACCCAAAAATTCAAAAATGGCGCTTTGAAAAGCAAGTAATTTGAAAGTTTGAAGTTAAGCACTCAAGGAGTGACTAAACTAAAGTCCACACAAGAAGACTATTTAATTAGTATGTTGTGAAAATATAATATGAGTTTAGCGACAAAATAAAGGAGGTGAGAAAATGACTACTTTCTCTCTATGTGTTGTCCTTCAAAGGATAAGGTAATTCTTAATCCTTTTATTAAGTACTCTTGTGATCTTTGACTATGTTATAAAGAGATGAATTAATGTTGCTACTTTGGTTTCATTTCCTAAAGTTTATACTATGTGACTATATAGGGTGATTCTGGGAAAACAATTGATTCAGATTTGAGTAGCATTAGAGCAAAGGGAAGATAACTTAATTTCATCATGCTTTGCACTTATTGTCGACAACTTTGACGTTTTTGGAAACGATATAGTAATAAGTGAGATGCAAAACAAACATATGCCTAAAAGGGTTAAGTACAGCACTCTGAGGGATTAGAGATACTTAACTAGGTGAAAATTGAAGTTAGTCCGGGGTACTCTGAGTTTGAGAGGTTGTAGCCTCAATGAAAAACTTAACCAATTTAGCATGATAGCTCTCACATTGCATATTTTGTTAAAAGGGTTGATGTCTCTATTTTGGCCCTAACGGGTTTGATTTAGAGCTCTCGCATTGCAGAAAAACTCAGCGGTCGCATGGTTCGATAACTAAACAAATATTTTGACATACACATTTGGACTTCATTGGCTTATATGATAACAATGTCGTCCTCGTCATGTGCAAGTGAAAGATGTTGGTTAATGGACCCAAACCGGAGCACCCATATAGTAAACAACGTATAAGTACCACATGGTTTATTGTCTAGATACAATGAACATGTGTATATCTATCCATATATATATATATATATATATATATATATATTAACTATAGTCAGGGATCCCAGACTTTACCAAAATACGAACTTTTTTTTTTTTGCTTTTTTTTTTAAAATAACTAAAAAAATTAATATTTTATGGAACTAGAATTTTTACATAATACAGTATTTTTGGTGTGATTTGGATATGTATCCAATTCACACCCAAAACACTGTATTATGTAAACATTCCAGTTCCATAATTTTATTTTATTTTTTAGTTGTTTTTAAAAAACGAAAAAAAAAATTTAAAGGTCCATTTTTAAGCCTATCCGGGAGTCCGGACAGGATCCTTCTCCATATATATATATATATATATATATATATATATATATATATATATATATATATATATACGGCTATATGTATATACACAGTTGTGTAGTACACAGTCGTCTATGGCGACAGTTTTTTTGGACTATAGCGACAGTTGAACCGTCGCTATAGCCATAGACCAGAATAGCTATAACGATTGGTGAACCGTCGCTATAGCCCAAAAAAATTGTCGTCATAGACGACTGTGTACTATGTGACACCCCAAAATTCGGGTAATTCAATTCCACGGATCTGGTGTTCACTGTCCATTAAAAACCACATCTAACTACCCATAAATAAAGGATATAAATAAATCTCACAAGCATAATAGATAATCCTCCCATTAAGGGGTTACATAATCTCAAATAAATCTCAGGTCATCTAACATTTATTATTACATCATTAGCGGAACAAATAAAGATAAACATAATCAAGTCTATTACGTAAGTTTAAATAAATAAATAGTAAAGTAAACATCATCTATTCAAGTATCTTGCCATTGCCCTTGCTTGTAAAAAGTTCTTCACACTTCTTGACCTCATCTGCATTGTTTTGTGTAAGAGTGAGCAAATAATAGCCCACAAGAAGAACAGTTTCCAATAAAAATCTATGAATGACAATAAACTAAGCTTTAGTTGGTAATATATTCTTATCGGAAATAATAAGCTATACTTCAAGAGCTATGATTTCAAAGGAATAATGAACTTTTAAATTAAACAACATATATTAATATCAAAGAAAATACACTAAGAGTCACAAGACCACAAACTATGTTCTAGGTTGTCAAGTATTTCTACTTTAACCTTTAACGGTCTAAGAGACCATAATCATCATTTATGTCCTAGGTTAACAAGCGTTTCTACTGTAACCTTTAACAGTCTAAACGACTATATGGACCACCATCATCTCGTACTTAAGGTGATCAGCCCTTTGTTCTATGTATTACACAAACATTTTAACGCTATTGTGTAGCTCTAAAATAATCCCCTAATATAGGGTTGTTCATCTCAGCTTAGATCATTAGGTTCCGTACCAAAGAAAGTTTGGTTTGAAATTAACTTTAAATGGAATTCTAGATCTTTAGAATGTTCATCAACTAAGTACTGGTTAAATTAAATAGGGATCAATAACTATTCAAGAGTTCGATTACAATATCATCATGAACAAAGTATAACAACGAACCAATAAGAGATAAAGTCTCAATGGGTTATAAATGAACAAGTGTTAATCATCGAGTACATACTTTAAAAACTGTAAGGTACATAAGCAAACCAAAGGAAGTTTGGTTTGGATTGACTTTAAGGGTAATTTAGTTTATAGAGCATTCATCAATTAAGGATTACTTGAATCAATAGAAGGATCGCTAATCAACTAAGAGTTCGATATAACAATGTAAGATTGTACAATGAAATTGGTGATCAAAGATCAAACAACAATTATTCGTAGCTGAACAAACACTTTGCAACAAGATAATGCTTACAATAAAATTATAGACTTTGAATGACCAAAGCAATTTTGCTTGGAATGAGTAAGCAAAGATTAATTAACTTGTTCATCAATAAATTAAGGTTAAAGAACTTGCACAACAACAACAACTTAGGAATAGGAACTTGCATAAAGAAGAATTAGGGTTAGAGAACTTGCTCAATTGAATAATAGATTCAAGACTAGCATAATGTAAAAGTAGGGTTAGGAGACTTGCATAAGTATAACAAATTAAAATAACGATTAAAAGAAAACATTGCTGAATAATAAAGTAGCAAAGGTTGGGAAACTTGCCTCGTGCGTTAGCTATAAATTCACAACTTACGTTCTCCAAATATTATACATATATCATATGGAATCACAACACTAATCAGTTATATTACAACTAACATTAGCGGCTTACTTCTCATTTCACTTATCTTCATTATCTTAACTAAGTTGTTAACCTTTAACTTTAGTTAACCATACTATCCACATACCATTAATTATAAAAACCCTTACTAGCACATAACATATATTCTAGCATTTAAACTTTGGTTCCCATACTTCACAAACATCAATATTAAGTTTTATATAATTTACTAAACCATAATCCATACTCATCAATTATATAGTTACCATGTGTTAATACATCTTATATTCATGTTTTACATCTCATCACAAACTTTTATTAATGTTACATAAACATTCCCAGAGGTTATACAAACAAATGCTCATCATCGGGTCATTACGCTAAAAAGCTGCCAAAAGACAAAAAATAACTCCAAAACTTCGGTGCTTGCTACCGACCAAGGTCATAAGTGCTCAAACATGCTTGTTGAGAGGCATCATGTCCTGTTCGAGAGCTGCAATATCGAAAAATACTCATGGAGCAGTGACTGCAGTACCATGACTCAAAAAAATGAGACTACGAAGTTTGCGAACAAAAATAGTAAACCACATAAACTTCCAATTTCTTCGTCTATACAATAATTTAATTATATCCAGAAGTTATAAACTCCATATAATCAAGATCCAAAATGTATACAACCATTATAACAACAAAACACCATTAAACAACCAACTTTAGAGGGATTAAAACCAAAGTTTATGCTATTTCACATAGTTTTACATCCTTAGCTTAATCACACACCACGACTTCGTTTCTCAACCAATTCAGTCCATTAAGCATGCATTCTTTTCGTTTCTTCACATATTAACACAAACAATTATCAATTTACAAATTAACATATGATTCCACCACCAATTTTGGTCTCAAAGTAAACCATTTTATATATATTCAACCAAAACTTCATTCTTCATTTTAAATCATGTTTTCATTGATTAACTCAACCAAAAATCATTTCTAGATGACCATTGTTAGATTATGAACATCTAATAATATATATAACATCTTATCTCAACAAAATAGTTATAGAATCCAACTTTTTAATGAAGAACTCAAGAACACAAAAACTAAAATTAAGAACTTAGAAAATTACCTTTGATTCTTGTTTATGCTTAGCAAAGATGCTTAGAATAGCCTTTCTTCTTCTTACACTTGATTTTCCAAATACATAAAGAATTTATTCTCTTTCTCTCTCGATTCTTCTCCTTTATTCTCTATTTTCTACTCTTAGGCTCAGGAAAGTTATACATAAAGTAAAACTGATATAGGATATAATGTATCCATTACTCCTCATCAGTTATATAAAACACGTGTTCTGTCAGTTAAGTAACCACAAGGTCATAAGACCTTGTTTGGTTTGCTCCCTTTTAACACCTTCTAATTTATTTTAATCTTTTGCTTATTATATAGTTCCATTGTCACACCTTTTAATCCAATTCTAACATTAAAATGAAATAACTAAATTTTCTAAGAAAGAAAATCACACCTTATTATTATATTTATTATTTCCATTTAATCAGTATCAATTCTCTAATTCAATTATTAAATTAAATTAGAATATCACCATCACACTTTAATAAAATTACTCCACAATAACATCTATAAAATTTATTCTATTTGACAAATAAACCATCTAAAATATTTATTTAATACGAATAATTATATAATAACAATTTACAAAATTCTCAACTATCTAATTTAATTACTTAATTAAATTAGAATACTACCAATATAATCATGTAATAAAATACGCACCATTTATAAAATTATTTAACATCGATTGAATTAATATTATCGCACTTCATAAAATTAATCCACAACAATTTCATCGATTAATTATTTATCACAATAAATAAATCAAAAAAATATTTATTTAATTCAATAAATATTTAAAATCAAATATAAAAATATCGTTAGTTATATACTACATATACAGTGTATATTACATTTTTCCCATATATATATATATATATATATATATATATATATATATATATGGGGAAAATGTATATATATAAGTTATATATTCCTCTATCTTGGATATATAAAAGGAGAGGGCTAATTATTTTGGGTACATATACATGACACACATTAAGATTAGCATGCTATTCTCTCGATCAACTTGATTTAAGATTAAAGATCTTGGTGATTAAGTGTGGTTTCATAGTGGAGCACACCACATGAATGTAAGACCTCAACTTATTATTAATGAAATTTAATTTTCTCTATTTATTATTTTGAAATAGTAAGGGTTGATTTGATTAATGTGGATAGTTAGGGTAAAATACATGAAATATTTCAAAATAAGCAAGTGGTTATAAAATATTCATTGTTGTTAGGGAATATTTAGTTTGGTGGTGGAATATTCTTGTTTGTCGGGGAATATTAAATGCAA
Organism: Panax quinquefolius; assembly: GCA_020205615.1. Classification (NCBI taxonomy): domain Eukaryota; kingdom Viridiplantae; phylum Streptophyta; class Magnoliopsida; order Apiales; family Araliaceae; genus Panax; species Panax quinquefolius. The sequence continues at coordinate 56,222,783 of CM035172.1, read as the reverse complement.
CGGTAGCGATCTTTTGTGGGCCCCATAACGGAAAGCGATTGGATGAAGAAAAATACAAATATAAGTTGTTTAAAAATAACGGCGTAGTTATTCACAGATTATCTTTGTTAAAATACTAAATTGGTTAAAACACGATGCACTGCGGTATTGCACCAATTATTGATTCTTACGTGAAGGCCTTTACTCGATAATGGTTACGATAATTCTTGCTTCGATATTTTATTGATTTAATAATTCTTGCGTTGATATTTTATATTCTTTGTTGTTTGATAATTGTCATTACGATTATTTTTTCATTATCGAAGCAATAATTCATATTATCTGAATAATATTATTAGATAACATTATTGGCGATGTCTAGAAAGTTACATCTAAGGAGAGTTTGGTCACCTAATTGCGCGCCAGATGAGGAGAAATTCTTATTGGAAAGCCCCTGCTTTCTGAGGAGCGCACAGGTTGTCGATATTGTTGTGATTACTAATATTATTTGTGAATAATTAATTATTGATTTATATGATGAGAAAATATTGATTTTATGTGGATATAGATGGAAAAATTTTTAAAATGACAATTGTTGAAAATTAATATTTTATCTTTTTTACGATAAAATAATTCATTTAAATATATTATTTTTTAATAATATAATAATGGTGATATTTTTACAACGAATGTGGGATATATGAGTATCTGAGGAGGAAGAGTATTTTTGTTGCAATAAATGTTTAAAACATGTTAAACATGTCGGTGGACCCCATTTATTATTTGAAATTTGATTATAGCTTTTGTAAAATCGCTTGGTTTGTGGATTTGGTCAATTTTGTTTGGAATTTGGAAAAACTTTCTTACGCAAAGTTGTAGAAATTGAATTTCCTATAAAAATTGTGAGTTTGAATTTTTACGACAAAAGGGCTATTTATTGTGAATTATTGAAGTTAGGAGTTAAAATAATTGATTTTGGAAGTTTTAATTGTTTAAAATAACAAAAACGTTTTTGTGGTTGGTTGGTGGTGGCACATGTGTTTTGAAAATATATCTGAAATCAAAATTTCCAAGTTTTGCGTATGATTTATATAAATTTATTAATATTTTATTAAATTTTACGCTTTGGTGTTACAGCGATTTCTATAAATAGGGTCTTGGGTTAGAATTGAAAATCACACGAAAGCTGAAGTTTTCTCTCTATATTATCGGCGTATTCTTGTGAGTATTTTGAGTATACTTTGAGTATTGCTATCTGGTCTGAAGTTCAAGTCATAGCTTTATATCAGGTTTTTATTTAAATCTTGATCTTTCGAGGTAAGGATTATTATTTTTTCGTAATGATATTATTTCTTGATATCATTATGTTGAAATATTGATCTGAAGTTTTTATCAAATTTGGAACTTTTGGTGTAGATTCTTATTCACGTATCTGACTTTTTCACGTATCTGATCTTATTCACGAATCTGACTTTATTCATCGAAAAATGAAAAATTTTCTTTTTTAGTCCAAATATCTATTACGGATACTAGCTTTGATTGTATCCATGTTTTGATCATTCTTGAATTTTACACCACTATGATTATTTTTGAGGTATTTTTGGGCGTGGATAAAACAAAGTAATCTGAATCCTTAATCCTTAATCCTTGTCATTTTGTTTCCTTTGGATTCGTTTCTTTAAAATATTTTTCATCATCCTCGATCTTAAATGATGATATTATTGAATATCTTTGGCACATAGTGCAAAGATGAATGATTCTGATGAATATCTTTGGCCGTAGTGCAAAAGATGAGCAGTGTTTAGATGAACATGACCAAGTGATGAATATCTTTGGCACATAGTGCAAAGATGAATATTTGATTCGGATATATATATTGATTGATATTACGGGGATAAAAGATAGGCGATGAACTTTTAAATTCATACATAGAAGATAGTAGTTTGCATTCTCTACTTAACTCTTCTAATGAATTATTATTTCATTACTGAATATTGATTTAAAAACTTGTTGTCTATTGTATTCTATTAGATTTTCCTGTTGAAGACTAACGATAATTTGTTGTATATTATCTTAGTCATAATATTCTTCTTTGGGCTAGTTGAGCTCACCCTTTTCCTTTTTGTTCCATTTTTTTCTTCTCGGGGAGGCGAGAATGTAGCGAAGTCTGCTAGTCGGGGTATGGAATGAAGGTTCTAGAGAGAGTTGTTTAGTAGTCCTCACCATTTTGTAAAATAATGTATCAATAATTATGATGAGGATTTATTTGCGTGTAGATATTGTCTAGATGATAATATTTGTATTTAAACTCACAGTTTTATTATGTTGTAATAATAAAGTTGTAGTTGTTTACATACCATGTATTGACAACTCGAATGGGTGATGTATACCTATTTTGGGGGCGTCACGGTTGGTATCGAGCTTAGGGATATGATCTCTGGCGGAGATCGGGGAATAGAACTAGGAGGAGAGGCAGTAAATCCTTAGCTAGTGTGTCTACTACTAAGCTTATTTGTTAGTTGGTCGATATATAGGGATATTATGTGATATATTGATTTCCTTAATTAACCCTTGTTTTATGATGATGTTGAGAATGTCGTGAGAATATTAACAATGGAAATGAGGCCAGTGGAGCCCTTTGTACTCACAGCAGAGGAGAGCGTTCAGCAGTGGCAATGTTCCTCTGTGAACAACACCATTGAAGCGAGATGATGAGCGAGGGGATGTTTAGAAGCTTTTTGCGATTCATGCAAAATCGAGACGAGGAGACTTCGTGTTCAAAATCTGAGGAGGAAATGATAGCAATTCACGGGTTGTCACAATGAAAGCGATTCGAAGAGTTGGGACCACGAAATTTAAGGGAAAGCGGATCCGATCATGGCGGAAACATGGGTCAAAACAAATTACCAAGATATTCGATGTCTTGGGATGCGGAGAGAACGAAGAAGTTCCATTCGCCACCTTTATGTTAAATGGCGAAAGCGGACTCTTGGTGGGAGTGCGTGAAGCGTACCCATCCGGTACTTTTCGGCATGTCTTGGGAGAGCGTTTGAAACTATTTAATGACAAATACTTTCACGAAAGTGTTAAATCGTATGAAGGAAGTGGAGTTTATTAGATTGGAAGCGAAAACAACATGGCGGTGTCTCGATGCGAGGCAAAGTTTGCGAGTTATCGAGTTTGCACCTCATTTGGTGGAGAATGAGGAGCGTATGGCCTGCGGATGTTTCTTAGAGGTTTGAAACTTCGGCGTCGTCGATATCTCATTTCTCATAAATTTTCTCTCTATTGAGATGTTGTAAATGAGGCTCAATTATTAGGCGAGATAACGAGTATACGGTCAGTGAGGACCCTGACGAGGATCATCTGGGAGATGGTAGTCAACAAAACAACGATAACCGGCGGAGAAAGAAAAAAGGCGGACAAAAATGGTAACCACTCTGGTGGTAATCATAGCCGTGAAAATAGAAAAAGCGAAGTCGGGAGGAGATTTTAAAAAGAGGAGATTTAACAACGACCATGTGAAGGCAGCGATCTTGCGTGCGATGCTGGTTCTAAGGAGAGAAGCGACCACCGGTCATATCTTTATAAATCACGGGAAGAGAGGACATATCGGTCAAGCGCCCTGACAGATTCAAGGTATGCTATAATTGTGGAAAGGAAGGACATATCGCTCGAGATTATCTTGTAGCGAAACCTAGTTCAATGAGGGACGGTGACTCAAAAACATCCCGAAAAAAGTCAAAATCAGCGATTCTGGAAGGCGTTTGTTGTGGTGGTCAAAATCGAGGAACCCAAGCGAGGTGATCACGGGTAAGCTATTTATAAATTCTTGCGAAGTTTATACCTTACTTGATCTGGGTCTTACTCATTCATTTATCTCTCTCTGCATGCTCAGCGTTTAAACTTGACTCAGGAGAAATTAGACTTTGACTTATCTGTGGAAACTCAGTTAGGAGAAACTTTCATCACATCCACATTTATAAATCTTGTTTGATTCAAGTTGGCACCATCACCTTACACATTGACCTTATCTCTTTAAAGATACTTGCTTTTGATGTGATTTTAGGGATTGATTGGTTAACTACTCATCATGCCAAAAATTGATTGTTTTAAATAAGGTTGTTAGTTTTCATATTCTAACTTGACTTTGTTATGCAATTCAAACAACTAAACCATTAAAATCAATCAACATCATATCTAATCATAAAGCTATTCGTTTTTTGAAAAGCGGATGTCAAGCTTTCTTAGCCCATGTTATGGATTTGAATAAAGACACGTCAAATTTGAATAATATTCTGTTGTTATTGACTTTCTGGCGTATTTCTGAAGAACTTCCGATCTACCCCGAGCGTGAAGTTGAATTCTTTTGATGATCTTGAACACGGTACAAAGCCCATTTCTAAAACCCCATATGTCGAATGGCTCTATTGAACTTGAGGAGTTAAAGGTCCAACTACGAGGAATTGTTGGACATCGGTTTCATTAAATCTAGTACATCTCCTTGGGGTGCTCTGTTTTATTAAGTAAAGAAGAAAGAGCGGGGGTATGCGACTTTATATTGACTATCGAGAATTGAACCATGTCACCATCAAGAATAGGTATCCTCTACCTCGTATTGATGACTTGTTTGACCCGATTCTGAGGGCACAATTTTTTTCAAAAGATCGATCTTAGATTACGGATATCATCGGTGAAGATTAGAATGAGGATATTCAAAGGCGCCTTTAGAACTTCGATGCGGGCATTATGAATTCTTAGTCATGTCTTTTCGGATGACTAATGCTCCTATGACTTTCATGGATATGATGAGCCAAGAGTATTCAAGGAATATTTGGATCGATTCGTTGTTGTTTTTATTGATGACATCCTCATATATTCAAAAGTCGTGAAGATCATGAGCACCATTTGAAGGCTGTACTCGAAAGGCTTCGTGAAAACAAACTATATGCCAAATTGAAGAAATCACGAGTTACGGCGAGAGAAGTAGCATTCCTTGAGCGCGTGGTGGTGTCGAAACATGGAGTATCTGTTGATCCGTGAAGATTGAAGCAATCTGAAGTTAGAACAACCAAAAGTCGGTGGTTGAAATCGTAGCTTTTTGGGCTTATTGGTTATTATCGGAGATTAAATGGAAGGGTTTTCTCGAATCGCTACTCCATTAACTTCGATTAACTTCGAAGGATACAAAATTCGTTTGGAGCGAAGAATGCGAGAAGAGTTTCGAGAGCTTAAGGAGACTTATTTGGCTTTGTTTCTAACAATACCATCTGGTTCGGATGGATTTGTTATCTCTGATGATGCTTGAGCAAAGGGTTAGGATGTGTTCTCATGCAGCGTGGGAAAAGTCATAGCTTTATGCCTCGCGACAACAAAAAAAAGATATGAGAGGAATTATCCTACTCATGATCTAGAGTTAGCGGCCCGATCGTTTTTGCTTAAAGATATGGAGGCACTATCTATATGGGGAGAAAGTGGAGATATATTGAGACCATAAAAAGCCTTAAATATTTCTTCACTCAAAAAAACTCAACATGCGGCGGCGACGTTGGCTCGAGCTATTGAAGACTACGACCACACTATTGATACCATCACGGAAAAGCGAGCGTGGTAGGTGGCGCGTTGAGTAGAAGATCATATCTTGAGGAATGAGTGCGATGATGTCAAGTATCTGTAGAGCCAACTTTAATAGAAAAAGTTAAGGTTGCTCGAGCCAGCAGGCAGGGGTACGATCGTCGTGAAGAAGAAAGAAATACAAAGGGAGCTATTAGGAGCGAGAATTGATGAAGAAGGAATACTTGAGTCCACTCTAGACTTTGTGTTCTAACGACTCGATTTGAAGTACAAGATTATGATGGAGCACACAATACACCATTTGCAATCCATCTGGAAAGTACTAAAATGTATCGTGATCTTGACATACATTTTGGTGGAACAATATGAAGAGAGAGATTGCAAAGTTTATCTCGATGTGTTTAACTTGTCAGCGTGTAAAGGCGGACATCTAGTACCTAAGGGTCGTTGCAACCACTTGAGATTCGAAATGGAAGTGGGAACACATTACCATGGATTTAGTTCTGGGTCTTCCTCGGTTTCTCAAGGCATCAATCTTATTTGGGTTATTGTTGATAGATTAACCAAATCTGCTCATTTCTTGCCGTCTGGGAGACTTATTCCTTGAGCGTCTTGCTAGTATATATGTGAATGAGATTGTGAGGTTACATGGCATGCCGTATCCATAGTTTGGGATCGTGACCCAAGATTCACTTCAAGATTTTGGGTTAGCTTGCAAAAAAGCTATGAGCGCAGTTTGCGATTTAGTTGACATACCATCCCCAAGCAGACGGACAATCGAGAGGGACTATTCAAACTCTTGAAGATCTATTAAGACTACTGTGTCCTGAACTTGAAGGCGGTTGGGATAAGTATTTACCATTGGTGGAATTCTCCTACAACAACAGTTTATCGAGGCAAGTATAGGTGTGGCTCCATTGAAGCATTATATGGGCGAAAATGTGTTTCTCGATATGTTGGGATGAGGTGGGTGAAGCAACATTGTTGGGACCCGAGTTAGTCTGCGTATGACTACTGAAAAAGATCCAAATGATTGACAGCGTATACAAAGCGGCACAAGATCGACAAAAGAGTTATCACGGATCTTCATCGAAAGGGCGTGGAATTTAGTATAGGGGATCATGTATTGTTGCGAGTTGCTCCATGGAAGGGAGTTACAAGATTTGGGAAGAGAGAAAAAACTCGATCCACGATTTATTGGTCCATTTCAAATTCTTGACCAAGTAGGAAATGTAGCCTATAGACTTGCGTTACCTCAAAGTATGTCTCGTGTTCATAATGTGTTTCACATATCGTACTTAAATAAATATGTGAAAGACCGAACCACGTTATAGAGTTAGAGAACCGGACGAGATAGCGAAGACTTAGCGTGTGAGGAGGTACTGTCAAGATCTTGGATAGGAAGGAGCATGTCCCTACTGCATGAAAGGTCATACCACAAGTTAAAGTTTTGTGGAGGAATCATCTTATAGAAAAATGACACAGGGAATTGGAAGCGGAAATGAAAGCGAGGTATCCTCACCTTTTGAAACACCGAGTCGTCGTCGTCGATTTAGAGGCGAAATTTCATAAGGAGGGAGGTTGTAAGACTGACTTATTATTAATGAAATTTAATTTTCTCTATTTATTATTTTGAAATAGTAAGGGTTGATTTGATTAATGTGGATAGTTAGGGGTAAAATCATGAAAATATTTCAAAATAAGCAAGTGGTTATAAAATATTCATTGTTGTCGGGGAATATTAGTTTGGTGGTGGAATATTCTTCTTTGTCGGGAATATTAAATGCAATGGCCTAGCGATCTTTTTGGGCCCCATGTGAAGCGATTGGATGAAGAAAAGCGACAAATATAAGTTGTTTAAAAATAACGGCGTAGTTATTCTAGATTATCTTGTTAAAATACTAAATTGGTTAAAACACACGATGCACGGTATTGCACCAATTATTGATTCTTACGTGAAGAAGCCTTACTTTCGATAATGGTTACGATAATTCTTGTTCGATATTTTTTATTGATTTAATAATTCTTTGCGTTGATATTTTATATTCTTTGTTGTTTGATAATTGTCATTACTGATTATTTTCATTATCGAAGCAATAATTCATATTATCTGAATAATATTATTAGATAACATTATTGGCAATGTCTAGAAAGTTACATCTAAGGAGAGGTTTGGTCACCTAATTGCGCGCTTGAGGAGAAAATTCTTATTGGAAAGCCCCTCTTTCTGGGAGCTGCACAGTTGTCGATATTGTGATTACTGTAATATTATTTGTGAATAATTAATTATTGATTTATATGATGAGGAAAATATTGATTTTATGTGGATATAGATGGAGAAAATTTTAAAATGACAATTGTTGAAAATTAATATTTTATCTTTTTACGATAAAATAATTCATTTAAATATATTATTATAATAATATAATAATGGTGATATTTTACAACAACGAATGTGGGATATATGAGTATCTGAGGAGGAAGAGTATTTTTTTTGCAATAAATGTTTAAAACATATTAAACATGTCGGTGGACCCCATTTATTGGTGAAATTTGATTATAGCTTGTAAAATCGCTTGGTTTGTGGATTTGGTCAATTTTGTTTGGAATTTGGAAAAACTTTCTTACGCAAAGTTGTAGAGAATTGAATTTCCTATAAAAAATTGCGAGTTTTGAATTTTTTGACAAAAAGGCTATTTATTGTGAATTATTGAAGTTAGGAGTTAAAATAATTGATTTTGGAAGTTTTAATTGTTTAAAATAACAAAAACGTTTTTTTGGTTGGTTGGTGGGCACATGTTTGCAAAATATGCTGAAATCAGAATTTCCAAGTTTATGTATGATTTATATAAATATATATTAATATTTTATTAAATTTTACTTTTGGTGTTCTAGCGATTTCTATAAATAGGGTCTTTAGGTTAGAATTGAAAATCACAGAAACTGAAGTTTTCTCTCTCTATATTATCGGCGTATTCTTGTGAGTATTTTGAGTATACTTTGAGTATTGCTATCTGATTCAAGTTCAAGTCATAGCTTTATATCAGGTGTTTTATTAAAAGTCTTGATCTTTGAGGTAAGGGATATTTTTTTTTTAAGTAATGATATTATTTCTTCATATCATTATGTTGAAATATTGATCTGAAGTTTTTATCAAATTTGGAACTTTTGGTGTCGAGTTACTTATTCACGTGTCTCTGACCTTTATTCATTATCTGATCTTATTCACGAATCTGACCTTTATTCATCGAAAAAAAAAAATTTTCTTTTAAGTCCAAAATATCTATTACGGATACTAGCTTTGATTGTATCCATGTTTTGATCATTCTTGAATTTTACACCACTATGATTATTTTTGAGGTATTTTTGGACGTGGATAAAACAAAGTCTGAATCCTTAATCCTTAATCCTTGTCATTTTGTTTCCTTTGGATTCGTTTCTTTAAAAATATTTTTCATCATCCTCGGTCTTAAATGATGATATTATTGAATATCTTTGGCTTTGGTGCAAAGATGAATGATTTCGATGAATATCTTTGGCCGTAGTGCAAAGATGAGCAGTGTTTAGATGAACATGACCAATGATGAATATCTTTGGCACATGTAGTGCAAAGATGAATATTTGATTCGAGATATATATTGATTGATATTACGGGGGATAAAAGATAGGCGATGAACTTTTAAATTCATACATAGAAGATAGTAGTTTGCATTCTCTACTTAACTCTTCTAATGAATTATTATTTCATTGCGAATATTGATTTAAAAACTTGTTGTCTATTGTATTCTATTAGATTTTTCTGTTGAAGACTAATGATAATTTGTTGTATATTATCTTAGTCATAATATTCTTCTTTGGGCTAGTTGAGCTCACCCTTTTCCTTTTTGTTCCATTTTTCTTCTCGGGGGCGAGAATGTAGCGAGTCTTAGTCGGGGTATGGAATGAAGGTTCTAGAGAGTTGTTTAGTAGTCCTCACCATTTTTTTGTAAAATAATGTATCAATAATTATGATGAGGATTTATTTGCGTATGGATATTATCTAGATGATAATATTTGTATTTAAACTCACAGTTTATATGTTGTAATAATAAAGTTGTAGTTGTTTACATACCATGTATTGACAACTTTCGAGAATGGGTGATGTATACCTATTTTGGGGGCGTCACGGTTGGTATCGAGCTTAGGGATATGATCTCTGGCGGAGATCGGGGAATAGAACTAGGAGGGAGAGCAGGTAAATCCTTATTTAGTGTGTCCTACTAAGCTTATTTGTTAGTTGGTCGATATATAGGGATATTATGTGATATATTGATTTCCTTAATTAACCCTTGTTTTATGGCGATGTTTGAGAATGTCGTTGAGAATATTAGCAATGGAAATGAGGCCAGTGGAGAGCGCTTTGTACTCACCAGCGAGGAGAAGCGTGTGCAGCAGTGGCAATGTTCCTCCTGTGAACAACACCACCGAAGAGATGATGAGCGAGGGGATGTTTAGAAGCTTTTTGCGATTCATGCAAAATCGACGAGGAGACTTCGTGTTCAAAATACTGGAGGAAATGATAGCAATTCACGGGTTGTCCTGACCAAGCGATTCGAAGTTGGGACCACGAATTTAAGGGAAAGCGGATCCGATCATGGCGGAAACATGGGTCAAACAAATTACAAGATATTCGATGTCTTGGGATGCGGAGAGAGAACGAAGGTTCCATTCGCCACCTTTATGTTAAAATGGCGAGGCGGACTCTTTGGTGGGAGATGCGTGAAGCGTACCCATCCGGTACTTTTCGGCATGTCTTGGGAGACGTTTGAAACTATTTAATGACAAATACTTTCACGAAAGTGTTAAATCATATGAAGGAAGTGGAGTTTATTAGGCTAGAAAAAAACAACATGGCGGTGTCTCGATGCGAGGCAAAGTTTGCGAGTTATCGAGTTTGCACCTCATTTGGTGGAGAATGAGGAGCGTATGGCGGGATGTTTCTTAGAGGTTTGAAACTTCGGCGTACGTCGATATCTCATTTCTCATAAATTTTCTCTCTATTAGGATGTTTGTAAGCAGGGCTCAATTATTAGGCGAGATACTTGAGTATGGTCATTGAGGACCACAACGAGGATCATCTGGAGATGGTAGTCAACAAAACAAATGATAACCCGGCGGAGAAAGAAAAAAGACGGACAAAAATGGTAACCACTCTGGTGGTAATCATGGCCGTGAAAATAGAAGAAGCGAGTCGGGAGGAGATTTTAAAGAGGAGATTTAACAACGACCATGTGAAGGCAGGCAGCGGTCTTGCGACAAGCGGTTCTAAGGGAGGAAACGACCACCGGTCGTATCTTTATAAATCTTGGAAAAGAGGACATATCGGTCAAGCGCCTGACGATTCAAGGTATGCTATAATTGTGGAAAGGAAGGACATATCGCTCGAGATTATGCGATAGCGAAACCTAGTTCGTGAGGACGGTGACTCAAAAAAATCCCGAAAAAGTCAAAGTCAGCGATTCTGGAAGAAGCGTTTGTTGTGGTTGGTCAAAATCGAGGAACCCAAACGAGGTGATCACGGGTAAGCTATTTATAAATTCTTGCGAAGTTTATACCTTACTTGATCTGGGTGCTACTCATTCATTTATCTCTCTGCTTGTGCTCAGCGTTTAAACTTGACTCAGGAGAAATTAGACTTTGACCTATCTGTGGAAACTCAGTTAGGAGAAACTTTCATCACATCCACTTGTTTATAAATCTTGTTTGATTCAAGTTGGCACCATCACCTTACACATTGACCTTATCTCTTTAAAGATACTTGCTTTTGATGTGATTTTAGGGATTGATTGGTTAACTACTCATCATGCCAAAATTGATTGTTTTAATAAGGTTGTTAGTTTTCATATTCCTAACCAACTGTTATGCAATTCAATCAACTAAACCATTAAAATCAATCAACATCATATCTAATCATAAAGCTATTCGTTTATTGAAAAAGGATGTCAAGCTTTCTTAGCCCATGTTATGGATTTGAATAAAGACACGTCAAATTTGAATAATATTCTGTTGTTATTGACTTTCTGGCGTATTTCTGAAGAACTTCCGATCTACCCCGAGCGTGAAGTTGAATTCTTTATTGATCTTGAACTTGTACAAAGCCCATTTCTAAAACCCCATATCGAATGGCTCTATTGAACTTGAGGAGTTAAAGGTCCAACTACGAGGAATTGTTGGACATCGGTTTCATTAGTCTAGTACATCTCCTTGGGGTGCTCTGTTTTATTAAGTAAAGAAGAAAGGCGGCGGAGTATGCGACTTTATATTGACTATCGGGAATTGAACCATGTCACCATCAAGAATAGGTATCCTCTACCTCGTATTGATGACTTGTTTGACCCGATTCTGAGGGGCACAATTTTTTTCAAAGATCGATCTTAGTTACGGATATCATCGGTGAAGATTAGAAGCGAGGATATTCAAAGCGCCTTTAGAACTTCGATGCGGGCATTATGAATTCTTAGTCATGTCTTTTGGATGACTAATGCTCCTACGACTTTCATGGATATGATGAACCCAGAGTATTCAAGGAATATTTGGATCGATTCGTTGTTGTTTTTATTGATGACATCCTCATATATTCCAAAAGTCGTGAAGATCATGAGCACCATTTGAAATTTGGTACTCGAAAGGCTTCGTGAAAACAAACTATATGCCAAATTGAAGAAATCACGAGTTTACGGCTTGAGGAAGTAGCATTCCTTGGGCGCGTGGTGTCGAAACATGGAGTATCTGTTGATCCGTGAAGATTGAAGCAATCTGAAGTTAGGAAGCAATAAAGTCGGTGGCCAAAATCACGTAGCTTTTGGGCTTAGTTGGTTATTATCGGAGATTAGTGGAAGGGTTTTCTCGAATCGCTACTCCATTAACTTCATTAACTCGAAAGGATACAAAATTCGTTTGGAGCGAAGAATGCGAGAAGAGTTTCCAAGAGCTTAAGAGGAGACTTATTTATTTTGTTCTAACAATACCATCTGGTTCGGATGGATTTGTTATCTCTGATGATGCTTGAGGCAAAGGGTTAGGATGTGTTCTCATGCAGCGTGGGAAAGTCATAGCCTATGCCTCATGACAACTTAAAGAGTATGAGAGGAATTATCCTACTCATGATCTAGAGTTAGCGGCCCGATCGTTTTAAGCTAAAAGATATGGAGGCACTATCTATATGGGGAGAAAGTGGAGATATATTAGGACCATAAAAGCCTTAAATATTTCTTCACTCAAAAAGAACTCAACATCTGGCGGCGACGTTGGCTCGAGCTATTGAAGACTACGACCACACTATTTCGATACCATCACGGAAAAGCGAGCGTGGTAGGCGTAGCGTTGAGTAGAAGATCATATCTTGGGAATGAGTGCGATGATGTCAGTATATCGCGTAGAGCCAACTTTAATAGAAAAAGTTAAGGTTGCTCGAGCCACCGGCCGGGAATCGCGTATGATGAAGAAGAAAGTACAAGAAGGAGCTATTAGGGCGAGAATTGATGAAGAAGGAATACTTGAGTCCACTCTAGACTTTGTGTTCTAAACGACTACGATTTGAAGTACAAGATTATGATGGAGGCACACAATACACCATTTGCAATCCATCTGGAAGTACTAAAATGTATCGTGATCTTGACATACATTTTGGTGGAACAATATGAAGAGAGAGATTGCAAAGTTTATCTCGATGTGTTTAACTTGTCAGCGTGTAAAGGCGGAGCATCTAGTACCTAAGGGTCCGTTGCAACCACTTGAGATTCCAAAATGGAAGTGGGAACACATTACCATGGATTTAGTTACGGGTCTTCTACGGTTTCTCAAGGCATCAATGCTATTTGGGTTATTGTTGATAGATTAACCAAGTCGCTCATTTTTCTTGCCGTCTGAGACTTATTCCTTGAGCGTCTTGCTAGTATATATGTGAATGAGATTGTGAGGTTACATGGCATGCCGGTATCCATAGTTTGGGATCGTGACCCAAGATTCACTTCAAGATTTTGGGTTAGCTTGCAAAAAGCTATGAGCACAGTTTTTGCGATTTAGTTCGACATACCATCCCCAAGCAGACGAGACAATCGAGAGAGGACTATTCAAACTCTTGAAGATCTATTAAGACTACGTGTCCTAGAACTTCAAGGCGGTTGGGATAAGTATTTACCATTGGTGGAATTCTCCTACAACAACGATTATCGAGCAAGTATAGGTGTGGCTCCATTTGAAGCATTATATGGGCGAAAATGTAGCTTCTCCGATATGTTGGGATGAGGTGGGTGAAGCAACATTGTTGGGACCCGGGAGTTAAATGTACGTATGACTACGAAAAGATCCAAATGATTCGACAGCGTATACAAAGCGGCACAAGATCGACAAAAGAGTTATGCGGATCTTCATCGAAAGGGCGTGGAATTTAGTATAGGGGATCATGTATTGTTGCGAGTTGCTCCATGGAAGGGAGTTACAAGATTTGGGAAGAGAGGAAAACTCGATCCACGATTTATTGGTCCATTTCAAATTCTTGACCAAGTAGGAAATGTAGCCTATAGACTTGCGTTACCTCAAGTATGTCTCGTGTTCATAATGTGTTTCACATATCTCATACTTAAATAAATATGTGAAAGACCCGAACCACGTTATAGAGTTAGAACCCGGACGAGATAGCCAAGACTTAACGTATGAGGAGAGGTACTGTCAAGATCTTGGATAGGAAGGAGCATGTCCCTACTGCATGAAGGTCATACCACAAGTTAAAGTTTTTGTGGAGGAATCATGCTTTATAGAGAAATGACACAGGAATTGGAAGCGAAAATGAAAGCGAGGTATCCTCACCTTTTGAAACACCACCGAATATGTCGTCGATTTTGAGGACGAAATTTCATAAGGAGGGAGGTTGTAAGACCCCAACTTATTATTAATGAAATTTAATTTTCTCTTTTATTATTTTGAAATAGTAAAGGTTGATTTGATTAATGTGGATAGTTAGGGGTAAAATACATGAAATATTTCAAAATAAGCAGTGGTTATAAAATATTCATTGTTGTCGGGAATATTAGTTTGGTGGTGGAATATTCTTCTTTGTCGGGGAATATTAAATGCGACGGTAGCGATCTTTTGTGGGCCCCATAACTTGAAAGCGATTGGATGAAGAAAACGACAAATATAAGTTGTTTAAAAATAACGGCGTAGTTATTCTGAATTAATCTTTTTAAAATACTCGGTGGTTAAAACACGATGGCATTACCGGTATTGCACCAATTATTGATTCTTACGTGAAGGCCTTTACTCAATAATGGTTACGATAATTCTTATTCGATATTTTATTGATTTAATAATTCTTGCGTTGATATTTTATATTCTTTGTTGTTTGATAATTGTCATTACACAAGATTTTTTCATTATCGAAGCAATAATTCATATTATCTGAATAATATTATTAGATAACATTATTGGCAATGTCTAGAAAGTTACATCTAAGGAGAGGTTTGGTCACCTAATTGCGCTTGATGAGGAGAAATTCTTATTGAAAGCCCCTCTTTCACAGGAGAGCTGCACAGTTGTCGATCTTTGTGATTACGTAATATTATTTGTGAATAATTAATTATTGATTTATATGATGAGGAAAATATTGATTTTATGTGGATATAGATGGAAAAATTTTTAAAATGACAATTGTTGAAAATTAATATTTTATCTTTTTACGATAAAATAATTCATTTAAATATATTATTTTAATAATATAATAATGGTGATATTTTTACAAAAGAATGTGGGATATATGAGTATCTGAGGAGGAAGAGTATTTTTGTTGCAATAAATGTTTAAAACATGTTAAACATGTCGGTGGACCCCATTTATTGGTTGAAATTTGATTATAGCACAGTAAAATCACTTGGTTTGTGGATTTGGTCAATTTTTGTTTGGAATTTGGAAAAACTTTCTTACGCAAAGTTGTAGAGAATTGAATTTCCTATAAAAAACGGCAATTTTGAATTTTCTAGACAAAAGGGCTATTTATTGTGAATTATTGAAGTTCGAGAGTTCAAATAATTGATTTTGGAAGTTTTAATTGTTTAAAATAACAAAAACGTTTTTTGTGGTTGGTTGGTGGGCACATATGTTGCAAAATATGTTGAAATCAGAATTTCCAAGTTTATGTATGATTTATATAAATTTATTAATATTAAATTAAATTTTACGCTTTGGTGTTCTAAGCAATTTCTATAAATAGGGTGTTTAGGTTAGAATTAAAATTACACCGAAAGCTGAAGTTTTCTCTCTCTCTATTATCGAGCGTATTCTTGTGAGTATTTTGAGTATACTTTGAGTATTGCTATCTGATTGCAAGTTCAAGTCATAGCTTTATATCCTGTGTTTAACTAAATCTTGTATTTGTGAGGTAAGGGATATTTTTTTTTTCGTAATGATATTATTTCTTCAATATCATTATGTTGAAATATTGATCTGAAGTTTTTATCAAATTTGGAACTTTTGGTGTCGAGATTACTATTCACGATATCGGCCTTTATTCACGATATCTGATCTTATTCACGAATCTGACCTTTATTCATCGAAAAATAAAAAATTTCTTTTAAGTCCAAAATATCTATTACGGATACTAGCTTTGATTGTATCCATGTTTTGATCATTCTTGAATTTTACACCACTATGATTATTTTTGAGGTATTTTTGGGGCGTGGATAAAACAAAAAGATCCTTAATCCTTAATCCTTAATCCTTGTCATTTTGTTTCATTTGGATTCGTTTCTTTAAAAATATTTTTCTTCATCCTCGGTCTTAAATGATGATATTATTGAATATCTTTGGCTGTAGTGCAAAGATGAATGATTTCGATGAATATCTTTGGCCCGTGTAGTGCAAAGATGAGCAGTGTTTAGATGAACATGACCAATGATGAATATCTTTGGCACCATGGTGCAAAGATGAATATTTGATTCTAGATATATATTGATTGATATTACGAGGGATAAAAGATAGGCGATGAACTTTTAAATTCATACATAGAAGATAGTAGTTTGCATTATCTACTTAACTCTTCTAATGAATTATTATTTCATTGCGAATATTGATTTAAAACTTGTTGTCTATTGTATTCTATTAGATTTTTCCTGTTGAAGACTAATGATAATTTGTTGTACATTATCTTAGTCATAATATTCTTTCTTGGGCTAGTTGAGCTCACCCTTTTCCTTGTTGTTCCATTTTTCTTCTCGGGAGGCGAGAATGTAGCGAAGTACTAGTCGGGGTATGGAATGAAGGTTCTAGAGAGAGTTGTTTAGTAGTCCTCACCATTTTGTAAAATAATGTATCAATAATTATGATGAGGATTTATTTGCGTGTGGATATTATCTAGATGGCAATATCGTATTTAAACTCACGCTTATATGTTGTAATAATAAAATTGTAGTTATTTCATCTACATTATGTATTGACAACTAACGAATGGGTGATGTATATACCTATTTTAGGGAGTCGTCATGAAAATATTATATTATGTATTATTAGTATTGGACATAATTGTGTGGTGTTTATAGATTTTCGGGCTCTTCGAGTTGTGTAGATTTCGTTGAGTAATAACATGAAAGTTGAGTTATTGTATCTTCAAAGTGGCATGTCAACAACTTGCTACATTAGATTGTATCATTTCTCATTATTTTATTTGTGTATTTAATTTATTTAAATTTATTAATTTGTTCCTAGTATTTGTTATACGGAAGAAACAACAAACCAATACAAATTGCAATTAGATTTCACATAACCTCGGCAAGAATCTGATAATACAAATCACCAATCTCTTGGTCCAAACCCATTAGAATGACATGATGAACACCAACTGAGATGAATAATTCCCAAAGAATTATAACTCAGTGCACAAGGGCGGAGCCACTCATGGGCTAGGGTGGGTTCTAGTCCGGATGAATTTTTTGACAAATATTTAGTATTTATATATCTTAATAGCCCAGCCCAATTTTTATAAGTCATGTTCTTTTACATCACATGTCCCATGTTAATTGTTATCCGACCCATTCCATATATTTTCCTTCTCTCTAAACTACTTCAAACCTTTATCAATTGCTCTTGATTTTCGGGTGAAATTAATAATGGAATGAAAGCTGCAAATTGAATTGGGAAGGAATTGAAGCTTATTTTTTGCAAGAGAAAACTGATTTTGGCTAACATCAATGCAGATAACAAGAATTTTCATGAAAGGTACAACATAAGTTTAGTTTATTTATGAAATTAAAGTCATAGTGTCGATTTTGCTGTGTTAGCTATAAGCATTTGTGAATTGTTTGTGGAAATGGGAATATATATGGTAGGTGCTGGGTGGAGTAATAAGGAAAAAGAATTGAAAATTTCTTGGCTTAATTATTTCTAAATGGTTATGAGATCTCTTTTTTAAAGTTATGTACTTCACTTGTTTGATTAAATTCATCTTAGTGGCTGTGAAGTTTTAAAAGTGAAAACTTGATGTTATTGTAAGCAAGAAAGCTTATGTTTATAAAATATATGTGTCTCAAGTGGCTTAACTGAATTAGAAATGGTTTAGAAGTAAGTTTAAGTGAATTGAGTAATTTTGGTTTGGTTAAAAAACTGATGTGGTTGAACAGTTTTGAGCCCATATAGAACCTGTGTGAAACATTTATTTGGACTAGTTTATATTTTTTTAAAAATAGTATAACATACCTTCAATAACATGTTAAAAATTGGTTCTAATTGGATGTATATAGGCTGAGTTAGAAAATTGTAAAGTGGCTATGAAAAAATGTGAAATTTGAAAATTATGGGCAAAAGCCTAATGTTTGAGATAAAGCATTATTTCTGCTTCATTTCGCTCTTCCAATTTTTAATTCTTGTTTCGATTCTGTAGCTCAGGACGGAATTTTTTCCTTGGCTCCGCCCTTGCTAGTGCATCACCTTGTAGCATCACCTTTACAAACTAAGGATTAGATAACAAAAAACCAGCAAAACTCCTTGATAACTAATCCTCCACCGAGAAGTTGATACAACAAGATTTACCAGAAAAAAATGACAACCATACAATGTGTCAGTAATATTATACATCAGATTTTGATGATGATAAAAGTCTTTTTATAGGTTAGAATTTAGATAAAGAAAAAAAAGTAACTTTTTGTTACCAAGTATTGAACAAAGTTCAAGCTCTTAGACAACATGATTTTAGAATGTAATGCCTCTTAAGAAGCCCGAGACAATATGTTAAGTAGCTAAACTCATTCAAAAAGACTACTTTATTTTCAAAGGCTTGAAACAACCAAAACATACAAAAGGGTAACGCACAATCAGCAAAAATACATAATAACACCCATAGTCACCCTCAAAATCCTAACAAATTCTCCATCCCCTCTTCCACCACAGTTGACAAGAACAAATTATTCGAATTCTTAACCGAACAATTTCCTCGAATCTCCCCTTGTGTGCCCGTCAACACGCTCAACTGCCCCATTTTTAACATTGCATTCACAAACTTCTCGAAAAACAAGGTCTGATTATTAGCAAAACTAGTAACAATGCCCCGAGTCCTATTATCAGTGAACAAGTCCTGGTCAGACGTAAACAGCCCTTGTCGATTAACAAGGTCCACATAATACTTGTTATCGAACACATTTGGAGTTCGAAAGTCTAGGTTAGTTGTATTGTCCGTTGTATTTGTTGGACAAGTGATTCTGAGGTCTTTTGCAAAGCTTTGCGCCATTGTAGAGTCTTGGGTCGGGAATAAGCGTCGAATAAAAGAACTACAATGGCTAAGTCCAATTGTGTGGGCCCCAGATAGCGCGACCACGTCGGTAGGGTCGAAATTTTTTGTGACAAGGGAGTTGAGGATGGTGGTTGTATTGGCAAATGGTGGAGGAAGGTTGGCTAGTGTGGCCTGTCTGGTTGCAAATTGGAGACCGTCGCGTCTTCCGTATGGGACTTGGTAGTTTGGGCCACCGGACTGAAATGGAAACAAGTAAAACAATTGTTGATTAGATATATGATATGCTTGTATCACTTTGTGATAGTAAAAGGACTTGAAATACCAAAAAATTATTAAAATTGATCAGCTTGACTTTAGAATCAATACTAATATATAATAAGTCAAGATGATAGAAATTAATTTGGTCAGTCATTCTAAGAATAATTTGGTTATCAGTTTATAATAATACAAATTACATAATAATAATAATAATACATATTTAAATATAATGAATATAATTACAATTAGTTCTTTTTGAACAGTGTATTCATCATATTACATTTTAATCTTTGTGTGTACTACTATTATATATATCAATCAATCAATCAATCAAAATATATATATATATATATATATATATATATATATATTTATAAAATCTAAAAGAAGAACCTACAATTGATCAATTAGCTTGATTGATCATTAAATTAATAGATAATTAAAAAAACAACGAACCTAAATTAAAATGAATTTCATCGTCAAGAAAATAGAAAAAAGCAAAACAAAACAAAAAACTTAAACGATAGTTTGTACCATGTATGTACGAGTTCCAAGCGTGTAAAAGTGTAATAATGTTAGTTAACTATCTGTGTTTCGTGCCTCCGGTATTATATGGATAGTGAGATTTATCTCAAACTTTGGACGGTCCAGATAATTTATTGTGAGCGGAAAATTAAAATCATTTATATTTTATTAGATAGATTATCAGTGAATTCGTTCAAAAGAAAATTTTTGCTATAAATTACAACAACTTATTTCAAAGAAAACATTTTTCTTAGAAACATATTTCCTGTTTTGTACTCCCTCCATCCCTAAATAATTGACGTTATAGGGAGTTCAAAATTTTCCAATATATTTGACGTTACCAAGTTTACAAGCATTAATTACAATTTTTCTTCTATTGCCTCAACTATATGGAAATTTCATTTATCTGAAACTTAATATAGAGTACATATTTTCTTAATTAATGTAAAGGTAATTGTGATAATATATATATCAATCTTAATGACAAAATTAGAGTAATAAATGACTTCCTTAAAAGTGTGAAGTTATTTAAGGATGGAGGGAGTATGATTTATACTCCCTCTGTCCCAAATTATCTGTTGTTTTAGTAAAAAAAATTTGTCCCACAATATCTGCTTTTTCAAGATTTCAATGCATTTTTTTCCTTTATTTTCCAAGTTTGCCCTTTTACCCTAATTGTTGATAATTATTACTCTCATCTCTCTCCACACATATATATGCACTCATACTTTTTCTCTCTACAGACTTTTTGTCTATTTAATGCACTCATACTTTCTCTCTCTACAGACTATTTCATGCACTTTTTTTAAACACATTTTTCATATTTCCACCAATAAAGGTATTTTAGTATTTTTATCAAATATATTAATATCTGTGTGGAACTCTAGAACAACAGATAATTTGGAACGGAGAGAGTATTTGATATTGATGACATTGGAAAAAGTGGTCAACAAAAATAATTTATGGGGCAATGGATATCTAAGCATAATTTTCTGGGATGTGACTAATCATTTTCAATCCATAACTAATTTTTCTGAAAAAAATACAAGTCAATTTTCTTTAAAATCGAAGACTATATTTTACTTTGCCATAAATATTCTGTACCATATTTTATGGCATGGGTAAAGCTAAAGGCATCCAAAAAAAGATCCGAAAAATACTACGACTCCAACTTCTTCTTTTTTATACAATTAGATAAATTTGAGGACAGTCATTTTATATTATCATAATAATAAATAACTTTTTTTGAAGAAAAAGTAGATGAGACTTTTTTTTTATGAAACTCATTGTGTTACTGAGTTCAATGAATTTTAAAATGGACGTAAAAGGAAACAAAATAGATGAAAAATATAATTTTTTTATTCAATTTGCTGGTACTAAGTTAATTTTTAATGAATAGAAAATAAAAGAAACGGAAAAATAACTTGGTAATTTTTCTTTTTAAAGTTTTTATCCAAAAATGAATAGATTTGAACGAAAAACTAAATAACATAAGTAAATATTTAATAATCTCCATTGTACCTTTTATATTATAAACACGAGAACAAATATAAGAGTAAAATAGCATTTTGATTATAAACATAAATTTTCTTTCATTTTCTTTTATTTTATTTTATAAACACAATAACAATATGAAAGAAGACTTCTAAATTTTTTGTTTTTTTTATTTTCCATTCAACTTAAGTTATTTATTCTTTTCATTAAGAACTCAGAGATAGAAACATAGAATATTTTAATATTTTAAAATACTCAAGCATAATGGAGCCGGGTGGGAGAGGAAGGACAAGTGGAAGTTGTTGTCAGACTTTAAACAAGTGGTTGTCATGGGATTCATGTTTGTAATAAAGACTAATTAGTAATAAGTCTCAACAAGAATTTTATTTTTATTTTTTTTGATAATATGGGGTTTTTGAATTGCAGTTGGACTAACTCCGCAGTTCGAACGAGTCTTTTCTTGAAATCAGCTTGTCCTAGCGGTCTATGACCCTATTTCAGCACTTTTATCTGCCTTTTCACAATTGTTACAAATATGATTTAATCCAAAAATATCCGGATCTGACTCAACATGGAAAATTAATTTCAGTCGTACCATATAAAAATAGAATAGGATACCAGTTCAAGTTCAGATGTCTATAGGATTATTGTTTGGTCTTTGCATTTACTAGGAGTATTAATTTAGTTTTTTTGGGAGAGATATAACCTTTCCAGTACACATACTTGCTCTCACTTGTTATTACTATCATTAGCAGTCTAAAAATTACCAAGAACACTAATATACACTAAAAAAAGACTATGAAGCAAAAGTAGATGGATTTATGGCTTTACCAAAACAACTGCATCTCGGGCAGCAAGAGCAGTGATATCGGCACAGGAGACAATTTTACCGCATTGCTTGTGCACTTGTCGACGGAGATCTTCGATGATCGTGAATGCCTTTGCCCTCAAACTCAGGTTTGGAGGTGCATTCTTTTCCGATGGTCCACTGGCGGAACCGTCGAGCAAAACCGATGCATCACATCCCTACGTCATCATAATCACAACATATTATACTTTCTATATTCTACAAAAATGAAAAATATGTCCCAATATGAAATACCGCAATGCACTCGATTTTATTATCTCCATATCAATAATTATGTAAACTTTTATATGTCTCAATATTATGTCGATTTTATATGTTATTTTTATATGGAATTTTTATTATTTACAAAATTTAAGATAAATAACACTGAGACAGTAGATAAGACAATTGAGACAGAAGATTTGAACTCTTTCTGTCATAACTCTCGACATATTTATTGATAAACATAGAAAAAAAAAAAGCATACTCTTAATATTTATAAATTTTATAAGTGAGACGTACCTACCTTGTTTTTCTTTTTTTTTTCTTTTGTGTGAAACAGAGGAGTAACTAGAAACTAATTAAATTTGTAAGTTGGAAATACCAATTTTGAAAAGATATTAAACCTGGACAAAGCAATCATGGAAGTGGAGTCGGAGCAATCCAGCAGCTTGGCCGATATCAGCCTTGAACTCTTTCTCAAGCTGTTTCCTAACAATGGATTCAAGCTTAGGACAGGTAGAATCAAAGAAAGCCAATGAAAGTCCCTTCACTATAGGTGGAGTTTGTGCCTCTGAGACATGCAAGTGGTAAAGTAGTAGTGAAAGAGAAGAGAAAAAGAAGAAGAGAGAGCTCAAAGAAGTTAAAGTAGAAGCCATTGTTGTTTGATTCTCTTTTGGTTGTTCAAACTAGGTAACACTAACTAGGGATATTTATAGATAAAAGTTCTTTTATTTTATTTTATTTTTATAACCCATTCTATTACCATTCGATTCTAGGGAATTAGAATGTTATTCAAATATTTTTTTTTTTTGTAAATATTTCTGTGAAGAATATATTTTTATTTCTTGTTTACCTTTAAAATTTTAAGTTATTAGTTAAGTAGTGGTAGGTTCAGACCGAGAATATTCTGTCATTTATACTATTATTAATAAAAAAAGATTTTTTAAATGAAATAGAGGGGTATCTTCTTTTAAGGAGTTATTATAGTTTTTAATTTATTTTTTTTGGTCCGAAATGGTATTTCAAATGATATTACATCATATCCTTGCATTGTTTTGAGTATAAATTTTTTGTGACCAGTTGGTCATAAAGTATCACTTGTCTTACTTAATACCACATTATTTGAGATAGAATAATGTTAGTAGTATCAAATTGTTAGTCTCAAATATTTCTCAAATGATATGATAATAAATATTTTAATAATAATTTATAATATAGTCAATTACATGAAATCTATTCAATCAATATTACATCATTTAAGACACATTTAAACACTAAAAATTTGAGAACTCTAACATTGTATATTTTAAGATACATTTGAAACAAAAAGATTGAGACTCACCGATGAGCTCTAGCTCAGTTGGTGTACTAGGCCTCTTGCAAAGTTTGCATTCCTATGTATACTTTATTTTACATATTGTATCTTATACTTCAAATTGTGATATTTTTATCGAACCAGTAAATAACACATTTTGGCCCAAAATTTGTTGTTAAAAGTTAAGTATCGAATTTTGCACTTTTAGCTACGAATTTTGGGTTGAATGATGTTATGTGTCGGTTCGCTAAAAGCGTGGATTGTAAAGTGTCAATTTTTTAAGTATAAGATACAATGTACAAAATAAAGTAAATTTGAGAGATTTAGAGTGCATTTAACTCTCCCTTTTTTAATAAAGATAATGCAAGGGATCTCAAAAATTTTATTTCAAATATATGATATCATTACATTTAGAAAATATATTTTTTGTAAGAATAAGTCTAGCCGAACAGGAAATTGGGACCGGAAAATTGGACCGGTCCAATTTTTTTTTTTTATTGTGACTTTCAAAAAATATATAGTATTTATTCCAACAGGAATTTTTACAAAATATAGTGTTTTAGGTGTAATTTGGATACATATATAAATACAGGTTATACGATGCATATAATTACTTTTTTTATGTATCCAAATTACACCTAAAACACTATATTTTATAAAAATTTATGTTGAAATAAATTCTATATATTTTTTTGTAGTCACAAACAAAAAATAAAATAAAATTGAAAATGTCCAATAAAACTGTCCGTGTAACATTACTCTTTTTGTAATGAATTATGTCATAAAATATATTTTATCATGTGCACTATTACATTATTTGAGACACAAAAAAATATAATTGTACTAAAACACCTGACATTATCTTTTTTATAAACTGTGGTTGCTGTGGAGTCCTAGATTGCCCTTGGGACCACTTAATGGTTCTCTAGCTTCTTCTTTTTTTTCTTTTTCTTTTTTATTTTATCTTAATAACTTTCTACTTCTTAGCTTTGCCGAACAAGAACCACGTGCCAAACATGGTCTTCAAATAAATGAATATAAATACATTTCATATGATTAACAGCTTCCTGATTTTAGTTTCTATTCATATGAACAGCAGTTCCATGAGCATGAAGTGAATCTTGTCCATTGTTAACACTATAACGTTTCAATAATTTCTTATGTGAAAGTGGTGCGTTTCATCATTTTCCTTTCCTTTCCTTTCCTTTGATTTTATTTTTATTTTATTGTTCTTGGTAGTTTGAATTTAATATTATAGTCAGAAACCTTAGAAATACAAATGGTATTTTCAATGCAATTTTAACGATTTTAATTGCAATATATATAACATTTAAAACACATGATACAATTGCATAATATTATTTACACCGAAAATATCATTCCCTTAAAAAAATTAGAATAAAGAGTAGAGATAGGAATACTAGTTCCTGTTTATAGCTAGGGTTTTGTAGTGCTCGTTTGGCATTTTGTGCGTTAGTGTATTTGGTGGAATGTATTTTTTTGAAACTCAATTTATTTAAGTCAAAAACATAACATTTCAATCTCAAACGCACCATAAATCTTATTTGTCTAGAAGATGTTATGGTCTCACCCTAATTTATTTTATTTTATCACATAAATTTTTATGTTAATCGTAATTTATATTTTTCACGCATATATATACACACACACCTATTCCATAACTAGACTTGGCAAACGGGCCGGAAAAAAAATGAATGGGCCAAAAAGGCTAAATTTTCTTTGAAATTAAAATTCTGTGACCGGCTTAAAGTTCATGGTAGAGAGCACCAATTTATGCCTATTTTATGCTGTTTTTTATGTTTAGCCCAAACGGACAGGGCCAAAAACGGGTGGCCCAAAAACGTCCGAATTTTATTGGGCTAATTAAAATTATGCAGTCCAAAGTCCGGTCCGCGAGCTTGGGTCATGTTTGCCAGGTCTATCCATAACATACGTTAGTTGGGAACTCTATTCCTGCAAATAAATCTTAACCGTTAATCCATAGATCCAATGACCCAAAGAGGACTGGCCGCACCTTTTACCTGCAGCCAGAGAATATTTTTTTTGCTGGCCACAGTAAGAGGAGCGGCCAGAGAAATATCTAAAATGTTCACACCTTAGTTAGATTTAAATTGTTTCAATGTATAAGATATTTATAAGGTAATTGTTTAAATTTTAAATAATCAAATTATCACAATAATTGACAATGTTAAATTATATTACATAAGAAATTATTTATACAAATATTTTATAAAATAAATATATTAAATATAGTTGACAATGTTAATGTAATACAGAAAAAAATAAATTAAATAATAATAATAAAATTATTTTATTTTAAAATATATTAATTGGACTTTGTCCTTTATTTGGGTCAAACTAGTTATTTAATTTCTGTGAGCTAATAAATATTAATAAGTGATGAGTAAATTAATTTAGTTCAATTTGGGCCTTAAAAATTAATTGAGTTTAATTTATATGTGGATAATAAATCCTATTAGAACTAGGAGAATTAATAAAATATTGATAATAAATAACTAAAACACAAACCTTATTGTATACTCAAGTCATTATTCGTCAGAAAGAAGAGGGAAGAGGCTGCCGGTTAAGGAGAAAAGGAAAAAGAAGGGATTTTCATATATCATTGATTTAAAGAAGAAAACAAGTGTCTTTTCTCTTCTTTTTGTTTTATGTATATCATGACTATTAGGTATTGAATATTATCATGTATTATAACACACATCCATGTGATGATTGGTTTTTAAAAAAAAATCGTTAACATGATCAATACTTGATATGCAATATATATATATATATATATATATATATATATATATATATATATATATATATATATATCGTATGTAATACTAATTTGGAAAAAGGTTGCTATATGAGATTTGATCTCCTGTAGATTGTTAATTATTGAGTTCAGAAGGAAAAGATAGATATAAGTTAGTTGTCCTCTATAATACGAAAATAAAATATATTTGATTTAGAGGCTGTCGTAATTTAGTTTGGATTTATTTTTGTAAAATTAATTGTAATTTCATAAAGGAGAGCATAGTCATTCTGGTGCATATTTCAATGGGATAATTAATTATAATATAGTCTTCCATCAAATTCTTGTTACATATATTTTATAATATGGTGGTTAGAAAGTTAGAAATCGATAAGTTAATAAACTTAGCATTAGGAAGTTCAATCAATTAATAAAGAATGGATCTATATTATATTATATATATTATTTTGGAGCGAGGAAGTTAGTATGAATCTTGGTGTACTTTGTATATAACGAACATGAAGCTCATACTATTTTATAATAGTAATATTATTATTAATAATAGTAATAACAAATCATGGAAAAGGGGAAATTATTAATTATGAATTTAATATATTGTTATTAATTTATTTATGTTAATTTGTGTAATTAGCTCGGACGGAAGAAACTTAACTAGTAATATTTGGAATATAAATTTTGGGTATGACGTTGCTCAATCCAAGTACGGATTCCGTACTCTTTCAGCGATACTCTTGTTAAATTTGATTTGTTCGTTTGTTTCCTTATTTCGAATCATGTTATGATTTCACATAATTGTTTAATGTGAAATAAATATATTAGTTTTATTTTGGAGTTGATACACATGACTCGTATTTGTACTCTTTGAATTAGGATATCATGTTTAGTATTTATTTTTGATAATTGTAGAGCGGTACATGTTGCTACCTTCTTTTGAGACCTTGTGACTATAATTTGATTTGGTTCAACATATACATATAAAACCCTTTTGTTGGTATTATGTCGCATATGTTGTGACATAATATTTTTGTTAGAATATACCGTAGGGTATACTTGAGTTATAACCACCTGTGGGGGTACCACAGGCATGTCGTGAAAGTAGTATGCACACAAGCCAATCATGTTTGATGATAAAGCATATACTTTGTAACAATCTTATTCATTTATTAATAAAAAGTATTTATTTATTAAAGGCTTTTAATTATCTACATGATGCTGTTTTATAATATGTGATAAACCCATAGTTTTAAGCAATGCTTTTAGAATAATGATGATGATCATTCTAATGAGATCTAAATTCTTAGAAAACTTAAAACTAAAATAGTTCTCAATCGTTGGATTACTAAATTGGGGATTAGTGAATCCGGATAGATTGGTACATCGTTAACTTGCTCATTGGATGAGGATGATTGATCTCATGATCATTTGTGTGGAGACACTAAAGCAAGTATGTAGGTGCTTATTGGAGAATAAGTTCATCTTTGAGCGTGGCTCGCTAAGGAATACCTAATGGAGTTTTACTTGCTGTCGATAGGAATTCTGTAGTGATAGTAGTCTAGTGATCCATGGACTTGAGATCATCATAGTATCTTGTGTATGATGAGTTATACTTTGACTTATTCCTTAAGACCCTTAGGGTATATCAAAGGGTATGCTTGGGTATAACAAGTTGTACATGGAGATAATATATGATCAATAAAGAATCTACCACTTCAATAAAAGAAGAGAAATGTCCTATGTGATTCGATAAATGACAACCCGTAGTCCTTGGCGAAGCGAGAATGAAATTAGAAAGGAGTTTCTAATTTGCATTATTTGAGTTGTGCATTTAAGGATCGAAATACATATAATTAAATAAAATAAGACTTGACAAGAATTCCATGTCTTATATTTAATTGGGACATTGTATGATGGAAAGGATTGAATTGTCGGTAACTATTTACTCAAAGGTTCTTTTATGATTAATGTTGAAATCTATATTATCTGGAAAGTCGTTGATCGCTGGAGGCTTATCCCTATTGTAGAATAAATATTATTTATTTAAATAAATTAATTAAACAATTTATTTATTTAAATAAGATTAAATTATTCTAATTGATTTATTCACAACCTGTTTAATATGGAGAACCTAAAGGGTCACACCATAAAAGGAAGAATAATTATTTAAGAAGTTAATGGCATAATCGTAATAATATGTTATGTATATTTAATTTAATCTATGGTGATAGAATAAATTAAATAGCTTAATATTATTATTTAATATTTTAGAAATATTAAATATAAATTAATAAGAGGAGTCTTATTAATATTATTACAATTATTATTATTTTAATTTCTAAAAGAGTTTAGAAATTAATTTAATATAAGTACTCTCATTTATTCCTAATAGGATTAGGAGGGAAAATTAATTAAAGGAGTTTAATTAATTATCCCTAATAAGATTAGGGAGCCCCTTTAATTAAAAGGGTTTAATTAAATAATACCTTATTTTTAATAGGGTTACTTGATATCTTTATAAGAGGAGTCTTATATCAGATATCAAGACTACACAATTCCAAAAGTTGGAGAGTACGTCCTTTTTCTATAGAGATAGAAAACTAGGGTTTTGCCAACCACCCATCTTCTTGGATCTTTCTTCTTCCTTGGTGGATCACCTCTAGAGGCCAAACACTTGGGTGGCTAACGTTGATCAAAGGAAGGAACAAAACCCGGTGGATTCAAGTTGAACGTGAAAAGAAGTAGGAGGTGAACTCGTACCTGAGGAAGCTCGTTTCTACAAGGGTATGATTTCATAATTCATCTTTTTCGTTTAATTAATAATTGTGCATAAAGGGTGATCCGGGTATATGGTTTGTAAAAATTTTAAACTCGATTTTTCCACGTTTAAAACTTTATTTATGCAATTTGATTTGAAGTTTTCATGAATATTACAAACCTAATAAATGGCATCGAGCCAAATCTTTATCGCGAATTATTAATTGTTTTAATTTGATATGTATATTGATATGTGTTTAGAACAATTTAATTGGGCATAATTTATTGTATAAAATTAAATTAAAAAAAAATGGCCGATTTTTTTTTTGAAAGTCATTATTCATGAAATTTGCCTGTTTTTTTTCCTTTATCTCCATCACGTGGGGCGTGACCCAAGAGTCATGTTATTATATATATAATCTATATATTCCACATGATTATATATATATATAATAAAAGCTGTTAGTTTTATTATATATATATATAATAAACTAACGGTTTTATTATATATATATAATAACAGTTTTGGTTTTATTATTATATATATATATATATTCTTAATAATTTTATTATTAAAATAAAATTTTATTTTAATATTAAAATAAAAAGTTTATTTTATATTAAAATATAAAGTTTATTTTAATTTTAAAATTAAATTTCATGCTAACTAATTAGAGTTGGAATTGGATTCCATGATAAACTAATTGGAGTTGAAATTGGATTCTAAATAAAGGAGTTTATTTAGATATGAAATAAGATTTCATATTATTCAAAATAAAGAGTTTATTTGTGAATAGGAAAGAAATCTAATATCCTTAAATAAAGGAGTTTATTTAGATATGAAATAAGATTTCATATTATTCAAAATAAAAGAGTTTATTTGTGAATAGGAAAGAGAATCCATGTTTCCTTAAATAAAGGAGTTTATTTAAATATGAAATAAGATTTCATATTATTCAAAATAAAGGAGTTTATTTGTGAATAAGAAGAAGAATTTGTGTTTCCTTTAATAATTTTTTTTTACATGGAATTGGATTCCATAATTAATTAAAATAAAGGAGTTTATTTTGATTAAAGATTTTGATTAAAATAAAATAGTTTATTTTATTCAAAATTGGATAAATTAAAATAAAATAGTTTTATTTTGATTTAAATTTGGATTAAAATAAAGGAGTTTATTTTGATTCAAAAAAAATAGATTTTATACTAACTAAATTTGCCCATTAAATGATATCAATATATATATTGAATGTTTAATATTCATCAGATGAATGTTATGTATTGATGCATATGGTGATATGTATGATAATAAATGAGATTGATAATAAATGAGATTGATTATGGACAATTGACCAATGTGATTGGATTTTATTTTAGTTGGATGCATGAATGTATGGGTTTTATTAAATGGAGTCTGCATACCTCGTCTTCTCTAATTTTTCTGAATGTAAATTCTATCTCCCTCCTATGTACTTCCCCTTGACTGCTGATCAAGGTTTCTATTTATTTTAAATAGTTTTGTAATAGAAATAGTTAGAATTAATTTTGAAGAATTGGAGATCAAGGAACAAGGAGCGCTTGAAGACCCGTTTGTAATGGAGCCCGGGTTTAAATGTAATAGTTATATTTAAATTTTATTTCTTGCACCCCTAGGGTTTGACCTTTTGGTTCACTTGGTGGCTCTAGTGAACCAAACTAGAATAAAAGTTCATAATCAATTCGGGTAGAATATAGTATTCTATATGTGCATGCTTATACTTTATATATATTATATATTATGCAAACATGCTTCGTGTATGTTCATTAATATAATGCGTATTTATTTATATATATATATATATATATATATATATATATATATGTGTGTGCTGCCGCTAAACAAGATGAGACAAATTAATAACAAACCCTCAATTTTTATATTAAGTCCTAAGCGTTCAAAGATATTTGGAATATCGAGCGTCAGCTTTTTAGCATGATAAAATTAATAGAGTATTAAATATTTAATATGAGTTTGTTGTGTCACCACAAGGCAAGTATTAAGTATTTAAGATGTTAATTTATCACATTTGATGCTTATAAAGAAAATTGAACAATATTGTTTTGTTGTGTCACCACAAGGATGATATTTTTCTTTTTGAATATATGGAGTGCTAGGTGGGACTTAACTTGGATAATTTTGATTAGGATGTGCCACCACTTGATCAAAATAATCTAAGAGGCAAAAAAACGACAAGGAGTTGCATAGTTGATGTAATTGACAAAAGTTGTCTACCTATTTATTTATATATAGTTTGTTGTGTCACCACAAGGTTATATACATTTGAAATGGGATCCTTATTCTCACTAGCAAATCTTTAATTAGATTTTGCTTAACTATATAAGTGAGGTAATATAGTTTGAAGAAAATAGTGGGAGATACCAATTTAAAACAAGACCTAAATTATTTTGGTAATTAATAAAAGAATGTATGTTAAAATATTGTTAATTACAAATTCATTTACTGAAATTTTACAATGTCTAAAATTACTATCATCTGCGAAGCATATTAGATGCTAAATTAATCGAACCAATTACTCGGATTGGTTAAGGAATTTGAGAATAGTTCTCATGGTGAAAAACTATCTTATGTCCTTAATCGCCTATCCTGCAATGGTTGCAGAATAATGCCTCGAGGAAGAGAATGCTACTTTTAGAAAGTGGCAAGATGATGCCTGTGAGTTGGCTCAATGCATCATGCTCGCATCTATGAGTAACGAGCTTCAACGTCGGATGAAACTATGGATGCTCCTACTATATTCCCGCACATCAAGTAGTTGATGGTGAGGAAAGTGGGGCCGATAGATATCGAGATATCTAAGGAGCTCTTAGATCTAGAATGACCGATGACACTACAAAGATGCAGATAAAAGTCCTTAACATTATCAATTTGATTGATCAATTAGGACAACGAGTTTTGTCATGGATGGAGAGTTGAGCCAAGATTTGATCTTGCACTCACTCCCGAACTCCTTTCACAATTGTTGTGAATTTTTCATATGAACAAGCTAGATATCAGCCTCGCTGATTTGCTTAACATATTGAAAAATGTTGAGAGTCTTTTTCCAACCAAGAAAGACCATGTCTTACTGGTAGGGGCCAAAGGATCTTACGAAAAGAAGAACGATTCAAAGAAGGTATATAGAAAGGCATAAACAAAGGATAATAAGAACAAAAGCGATATGGATAGCAAAGGAGTTTGCTTCCACCTAATAAGCTTCTGGACCTTTGGAAAGAAAGCTGCGAGAAGTATCTTTGCGTTGGCTAACCAAAGAAGCTTAATGAAGTTTGATTACAAATACAATTTTGTTCAAGATTTAAAATAAATTTTTCTTTAAGTCGAGGTTCTACTTGGATATTGGATATCGACTTTGGTTATCATAAATATAGATTTATGAAGGACCACGAAGAAGTAGAAAGCTAAACAAAGATAAATAATCCTATGTGTGGGAAATGAAGCAAAGGTTCTTTGCATATTAGCCATAGAAACTTATAGTTTAGCAATGCTACGGGCAAATCTATTAAGTCGATAAGTTGTTATTGTATTCCGGTTCTTATTAAAATATTATTTCCATTTTATTGTTGGACAATAAAATCTTTGGTATTATAATTAAGAACAATTGTTGTTCTATTTATAATAATAATGTTTTGTATAAATGAAATATTACTTAAAAATTTTGTATACTTGACTTACATGAAAATAATTTTGCATATTGAACAAATTAGTATAAGAAAAGGAGATGATCATTCAAAGAGTTGAATGTGCGTATTTCTTTGAAATACAAGTATGAATTATTTGAAAGGTTCAAAGAATTGAAGAAGTGAAACATATTGGCAATGTATTAAAGATTCTTTGATTAGATCGAGGAATAAATACTTGTGCAATAAGTTTACGGATCATCTCAAATGGTTTTCTCATAATGGACACATCCTAATACTGTGATAATTGATTGATGTATCCGAATAAAAATCGTACCTTGTTGGACATAGTGCGGTCCAAAATGATTTTCTTGACATTCCAATATCTTTACGGGATAATGTCCTAGAAATGGCTACATATCTCGAAAATGGTAACCTCAAAATCCATTTAAGACTCCATAAAAGTTATGGAATGGGGAGGATTCTAATCTTAAGTATGTTAAGATAAGGGTTGTCAACTTATGTGAAAAGTTTTCAAAGGATAAGCTTGGGACAAGATTTGACAAGTGTCGATTTGTGGGACATCCTAAAGTAAGTTTAGGGTATATGTTCTATAACTCTACTTAGCAAAAGGTGTTTGTTGCGAAACACGTTGCCTTCTAAGATAAAGGTGTTTATCATTAAAGGGCTAGTGGGAGGATAATAGATCTTGAAGAGTTCAAGAACCATAAAACACTATAAGTCAATAAGAGGAACACAGAGATAGACCTTCCATTACCACAGCCAATAAATAAATCTCTGAATAATCTTGAAGATACCTAGGAGGTATGGATTCATCATAGATGATGATGATGAGAGTATATGCTGTTGTGGCGACCCCAAAATAGGTCCATTCCATCCAACCCATTCAGTCGCCAAATACATGAGATGCGAAACAACTACAACTTTATTATCACAACAATAAAGCAGTGAGTTTAAATACAAATATTATCTTCTGTAGACAATATCTATACTCAAATAAATCCCCATCATATTTAATTATTGATACATTATTTTACAAAATGGTGAGGACTACTAAACAACTCTCTCTAGAACCTTCATTCCATACCCACACTAGTACTTTCGCTATATTCTCGCCTCCCGAGAAGAAAAATGGAACAACAAGGAAAAGGGTGAGCTCAACTAGCCCAAGAGAAGAATGTTATGACTAAGATAATATACAACAAATTATCGTTAGTCTCCAACAGGAAAATCGATAGAATACAATAGAACAACAAGTTTCGGATCAATATTCGCGGTGAAATAATAATTCATAGAAGAGTTACGTGAGAGAATGAAATCTACTATAATCTATGAATTTAACAGTCCATCATCAATATTTTATCCCTCAGAACATCAATCAATTTTCATCTCAAATCAAATATTCATCTTTGCACTACAGGCCAAAGATATTCATCAATCGTCATGTTCATCTCAACACTGTTCATCTTTTGCACTAAAGGCCAAAGATATTCATCGATCGGTCATATTCATTTAAACACCTCGCTTTCTTCGTCATTTACAGGCCAAAAAGATATTCTTGAAATCATTCATCTTTGCACTCTGGGGCCAAAGATATTCAATAATATCATCATTTAAGGTAGGGATGATGAAAATATTTTTAAAGAACGAATCCAATGAAACAAAATGACAAGGATTAAGGATTAAGGATTAGTACTTTGTTTTATCCATGTCCAACAATACCTTAAAAATAATCATAGTGGTGTAAAATTCAAGAATAATCAAAACATAGATACAATCAAAGCTAGTATCCGTAATAGATATTTTGAATGAAAAGAAGAAATTTTATTTTTTCGATGAATAGTGCGAGTATCGTGAATAGTGTCAGTATCGTGAATAGTCTTGCGTATCGTGAATAGTAACTCCGACACCAAAAGATAGAAATTCCACAAAAACATCTTCACGCTTCATGAATAGTATTCGTGAATAGTAACTCGTGAATAGTAACTCATGAATAGTAACTCGTGAATAGTAACTCATGAATAGTAACCCCGACATGAAAAAGTTCCAAATTTGATAAAAACCTCAGATCAACATTTCAGCATAATGATATTGAAGAAATAATATCATTACGAAAAAAATAATATCCCTTACCTCAAAGAATCGATGACTTAGTTGAAACACCGGATATAGTCTTTGAAGGAACTTGCTGCCGTCTAACAATACTCAAAGTATACTCAAAATACTCACAAAATACACTCGATAATATAGAGAGAGAAGAGAAAACTTGTTTACGGTGTGATTTTCAATTCTAACTTAATTTCTATTTATAGAAAATGTTAGCCACGTAAAGGCAGACTTGACACAACACAACTGATGGCTTTACACGCTACTATTGCCACCCACCACATTTGAAATAAAATTCAGCACATTTTTCACCAACCACAAGTGGGGCCCACTCAATTCTAGAATTTTCCACCAAAATCAATTATAAACCTAATTTCCGAATCCGACACCTCTTAAAATTCACAACAAATCATTCGTGCATTTTAACGGTTCAAAATTTGTGGACATATACTCAACTTATGTATGTATAACATATCCAAAAATTTACAACGATCCAACTATCGGATTAAAAAATTATAACCCCTGATATATCTCAAAACCCACGATTTGATTTTAACACCTCCAATCAGATAAAATCTTGATAAAACACCTCAACATTAATTCCTTCATTAATAACCACATAAATAAATCCATCATTTATATTCATATAAAATAAATATTTCCTTATCATATGAATCAATAATTAATTATTCACAAATAATATTCACGAATCACAATTATGATAACGAGTCGTTTTCCCGGAAAGAGGGGCTTTCCAATAAGGATCTCTCTTCTTGGTAAGCAATTAGGTGACCAAACCTCTCCTTAGATGCGAACTTTCTAGACATTGCCAATAATGTTATCTAATAATATTATTCAAATAATATGAATTATTGATCCGATAATGGGAAATCTCATGCGATGACAATTATTGAACAACAATAATATAAAATATCAACGCAGCAATTATTGAATCAATAAAATAAAATATTGAGCGATAAATCACATGAAAATTATTGAGTAGTGCCATCTTACGTGAGGATCAATAATTCAACAATACTTGTGCAATACTGTAAAGCATCTTTGTGCAACCCAGTATTACTATTATTTTAACCACGGGTATTCAGCGATCTTAACGCGATATGACTACGGTCTTAATTGGTAACAATATTCACGCGTTATTTATAACCACCCAAACTTTGTCGTTTTCCTCATCCAATCGCTTTCCGTTATGGGGCCACACATGGTCATTGCGTCGTCGTCTGAATATTCCCAAGACGATGCGAATATTCTACGACTAAACGAATATTCCCAAGCAAAATGAATATTTTATAACCACTTGCTTATTTTGAAATATTTGCGTATTTAACCCTTAACTATCCACATTAATCAAATCAACCCTTACTATTTCAAAATAATAAATAAAGGAAATTCCTTTTTATTTAAAAAATTTGAGGTCTTACATACGCATCATAGAAGATGATGATCCAGAGTTACATACGATGAGATAAGAGTTTTAGTGTGTACAAAAGGGTCAGTGGGAGCGTCGTGACATTCCTAGTATTATATGTTGATATACTACGGATAAGGAATGACATACCAATGCTACTGATCAATAAAGATAAAGTTGTCTAAACATTCCTCCGTGAATGATTTGGAAGAGTATCTTAATTGGGGATATAAATCTATATAGATAGATTTAAGAGGATGCTCGACTTAACCCAAGGAACGTATATTCATTTGATGCTAAAGTCGTTTAGCATGGCAAACTCGAAGAGATGTCTCATGTCGATGAGCTATGGAGTGTATCTCTCTTAATAGTCCCCACAGACTCCTGAAAAGAGAGGTCGCATGAGTGACAATCATGCATGCAATGAAATGTACGAGACCTGATGACGATCAGTCATATTATGGAGAAGTTCATTATGAGTCAGTGAAAAACATCTTAAAGTGCTTAACTGGCACTAAGGATGTGATCATATTTATGGTGGGTCTAAATTAAAACTAGAGGGCTTAATAGACTCAAGTTTTTTAGACAGACCAAGACGACCGAAAATCCACTTTAAGGTAAAAGTGTTACCTTGAATAGTGGTGCAGTGAATTGGAAAGGTTCCAAACAAAGAAAGAGTTCTTTGGTTTAGTGATAAAGACAAAGTATATAGCTATAAATAAAGTCGCAAGTTGATTGTTTGGATTAAAGTTCATTACGTAACTAGGAATAGTTCTTAAGTCTCATCTTGGATCTAAACATGTGTTGTGGCACTTTCATTTGATTATTAGAATCATTGAAAGATGGGAAATCACTATAGAGATAGTGGACTCTCATGAACAACATTACATATCCATTAACTAAAGCTTATCCAACAAACGGGATAATCGTCACACTTAGAGAAGAAGAGTATGAGATACCATGACGATTGGCTTTAGTGCAAGTGGGAGATTGAAAGTAGTATGCACACAAGCCAATCATGTTTCATGATAAAGCATATACTTTGTAATAATCTTATTCATTTATTAATAAAAATTATTTATTTATTAAAGGATTTTAATTATCTACATGATCTTTGTTTTATAATATGTGATAAACCCATAGTTTTAAGAATTGCTTTTAGAATAATGATGATGATCATTCTAATGAGATCTAAATTCTTAAAAGCTTAAAACTAAAATAGTTCTCAATCGTTGGATTACTAAATTGGGGATTAATGAATCCGGATAGATTGGTACATACGTTGCTTGCTCATTGGATGAGGATGATTGATCTCATGATCATTTGTGTGGAGACACTAAAGCAAGTATGTAGGTGCTTATTGGAGAATAAGTTCACTGAACGTGGCTCGCTAAGGAATACCTAATGGAGTTTTACTTGCCTGTCATTGGAATTCCCTGTAGTGATAGTAGTACAAGTGATCCTTGGACTTGAGATCATCATAGTATCTTGTGTATGATGAGTTATACTTTGACTTATTCCTTAAGACCCTTAGGGTATATCAAAGGGTATGCTTGGGTATAACAAGTTGTACATGGAGATAATATATGATCAATAAAGAATCTACCACTTCTAATAAAAGAAGAAATGTCCTATGTGATTCGATAAATGACAACCCATAGTCCTTGGCGAAAGCGAAATGAAATTAGAAAGGAGTTTCTAATTTGCATTATTTGAGTTGTGCATTTAAGGATCGAAATACATATAATTAAATAAAATAAGACTTGACGATAATTCCATGTCTTATATTTAATTGGGACATTGTATGGTGGAAGGATTGAATTGTCTGGTAACTATTTACTCAAAGGTTCTTTTATGATTAATGTTGAAATCTATATTATCTGGAAAGTCGTTGATCGCATTGGGGAGGCTTATCCCTATTGTAGAATAAATATTATTTATTTAAATAAATTAATTGTTTAATTTATTTATTTAAATAAGATTAAATTGTTCTAATTGATTTATTCACAACCGGTTTAATATGGAGAACCTAAAGGGTCACACCATAAAAGGAAGAATAATTATTTAAGAAGTTAATGGCATAATCGTAATAATATATTATATATATTTAATTTAATCTATGGTGATAGAATAAATTAAATAGCTTAATATTATTATTTAATATTTTAGAAATATTAAATATAAATTAATAAGAGGAGTCTTATTAATATTATTACAATTATTATTATTTTAATTTCTAAAAGAGTTTAGAAATTAATTTAATATAAATACTCTCATTTATTCCTAATAGGATTAGGAGAGAAAATTAATTAAAGGAGTTTAATTAATTATCCCTAATAAGATTAGGGAGCCCCTTTAATTAAAAAGGTTTAATTAAATAATACCTTATTTTTAATAGGGTTACTTGATATCTTTAGAAGAGGAGTCTTATATCAGATATCAAGACTACGCAATTCCAAAAGTTGGAGAGTACGTCCTTTTTCTATAGAGATAGAAAACTAGGGTTTTGCCAACCACCCATCTTCTTGGATCTTTCTTCTTCCTTGGTGGATCACCTCTAGAGGCCAAACACTTGGGTGGCTAACGTTGATCAAAGGAAGGAACAAAACCCGGTGGATTCAAGTTAAACGCGAAAAGAAGTAGGAGGTGAACTCGTACCTGAGGAAGCTCGTTTCTACAAGGGTATGATTTCATAATTCATCTTTTTCGTTTAATTAATAATTGTGCATAAAGGGTGATCCGGGTATATGGTTTGTAAAAATTTTAAACTCTGATTTTTCCACGTTTCCGCTTTATTTATGCAATTTGATTGCGTTCATGAATATTACAAACCTAATATGTCGTCTTGGCAAGAGAGGCATGACACTTTCCGTGGCGGTGTGATTAGTCCACGGTGTCTCCGTTTTGGGCTCCGGAAGAAGTGGACCATTTGGTGTTTTGTTGTGGGAGGCGTATGGGTTAACCCTAATTTTCTGTTCTGCGGATCTGTGATGTTGTGTTAAACACACATTCGATTTGTATACATTTGGATTCGCCGTCCAATGTGTGATTTGCCTGTGTGGCATTATTTTAACTTGCCTGTGTGGCATTGTTTTGACCTGCCTGTGTGGCAACGTATATTTTTGAGCTCACTCGATATGAAATAACCACTACAAGAAAAAAGCTTAAGTCCGACGGATTATTCTGTCGGAATTACGCCTA
This sequence comes from Panax quinquefolius, assembly GCA_020205615.1. Taxonomy (NCBI): domain Eukaryota; kingdom Viridiplantae; phylum Streptophyta; class Magnoliopsida; order Apiales; family Araliaceae; genus Panax; species Panax quinquefolius. The sequence goes on along the minus strand of CM035172.1, from coordinate 56,182,830 downwards.
TTCGGTCGAAATTACATTATTCCTGACAGAAATATCCATTAGATATTCGGTCGTAAATATTCGCGTCGAAAATAAGATCCGTCAAAAGTTCTGTCAGAAATTACATATCTTCGACGAACGTATCTCCGACGGATGTACGTCGAACATTAACTATCTTCGACCGAATATATAGGACGAAACTTTTCGTTGATTATAAGAGTACATAAGTTCGACGGATACATTCCCTCGGAATTAACTTATGTCTGACTGAAAAATAGAATAACCCATCATTCATTAAAATTGGCTAATTATTAAATTCGACAGAATTTGCGTCGGAGATAGCGTGTTTACGACGGATAAGTTGCATCGAAGATAACGTATGTTCGACTGAAATTAGGATATTTCGGCATTTATTAAAAATTACTTATTTGTTACTTCCGAGGGAAATTCCGTCGCAACTACCTTATTCCGTCGGAATTAACTATCCTTTTTTTTAAATACATATTTTAAAAGTTCAGTTTCCAGGTGTTTAAACCCATTAATGTACCTATAACCTGTCACAACCCAATACACAATAATATAAACCTGTATCTCACATTCAAATATGCAACGTAGCACTAAAACTTAATCTTCAACTCATTATCATTCACATTCACATTCAAATATCCACCAAAATGTATTATAAGCTAACCAATTACAAATATTCAGTGCGTATGTTCCATAAATGTTAAACAATATAATTTATAATAGTTGTACGAGACACAATTAGACAATACAATATATACTGAAAGGGTCTATAATAACATGAATATATACAAATGAACTATAAACTAGTAAAAGTATGATCATCATCGGGCGGAGGTGAACGACGCTGCTCTGGTGTATGGATGTCAGACTCATGCTCCTGCTCATCATCGCCAGCCTGGTCGCCATCGCCACCCTGTTGATAGAATCAAAAATATAAATAATTAGTCCATATATATATATATATATGTGAGAATTAACAAACTAGCCTTAATTGAAAAACATAAACAATAAGAATACCAGAGTAGGTGGGGGCAGATGAAAAGCCTCCTCCAAGAGGGTAATCACCATCTGGAGCATCTCGGCGCTCCAAGCGTCGAACTGCTCCCGTGGTAATCTCGTACTCTCTGCAGAGGCCCCTGCTATAATATCCTGAGCAATCTGGTGAAGATGAGAATTGGAAGGCAACTGCTGACGCCGAAAGACCGGATCATATGGAACCTATTCGACACGACCCCTATTAGCCGCCGGAAGATATCGTCATCCAATCTAGCGCCCGTATGAGATGGTCCGATATGTGCTCTCGGACGCTGGCTGGAGCCTATAAAGAGATACAAATTCGATTACTAATAATAATTTATATAATTTGATAAATTCGGATAATTTCGTGAAACATTAAAAAATATTACCTCTAGGAAGTGTATATGCGGGTATCCTCGGCGGACCCAACACTCGATATCTCATGCCAGTATGCTAGTAGGGGGGATCCCGAGGCGCGATCCATAGTCTCGGCTCCTTATCCCGATCTAATACATATCGGGAAGAGGGTGGCGAAATCTAACGGCTCGTAACCCTCTTAATAGTCTCCAACTATTTATACGCTCGTCCAAAGCCTCTCGAAATCGGTCCTGTAATGTATTCCAGATACATATTTAATTATATCATTTTAGTTCACGATTGAATATTATTAAAAGCTAAATAGTAAGATGAGTTTTACCCAGTATAGATAAAAGTCACTTTGAGACAAAGCACGCTGCGTCCTTGGCGCGTGTGGGCTCGATCCCAAAACTCTAGAATGGTAGGATCACGACCCCAGGTCCTCCCCAATACCTAATACAAACAATCATAAAATAAGTCTTAAGTATTTGTGTGAGAACTTGACACATAAATAACTAAATACTGGCGCTTACTTACCGTCTTCGCCTCCTCGAACGACTGAGAACCAGTGGTGTGTACTATCCAGAGCTGACCACGGTTCTTCTTCGCCTGCTCGAACTTTATTTTGTATTATATTACGTTATTTATTTTATTTTTAAAATTTATTTTATTTAATAAACTAAATTAAATTATATTTACTTTATTTTATTTTAGTAGTAAGAAACTAAATAAATGATACTTAGTTTATGATTTATTAATATTGGGAAACTGATTACTAATACAATACATGCAAGTCTGCAATTTCATAATTCTGACAGAATTTCTATCATAAATTCAACCGTAAATAACAAATATATCAAAATTAAAAACAGTCCTAAAATCAGTTACATTATGATAAAGAACCCAAATTTGATATCAATATTCTGCAATTTTCAAATTCCAAATAATATGCACTTAAATAATAGGCAGTCCACAAACCCAAAATCAAAATTCCAATTTCAGCAATATACACTCCACAAATTCATAGCAACAAATTCACAGCAACAACATATTATCCAAATTGGGTTAATCTCATATTCAAACTCAAATTAAACTAAACCTAAAACAAATTAAGCCACAAATTTCATAATTTGCAACAAATTAACCCTAAAAATCTAATACTTGGCAGAAAACTAACCTTGAAATTGAATTAATGTGCAACTAACCGACGGTGGTGGCTGGTGGTGGCCGATGGTGGTGTTAGTGATGGTGGTTCAACCGACGGTGTTGGTGGCGTCTACTGGTGGTGGAACCGATCGAAAGTGATGGTGGTGGTGGTGGTGGCAGTACGTGGTGGTGGTGGTGGTGGTGGTGGTGGTGGAATCGAAGGTGGTGGTGGCAGTACGTGGTGGAACCGGTGGTGTACGTGGTGGAACCGGTGGTGGTGGTGGTGGCGGCGATGGTGGTGGCGTGAGAGCAGTGAAGTGAGAGAAGTGGTGGTTGAGAGCTAGATCTAGAGAAATGAGAGAGAGAGAGAAAGAGAGAAATTAGATTATAATTAAGGTCTAGAGAAACGAGGGGGCCGGGAAGACGTATCGATTAATTAGATTTTAGGATTATCTTCGACGGAAAGTCCGTCGTACATACATTCGTCGTACTTAAGGTATCTTCGACTGACTCTTCCGTCAGAATACATCATATTCAAATAAAATAATATTCGTACCAAGTGGAACACATTAGGCGTCAATGGGATACATAAATGTTCAACGAACATCAGTCAAAATTAAAGTATTTTCAAGTATCTTCGACTGAATACTCTGTCGGAATAAATGTTATCTTCGAGGGACTGTGTCCGTCGAACATATATCCGTCGGATTTAGCCGGCTTTTTTGTAGTGAACACCCAACCATTTGATTCAGCCTATTATATCATTGTATTAGTTTTATTTGTTTCTGTTCAGTTCAATTCATTGAGTTAGTTACTTCAGTTCGTTATTTCTTTATTCTTCTATTGGTTTCATAAATTCTGTTTATTCAGATATAATCCATTCAGATCTTTGGAGATTATATTTTTGTCCGTATTTACACTTGAGGCTTTGTTCAGTATTTTATCTCGGGTATTTTTGTATATAAATTATATATCTTTTGTATATCTATATCCGTACTGAGCAATTGGATCATGCTGTGTTTTTCTTCCGGCAGGTTTGCAGGGTTGATTCAAGGCTAGTGTGTTGAGAGAGTTGTCTTTGACCATATAGGTTGTTTCGATTTTTGGTTTTTGATTATTTTGACTCTAGTTGGAGAATTTTATTTAGTACTTCATTAATGGACATCAGTATTAATATTTTGAAGTTATTAGTGCTCTCTTTACTTATTTTGAGGTTTGTTGTGCTTTGCACGTGACTTCCCTTTCCTTTTCGGGAAGCGGGTGTTACAGATATGGTATCAGAGCTTAGGTTCTTTCTTGTAGAAAACCTATTTAGGTTTGACCTGTGAGTTGTGGGTAAATCACTGGGTAGACGTATGAGTTTGATTCAATTTTGTTCTCTGTTTAGTTGGTCTTGATTTTGACCAAGTGTTTTTAGTTCTTTGAGTTGTAGTTGATTTGAGAAAGGCGAGATAATCTGTTAAGATTATTATTGTTATGCGTTGGAGCAATGATATCAGTTAAGAATTGTGATTTAATCATTAAGGAGAATAATATCATATTTTATTAAGTTAAGAAATGATTATACGATTATGATGTGAGTATTTATATCGACGATAATTTAATTTTGGAAAAATTATTTGTTAAAGTTGTTTTATTTTGTGATAATCATTATGATTTTGGAATTGAGGATTTGATTTGGGTTAGATTCAGATTTTTGTTAAGTTGTGAATAAATTGAGGTATGTGAATCGGTGGGATAATATGATAAAGTGAAAATTATTAAGTACAAATGATCTCTTATAATTTTGAGTTATTGTAGAGATTCGAGGTAATTAGATTAATCTTTTGGAGTAAATGAATTTTGTGATTATTTCCTAGTAGAATATTGGAGTTATCTTATATGAAATTTTGAGTGATATTATGTGGAGATCTTGGAATTTGTTGGGTTAAGAATTGCATTAAGAGAATGATTGAATCATTGAATGATTAGATATATAATAAGTGATGAATCTTTAAGAGATTTTGAAAGCTATAGTTAGCTTATTCAGATAGTAGGATGTGACTCCCAAAATAGGTATACAACACCCATTTTGAGTCGTCAAAATACATGGTACAGAAACAACTACAACTTTATTAATACAACATAAAAACTGTGAGTTTAAATACAAATATTGTCATCTAGACAATATCCACACTCAAATAAGTCCTCATTACAATTATTAATACACTATTTTACAGAATAGTGAGGACTACTAGAACCACTTCTAGAACCATCATTCCACACCCCGACTAGTACTCGCTACATTCTCGCCTCCTGAGAAGAAAAATGGAACAACAAGGAAAAGGGTGAGCTCAACTAGCCCAAGAAATTAACATTATAAAACAAATTATCGTTAGTCTTCAACGAGGAAAAAAATCTAATAGAATACAATAGACAACAAGTTTTAAATCAATATTCATGCGCGGAAATAATAATTCATTAGAAGAGTTAAGTAGAGAATGAAATCTACTATCTTCTATATATGAATTTAAAATTTCATCGTCTATCTTTTATCCCTGTAACATCAATCAATATAAATCTAGAATCAAATATTCATCTTTGCACTACAGGCCAAAGATATTCATCAGTTGGTCATGTTCATCTAAACACCTATTCATCTTTGCACTACGGGCCAAAGATATTCATCATAAATCATTCATCTTTGCACTACAGGCCAAAGATATTTAGTTATATCATCATTTAGGACTGAGGATGATGAAAAATATTTTAAAGAAAACGAATCCAGTGAAACAAAAGAACAAATATTAAGGAAAATTCAAAAATGAAGACCAAAACATAGATCCAATCAAAGATAGGAATCATAACAGACAATTTTGGACACAGAAAAGAAAATTTAATTTTTCCGTGAATAGTGTCGTGATAAATGAATAGTCTTGAGTATCGTGAATAGTAACTCAGACACTAAAAATAGAAATTTTACAAAAAAAATCATCATGCTTCGTGAATAGTTCTCGTGAATAGTAACTCATGAATAGTAACTCGTGAATAGTAACTCGTGAATAGTAACTCATGAATAGTAACTTATGAATAGTAACCCCGATATGAAAAAGTTCCAAATTTGATAAAAAGTTCCAACTAATATTTCGGCATAATGATATTGAAGAAATAATATCACTTAAGAAGAAAATAACATCCCTTACCTCAAAAGGATAGTACTTCTGACTGGAATACTGGATATAGTGCTGAAAAAACTTGCACCGTATAGCAATACTCAAAGTATAAAAATACTCACAAAAATACGCTCGATATTATAGAGAGAGAAATCTTTAGTTTCTGGTGTGATTTTCAATTCTAACCTAAGCACCCTATTTATAAGAAAATGCTTAGAACATCAAATCAGAAAATTTAATAAAATATTAATATGTATATATATATATATATATTAAATTCCTACGCACCCTAATTTAGTCCAAACTTCAGCCACACATTTGCCAAAAACAACAAAAACGTTTTTCTTAATAAAAATAATTAAAACTTCCAAAAATCAATTATTTCGGGACTTCAATAATTCATAATAAAAAGCCCTTTTGTCAGAAAAATTCAAACCACATGACTTTTCCATAGGAAATTTTATTATCTACAACTTTGCAGAAGAAAGGGTTTCCAAATTCTAAACAGAAATTGACCGAAATCCACAAACGGACGATTCTACAGGCTATTATCAAATTTCAGTCAAGAAATGGGCCCACAGAAATGTTTAACATGTTTTAAACAAATTTTGCAACAAAAATACTCTTCCTCCTCATATACTCATATATCTCACATTCATTGTAAAAATATCATCATTATTATATTATAATAATATAATAAAATATTATTTTATCAGAAAAGATAAAATATCGATTTTCAACAATTGTCACTTTAAAAATTTTCTCCATCTATATCCACATAAAATGAATATTTTCCTCATCATATAAATCAATAATTAATTATTCATAAATAATATTACGTAATCACAATCATCGACAACCGAGGCGCTCTTGGAAAGAGGGCTTTCCAATAAGGATTTCTCCTTCTTGGTAAGAATTAGGTGACCAAACCTCTCCTTAGATGTAACTTTCTAGACATTGCCAATAATGTTATCTAATAATATTATTAAGATAATATGAATTATTGATCCGAGAATGGAAAATACTGTGTGGTAACAATTATTGAAACAACAAAAATATAAAATATCAACGTTGTAATTATTTAATCAATAAAATAAAATATTGAATAGTAATTCTCGTAACAATTATCGAGTAGTGCCTTCTTACGTAAGAATCAATAATTGGTGCAATACCGCAATGTCTTCTCGCAAGCAACAACGCCAGACATTCGTGTTTTTAACCACCGGTATTCCAACAAAGATTAACGGTAAAAACTACGCCATTATTTATAAACAATTTATACTTGTCGCTTTCTTCATCCAATCGCTTTCCAAGTTATGGGGCCCACAAAGATCTAATTGTCAATATTTAATATTCTCCGACAGGAAAAATATTCCACGACCAAACGAATATTCCCCGACAACAATAAATATTTTATAACCACTTGCTTATTTGAAATATTTGCGTATTTTACCCATAACTAACCACATTAATCAAATCAACCCTTACTATTTCCAAATAATAAATAGAGGAAATTAAATTTCATTTATTAATAATTTGGGGTCTTACATAGGATATATGATATGGAGTTTGGTATGGTAATGAAAAGATCTTAGTAGTAATATATTTTTGGTGTAATATTATTTGAGAACTAATTTGATTCTAGGTTTGAATATTTTGAAGCTCTTGAGGATTTAGGAAAAGTTGATATAATTTGTAGAGTTGTTTGGTTTATCCGATATCCTTGGATTTTTGTATAATTTTATGTAAATAAAATAAAAATAATTTGTTAAATCTTTGTCATGTGTGGAAAATAAACGTTTTACGAATTAAAAATAATTTTAAATATTTTGGGTATTAGAAGCGTATTTAGATGAAGAAATTTTTTGTGATTTCGAATTATGTTCCGAAGGATACGTCTACAAGAATTAAACTCAAAGTTATTAGCGACGACCCACACCAACGGTGGATCATGTGATCTAATTTGATGCAACGCAAAGAATCTAACAAGGCTTGGCACGGTAGTTGACGAATCTTTTATAAATACATTGATAATTACGTGGACCGATGACTTATCCGCGTTGATCGTTACAAATGGTGGCGCTACGTCGTAACTAAATTATTTTTTTTAGCTTATTGGAATTCCGAGGACGGAATTATTTTTAAGAGGTGAAAAATGTAATAACCCATATTTTTTTAAATTAAATATTAATTAATTTTATTTTATACAATTGTATTCAAATTGGAAAAGGTAAGTGACTATTTTTTTTCTTTTCTTCCTTGTTTTGTTTGGAAAGTTAAATTGTTTGATAATTAAATAATCGATTAAATTAAAAATGGGAAGTCCATTAGAGTTTTGGTAGCTCTATATTGAGCTATATTTATATTTAAAGAGTGAAGTTGTAACTTTAATCCTATTCTAATTTGATTAGTTGAATTTTAAGAATACTTATATGCTACCGCAGATCCATTAGAAAAATTATAATTAATTCATCTGATGTCGGAATTGAGTGTATCAAAATCAGGTTCCTTCAGTTTTTCATCCTATACAATTTTGAAGAAGTAAGCAACTTGATATAATTTTAGATTGTCAAAAGCGGGTTATGAGGGGGAAGACAATCCCATTTGTTAAAATTTTGTGGGGAAAAAAAATCATACGGAGCGCGGAGCAACTTGGGAGATTGAAAAGTCTATTCGAGCAGAGTATCCGCATAATTAGGTACTTTCCATTCTTTTGATTCCGGGGACGGAATCCTTTTTAAGGGATAGGTGATGTAATACCCGGAAAAAATAAATTAAATAATAATAAAAAAATTATTTTATTTTAAAATATATTAATTGGACTTTGTCATTTATTTGGGTCAAACTAGTTATTTAATTTGTGTGAGCTAATAAATATTAATAAGTGATGGGTAAATTAATTTAGTACAATTTGGGCCTTAAAAATTAATTGGGTTTAATTTATATGTGGATAATAAATCTTATTAGAACTAGGAGAATTAATAAAATATTGATAATAAATAACTAAAACACAAACCCTATTGTATACTCAAGCCATTATTCGTCAGAAAGAAGAGGGAAGAGGCTGCCGCTTAAGGAGAAAAGGAAAAAGAAGGGGTTTTCATATATCATTGATTTAAAGAAGAAAACATGTGTCTTTTCTCTTCTTTTTGTTTTATGTATATCATGACTATTAGGTATTGAATCTTATCATGTATTATAACACACAGCCGTGTGATGATTGGTTTAAAAAAAAATCGTTAACATGATCAGTACTTGATATGCAACACTAATTGATGTATATTATATATATATATATATATATATATATATATATTTTCGTATGTAATACTAATTTGGAAAAGGTTGCTATATGAGATTTGATCTCCTGTAGATTGTTAATTTTTGAGTTCAGAAGGAAAAGATACATATAAGTCAGTTGTCCTCTATAATACGAAAATAAAATATATTTGATTTAGAGGCTGTTGTAATTTAGTTTGGATTTATTTTTGTAAAATTAATTATAATTTCGTAAAGGAGAGCATAGTCATATGGGTGCATATTTCAATGGGATAATTAATTATAATATAGTCTTCCATCAAATTCTTGTTACATATATTTTATAATATGGTGGTTAGAAAGTTAGAAATCAGTAAGTTAATAAACTTAGCATCAGGAGGTTCAACCGAATTAATAAAGAATGAATCTATATTATATTATATATATTATTTTTGGAACAGAAGTTAGTATGAATCTTGGTGTACTTTTTATATAACGAACATGAAGCTCATATTATTTTATAATAGTAATATTATTATTAATAATAGTAATAACAAATCATGGAAAATGGGAAATTATTAATTATGAATTTAATATACTGTTATTAATTTATTTATGTTAATTTGTGTAATTAGCTCGGACGGAAGAAACTTAACGAGTAATATTTGGAATATAAATTTTGGGTATGACATTGCTCAATCCAGGTACAGATTCCGTACTCTTTTAGCGATACTCTTGTTAAATTTGATTTGTTCGTTTGTTTCCTTATTTCGAATTATGTTATGATTTCACATAATTTTTTAATGTGAAATAAATATATTAGTTTCATTTTGGAGTTGATACACATGACTCGTATTTGTACTCTTTGAATTAGGATATCATGTTTAGTATTTTTGATAATTGTAGAGCGGTACATGTTGCTACCTTCTTTTTGAGACCTTGTGACTATAATTTGATTAGGTTCAACATGTACATGTAGAACCCTTTTGTTGGTGTTATGTCGCATATGTTGTGACATAGTATTTTTGTTAGAATATATCGTAGGGTATACTTGAGTTATAACCACCGTGGGGTACCACGAGCAGTATGTCGTCTTAGCACGAGAGGCATGACACTTTCCGTGATGGTGTAATTAGTCTACTGGCGTCTCTACTTTTGGGCTCTAGGAGGAAGTGGGTCATTTGTGTTTTGTTGTGGGAGGCGTATGGGTTAACCTTAGTTTTACGTTACTCATGGATTTATATTGTTGTGCCAAACACACATATCTGATTTACATACATTTGGATTCGCGGTCCAATGTGTGATTTGCCTGTGTGGCATTGTTTTGACTTGCTTGTGTGGCAACGTATATTTCTGAGCTCACTCGGTATGAAATAACACCCAACCATTTGATTCAAATTTATTATTTCATTGTATTAGTTTTATTTGTTTACATTCGCTTCGACAAATTCATCGAAAGTTAGTTACTTGATTCGTTATTTTTTTATTCTTCTATTGGTTTCGTAAATTCTGTTGATTCAGATATATTTCATTCAGATCTTTGGAGATTATATTTTCGTCCGTATTTACACTTGAGGCTTTGTTCAGTATTTTGTCTTGGTTTTTTTCGTATATCTTTTGTATATCTGTATCCGTACTGGGCAATTGTCTCATGTTGTGTTTTTCTTCCGGCAGGTTTGCAGGGTTGATTCAGAGCTAGTGTGATGAGAGAGTTGTCTTTGATCATCTAGGTTGTTTCGATTTTTGATTTTAGTTATTTTGACTCTAGTTGGAGAATTGTATTTAGTACTTCATTAATGGACATCACTATTAATATTTTGAAGTTATTAGTGTTATCTTTACTTATTTTGAGGTTTGTTGTGCTTTGCACGTGACCTCCCTTTCCTTTCCGGGAAGGGGGTGTTACAGTTAAACATTAAATATGTATGAATAATTTCTTAATTAATAAAATTTAACATTGACAATATTTTATTTTTAAAAATATTTGTATAAATAATTTCTTATGTAATATAATTTAACATTGTCAACCTGGGCGGAACTAGGGGCGTCAAGGGGGGTCATATGACTCCCTAATCCCGAAATATGAAGCATATTAATATTAGTTAAATTTGATATTTGTTATGAGATAGTATTAATTTATTTGTTTTTTCATGTCTTTCCACCTATAATAAATTAACAATATTACTATAAGATTAAATAATATTAAATAAGTTTGATAATTAAGTAATTAATATTACACTCATTTGTCTTACTGACTTAATCATACATTGGTATCAATTTTTTTGTAAATGAGAATAATTTATTCATTTTCTTGCTTTGAGTGGATACTCTCAGTTGTCTCCAAAGAAGATGACCAAAACCACAATATAAGGTTTTGAATATATAATATTATAATTTATAATTTATCTATAAAAGTAGATAATCAGTTGACTAAAAAATTCAAAGTCTGATTAATAGTCTCATAGTTCGGGGGAAATTAATATATATATATATATATATATATATATATTTAAAGTTATTAGACTCACAACTCATAGGTTTAGAATGGTTGGAAACTTGGAATAGGATATTGTGAAATACTATAATTGAACAAAATAAATTTGAAAAAAACACTGCAAGCGTTAATAAATAATTTTTTTTATTGATATATTTTGACCCCCCTCTAAAAATATTCTGATTCCGCCATTGATTGTCAATTATTGTGGTAATTTGATTATTTAAAATTTAAACAATTATCTTACAAATATTTTATACATTAAAACTATTTAAATCTAGCTAAGGTGTGAGGGTGTTTTAGATATTTTTCCTGATAGCACCACTTACTTGTGGCCAGCAAAAAAAATCTCTGATCGCAGGTAAGAATTGCGACAAGTAAAAAAAAAAAAAAAATCATTTTTGGGTCATTGGATATCTAGATTAACAGATAAAATTTGTTTGCTGAACCGTACTCCCAACTAACTTTGGTTGTGGAATAATTTGTTTTTGACCTGGTCTCAAGCCCCGTAGGAAATGTCTGTTTTACCCCGTACGACAACATGCGCCCATCCTTGTTTGGCCATACTGGACTTGACTAGTTAATGCACAACAAATATTAGGGGATAAATCAACTTTTGGTACCTGTACTGGGACACGACTTACAATTTGGTATCCAAAATGAAAAAAAGTTACAAATTAGTGATTGTACTCGAAAAATGTTACACTCCGTTAAATATTAGGGACACGACTTACAATTTGGTACCCAAAGTGAAAAAAGTTACAAACTGATGATTGTACTCGAAAAATGTTACACTCCGTTAAACAGTAGGGTTTCATCTTTATTCTGTTTGAAAATTAGGGTTCTCTTCTTCTGTCCTTCTTCTTCTCTCATTCTTCTTGTCTCGATTCTCCATTCATTACTGGTTCCCATATATTTATTAAAGGGTTTTCAGTATTTAATTGAAAGGATGAGCTCGTCTTGGAGTGGAATCGTAAATGAAATCGAGAAATAAGATTGTAGTTCATGCAACAAAAATGAATGGATTATACCAGATTTCTCAAGTCGGTGCCACTGTGGAGCAATGGTGCGAATGTGGGAGGCAAGAAAAGATGGAACAAAACATCGAGGATCTTCTTCACGTCGACTTCGCTTCTCTCTCTGTATGTTTGTCTCTCCCGTTGGATCAATCTTAACGATTATTTAAAAATTAGAAAGTACAAGCACCAGATTATAATTTTTTTTGAGTACAATCATCAATTTATAACTTTTCTCACTTCAAGTACCAAATTGCAAGTCGTGTCCCTAATGTTTAACGGAGTATAATATTTTTCGAGTACAATCATCAGTTTGTAACTTTTTTCACTTTGGATACTAAATTGTAAGTCGTGTCCCAGTACATATACTAAAAGTTGATTTATCCCCAAATATTAGTGATAAAACTGCTTGATTGATGTAAAGAAGTATGCATTTTAGACATTGTTTAAAGTTTAAACCTAAGTGGTCTTTTGTTTTGGTAAAGGAGGAATATAGCCACAACCTTAGTAGTGGAGTAGTGGGGTTTGCTGGCTTGTTCAAATGGAAAGTAGGGATATGTGTCTGGTTGTCATTTTCTATCAGTATATGATTATTGGTGCATCACGTGTATTTCAGTGATTAAGTCAACATGATCATAAAGATTAACTTGGGAAATATAACTTAAGTAGTAATTAATTAAAGATAAAGAAGGAAAAAGTGGAGTAACAAATTGGCATAATAAATTTTATGTTAAATATGCATCGATTGGTGAATTGTAGTCTTAAAAAATAGCATTTGATTCTTTTTTTACAAAGTTTAGAGAAATACCATATTGAAAGGAAACTTACCAACCCTGATTATGATAAAGAAGAGGTGAATTCTATTTTACCATTTTCTGTCTTATTTGTTATTTATTGTCACTTAATTCTTATTTATTTATGATTAATTTTATATATAAATAAAGAATACGTGAAGAGTAAATATATGCGGTAAGACAATAGAAAAATCGAAAAATGAACAACCGATTTAAATTCGATTAAGCAGGTATAATGTGACTGAATCCTTTGTCCTTCTATAGTATTAAGCAAATGGTCAATCTATTATGAGATATAAGCAAATGGTCAAGACGGTTATTTCTTTTTTCCCTAAAATCTCACATGATCAGTGTATATATAGTCTTGATATTCTAACTTTAGTATCAAATCAAGCATTAATTCATATTCAGGCCCAACGACTCGCATGTTCTTTTCTCAGCCAATTGAAAATTATTATGTGCAGATCCAACGTCCTACATTCTCTTATACTATCATCGAACTAAAATTATTTCGTGTTTGGCTAAAAATTATATTTTTATATAGAGTAATGTTAGGAGTCAATTTTTTGGTTTAAAATGACATGATTGAATATTTTAACAATAATTTATGACCTAACCAATCACATGAGATGTATCCAATAAATATTACGCTGACACATTATTTGAGAAAATTTTTAGACCAAAAAATTGGGAAGTACTCCCTCCGTCCCTATTTAAATGACCTTTTAGAGACGAGCACAAGAATTAAGATAATGATTGAAAAGCATTAAATATAGTACTTAATTGTCTATAATACCCTTAAATCATTAATTTATCATAACACAAGAGTTTAAAGTACTAAAAAAATAGGTAGAGTAATGAGGGGTAATTTTGGAAAAATTGTCATTAATTCTCCTAGATTTGAACAAACGTCAATTAATTAGGGACAAATAAAAAACTCTAAAACATCATTTAAATAGGGACGGGGGGAGAAGTTAGTATAAAGTTAATTTTGGTTAATTGACTAATATAGTGTAATAACGCATGCGTGCGATGTGATTTCTATCAATTAATGTAATGTGTCAAGCCCAAAAATAGGTATACAACACCCATTAAAAAGTCGCCAAAATATAAATATAAATGTAAACAACTACAACTTTATTAATACAACATAAAAATCGTGAGTTTAACTATAAATATTGTCATCTAGATAATATTCACACTCAAATAAGTCCTCTCAGACAATTATTGATACATTATTTTATAAAATGGTGAAGACTACTAAAACGCGACTTCTAGAACCATCATTCCACACCCCGACTAAGATTTCGCTACATTCTCGCCTCCGAGAAAAAAAAAATGGAACAACAAGGAAAAAGGGTGAAATTTCAACTAGCCCGAAAAAGATCATTATGACTAAGATAATATAAAACAAATTATCGTTAGTCTTCAATGAGAAAAAATCTAATAGACAACAAGTTTTAAATCAATATTCGCAATGAAAATAATAATTCATTAGAAGAGTTATGTAGAGAATGCAAACTACTATCTTCTATATATGAATTTAAAAGTTCATCGTCAATCTTTTATCCTCAGTAACATCAATCAATATTTATCTCTAATCAAATATTCATCTTTGCACTACTGTGCCAAAGATATTCATCGATTGGTCATGTTCATCTAAACACTGTTCATCTGCAGACTACTGGTAAAAGATATTCATCGAATCATTCATCTTTTGACTACGGGCCAAAGATATTCAGTTATATCATCATTTAGACATGGAGGATGATGAAAAATATTTTAAAAGAAAACGAATCCAAATGAAACAAAAGAACAAATATTAAGGATTCATACTTTAAACAATTCTCGTTCAAAAATACTTTATAAATAACCAGAGTGGAGTAAAATTCAAGAATGCAGACCAAAACATAGATCCAATCAAAGATAGTATTCGTAATAGATATTTTGGACAAAAAGAAGAAGTTTCATTTTTCTATTGAATAGTGTCAGATTCGAGTGAATAGTCCGTATACGTGAATAAGTAATCTCAGACACCAAAAGATAGAAATTTCACAAAAAATATTATCACGTTTAAGTGAATAGTAACTCGTGAATAATAACTCATGAATAAGTAACTCATGAATAGTAACCCCGAGCATAAAAAAAGTTTCAAATTTGATAAAAAGTTCCAACCAATATAATGATATTGAAGAAATAATATCATTTTTAAAAAAAAACTAATATCCCTTACCTTAGCTAGAATAAGTACTTCCGGTTGGAATATCGATATAGTCTTTGAAGGGAACTTCAGACCAGTATAAAGAACACTCAAAGTATAAAAATACTCACAAAAATACACTCAATATTATAGAGAGAGAAGAGAGAAAAATCATAGTTTACGGTGTGATTTTCAATTCTAACCTAAGCACTTATTTATAAAAAATGCTTTAGAAACAAAAGCAAAAAATTTAATAAAATATTAATATATATATTAAAATTTTCTACGTACTCATACCAAATTGATTTCCAACTCTTAACACATGCCTACAAATAACAAAAACGCGTTTTCTAACTAAAATAATTAAAACTTCCAAAATCAATTATTAGAATTTGAACTTCAACAATTCATAATAAATAGTTCTTTTATCGAAAAATTGAATCTCACAATTTTTTGTAGGAAATTTCATTATCTACAACTTTGCGAGAAAGAAGTTTTCCAAATTCCAAAACATAAATTAATCAAATCCACAAACCGGACGATTTATAAATTTATAATCAAATTTCAACAAGAAATGGGTCCACCAACATGTTTAACATATTTTAAAACAACTTTTGCAACAAAAATACTCTTCTTCCTCATATACTCATATATCCCACATTCATTGTAAAATATCATCATTATTATATTATAATAATATAATAAAATATTATTTTATCGAAAAAGATAAAATATCGATTTTCAACAATTGTCGTTTTAAAAATTTCTCCATCTATATCCACATAAAATTAATATTTTCATCATCATATAAATTAATAATTAATTATTCACAAATAATATTACAGAATCACAAGATCTTGAATCTCATACGCTCCTAAGAAAGGGGGTTTTCAATAAGAATTTCTTTTTCTTACAAGTAAATGATTAGGTGAAACAACCTCTATTGTATGTAACTTTCTGAGACATTGCCAATAATGTTTTCTAATAATATTATTCAGATAATATGAATTATTATTCTTCGATAATGGAAAATCTTGTAGTAATGACAATTATTGAAACAACAAGTAATATAAAATATCAACGCAATAATTATTGAATCAATAAAATAAAATCTTTTGAATAATAAATTCACCGTAACAATTATTGAGTAGTGCCTTCTTACGTAGAATCAATAATTGGTGCAATACTGCATAATATTCTTGTGTGACAACGCAGACATTCTTGTGTTTTAACCACCGGTATTCCAACAAGATTAATTGTAATAATCAAGCGTCGTTATTTATAAACAACTTATACTTGTCGTTTTCTTTTCATCCAATCGCATTCAGTTATGGGGCCCACAAAATTCGCACGTGCGAATATTAATATCGTGAGAATATTCCACGTACCAAACGAATATTTCCTCGGCTGATAATGAATATTTTATAACCACTTGCTTATTTTTAAAATATTCGCGCATTTTACCCATAACTAATCACATTAATCAATTCAACCATTACTATTTTAAAATAATAAATAGAGAAAATTAAATTTCATTTATAATAAGTTGGGGTCTTACATGTAAGCATTATATTGGTCAATTAATCAACTTACCATGAAGTTAACTTCATAGTAACCGAATCCAAAAAAATGATCTGGACCACCTTTAATATAAGCGGTCGGATCTTTAACTTCATCCCTTATCCAATTCATTCGAAATATTTTTTAGCGGACAGATTCGACGATCGGTTTCGGCTATACAACCGTCGCTCATACTTTTAATGACAGAATAACATATAGTGTCACTAAAAATATAAACAGCGGTTGTATAACCGAAATCGTCGTCGAATCCGCAAAAAAAAAAGTAAAAAACGAATAAATCGAATAAGATGTGAGTTTAAGATCCGAACTCTTATATTAAGTTCATCTTAAAAGAGCAATCAAAAGGGCCCTGCAGCCGGAAAGCTTTGGTATTCGGCCTTAAAGATAGGGTAGGAGCCATACGCGATAAGGATGAAAACTGTGACTATTTACTAATCCTTTGGCATTTTTATAGTTGAGCTAATTCGCGGAAATATATTTTTATTAATTTTTAATTATTATTTTTGTAGGCACATATGTTAAGGTTATTCTTTGTATTGGGATGTTACTACTATGTAAACCCACGTACCCATGTTAAGGTTTCACCTTTCAAGATGTATAGTAATCAGCTTAACACAGACCATGTTTAGGTTTCAACTTTCAAGATATACACGTGAAAAATATGATTTATTAGCAATTACAAAATACTACCTTCGTCCCATAATAAGTGTTTTTTTTAAATCAAATCACACATCTACCAATACATGTAAGCTAAAATGACAAAAATACCCTTAATATATTTTTTTAAAGTTGAAGAGTTAATGAGTATCGTTTAATTGTAGTGATTACGATTTAATAAATACCATTAGATTGCATAAGAAAGATATATGAGAAAATATTGTAAAAATTGTATTGGAGTTCTAACACATTATTTTGGAAAAAAATACTAAGCCTAAAAAAGCACTTATTGTGGGACGGAGGTAGTAATAAATCTTATAATTATTATTAATATTTTTTAGATATTTAAAATAATTATCATTGTATTAATTAAATTAAATGAATTCATGTTAATTTTAAATTTTAAAATATTTCAAATTAATTTCAAAAAATTAATAATAAATTTATATTTTGGAATGAAAGGAGTGTGTTAATTTTTAATATCAAATATCTAAACTTAAATTAATTATTTAAAAATTGTGTTTGAAAATTGTTCTAGATGGATCTTAATTTTTGGGTGTATGCCCTACGTTAATAGTTGCACACCCAAATATAGTAAAGAGACTAAATTACTCTTAATAAGTTCTTTTTTTAGTAATCCATCGATTATGAACATTTTACTTTTTAAGCTATCTAAGAATTTAGATTTCATTAGCACGATCTCATCATAATTCTAAAAATATTGCTTAAAACTATGAGTTTATCACATATGATACGGTGCCCTTGAAACTGGTGCCGCTCCTGGCACAATATCTATTACGAATTCGGTCTCCCTATCCGGTGGAAGACCTAGTAATTCGCTTGAAAATACATCTACGAATTCTTCGACTAAAGGTATTTGTTCCATCGTTGCTCTCACTCTCTGGGTATCAACAACATGACACAAATAGCCTACACATCCATTCCTCAACAATTTTCTAGTTTGCGTCATGGTAAGACAACACGAACATCCCGGTGATTTATTACCGTAAAACACTACATGACACTACACCAAAATAGGGATGTAGCGAAGGAAATTTTGTGAAGGAATTTATTCCTTCACATGAGGAGTTGTTTAGCGAAGGAATAGTGAAGAAAAAAAGTATAGTGATGAAAGATAGTTATTAGCGAAAGAAACATCCTTCACAATTTATATTTTTTCCTCGCAAAATTGGAGCGATAGAAAGATTTTTGGAGCCAATTTATGATGAAAATTATAAAAAAAAATCTATTAGTGAAGGAATTATTACTCTCACTATATATTATTGATCATAGTTTTTTATGAGAGATAAAATCGATTTATTGCTTTTGTTCTAAATAATTTTTATAATTAATTGTAGTGAATATAAATACATTAATTTTTTTACAGTATTAAATTTATTTATAATAATTGTAACTTACATTTATATAATAAAACATAATTCATTTTGTATATTTTCCCACTTTAAAATTTGAGAAAGCACAAGAATGGTTAAGATTGATTGTAATTTTAATTCAATAAACTAGATTTATCTCAATTTAAGTTAATCTAAAACTCCTCTTTCATCTCACACAAACAGAAATCTCGCCCAAATTAACCAGCCCTAGCCCTACCCCTTTCCTCTGCATCAACTCTCTTCACAAACCCACATCCCAATCGGACATCCTATTGAGATTCGATACCCACATCAATCCTCTTTCTTTCTCTGCAATGGTAATCCCCCATTGCAGTATTCAATTTCTCTCTCATCAATGGCGCCCTTAACCCCATGAATTCTCTCCAAACTCCTCCAAAACATCCATAACAAGACCGCCAAGGTCGTCGGAGACCGCAAGGGTTTTTGATTTATACTGCAGTCTGAATGGCGGGAGGTGGTTCTTCTAAGGGCAACTCAAAAGGCGTTCACATCGTTGTCACGGAGACCGGAACCTTAGAAAATCCAGTTTGATTGTCACCTGCAGCGGTGATACTTTTTTCACCAATGTCCCTCCTCTCTGTGTTTGCATTGACGAGGTTGCTGACGATATGTATCCCTGAAATAGTCCCTATTACCATAATCGATACCTCTTCTAGGTCTAATTTTTTCACTTTCCAACAAATATAATTGTAGGATTTCGAGTATCTATTTGTATCTGAGTTGACATTTGCAATAGGATTCCCAATAAACAATTTTTTTTTATGAGAATTTGAGTATTTGAAGTGACATGGATCTTCTTTGTCTCCTGTGATTTGCACCCCAAAATAGGTATACATCACCCATATCTTGTGAGTTTGAATAATAAACTATTGTCTAATAGAGAGTATAAAAACTTAAAAGGAGTCCTCGTTACAATTATTGATACACTATTTTACAAAATAGTAGTGAGAGGACTACTAAAACAACTATCACGAACCATCACTCCAAACCCGGCTAGTTCTGCTATGTTCTCACCTCACGAGAAGAAAAATGGAACAAAAAGGAAAAGGTGAGCTCAACTAGCCCGATAAGAAAATATTATGACTAAGATAATATACAACAAATTATCGTTAGTCTTGAACGCGAGAATAATCGATAAAATATAATAGACAACAAGTTTTAGATCAACAATTGCGGTGAAACAACAATCCATTAGAAGAGTCGAGTAGAAAAGAATTCTACTATCTTACAAGATTTAAAGTCCATCATCAATATTTTATCCTGTAACATCAATCAATATACATCTTTAATCAAATATTCATCTTTTTTTGCTACTGAGCGAAAGATATTCATTTGTATCACCAGGTTGGTCGTATTCATCTCAACACATGTTCATCTTTTGCACTACGGGCCAAAGATATTCATTAGGTAATCATTCATCTTTGCATTACGGGCCGAAGATATTCATCGATTAATCATTCATCTTTTTTGCACTACTGGGCGAAGATATTCGATAATATCATCATTTAGGGTAGAGGATGATGAAAAATATCTTAAAGAAAAGCAAATCCGGTGAGATAAAAGATCAAATATTAGGGATTAGTATATTACATTGTTTATCGAGTTCAAAATACTTCATAATAACCAATTTTGAAGCAAAATTCAAAATAAAGATCAAAACATGGATCTGATCAAAGATAGTAACCATAATAGACACCTTGGATAAAAAGAAGAAAATTTCATTTTTTGGTGAATAGTCTTAGTATTATTGAATGAATAGTATCGTGAATAGTATCGTGAATAGTAACTCAGACACCAAAAGATAGAAATTCCACAAGAAAAATCATCATGCTTCGTAGAATGAATGAATAGTACTCATGAATAGTAACTCGTGAATAGTAACTCATGAATAATAACCCAGAGCATGAAAAGTTCCAAATTTGATAAAAGTTCAACCAATATTTGGCGTAATGATATTGAAGAAATAATATCACTTCTGAAGAAAATAACATCCTTTACCTCAAAAAGATAATACTTACAATTTGGAATCTTTGGATATAGTCTTTGAAGGAACTTGCAAAATATAGCAAAACTCTCAAAGTATCAAAATACTCACAAGAATACGCTCGATAATATAGAGAGAAAGAGAAAACTTATGAATTACGGTGTGATTTTTCAATTCTAACTAAGCCCTCTATTTATAGGAAAAAATGTTAGCACAAAAAGCAGACTTGACTTGCTGAACTTGATGGCTTTACTACTACTATTGCCACCCACCACATTTGAAATAAAATTCAGCACATTTCTTCACCAACCACAAGTGGGGCCCACCAATTCTAGAATTTTCCACCAAAATCATTTATAACCTTAATTTACAAATCATCACCTCTTAAAATTCATAACAAATCATACGTTCATTTTAACGGTTCAAAATTTGTGGACATATACTCAACTTATATATGTATAACATATCCAAAAATTACTGACGATCCAACGGTCGGATTAAAAATTATAACTCACATGATATATCTAAAAACCACTTGTTTGATTTTTAATACCTCGATCAAACAAAATCTTGATAAAACACCTCGGCATTAATTCCTTCATTTTTAACCACATAAATAAATCCATCATTTATATCCACATAAAATAAATATTTCCTTATCATATGAATCAATAATTAATTATTCACAAATAATATTACGAGAATCACATTTATAATGACCAGTAGTTTCCCGGAAAAGAGGGGGCTTCGATAAAGATTTCTCCTTCTTGGCGCTTGATTAGGTGACCAAACCTCTCATTGTGAAACTTTCTAGACATTGCCAATAATGCTATCTAATAATATTATTCAAATAATATGAATTATTGATCGATAATGGAAATCTTGTCTGATGACAATTATTGAAACAACAATAATATAAAATATCAATATGGACAATTATTGAATCAATAAAATAAAATATTGAGCGATAACTCTTGTGAACAATTATTGAGTAGTGCCTTCTTACGTAAGGATCGATAATTCAACAATCTTGCATGCAATCTGGTGTCTTCTTTATGCGACCACAGCGTATTCTTGTATTTTAACCATAGGGTATTCCAACGATGTTACTTGATAACAACTACTATGCCGTTATTTATAACAACCCAAACTTTCTCGTTTTCTTCATCAAATGATTATCCGTTATGGGGCCCTGAAATGGTTGCTTGTCGTCGTGCGAATATTCCCAAAGCGGAAAGAATATTCCACGACCAAACGAATATTCCCAAACACAATGAATATTTTATAACCACTTGCTTATTTTGCAAAATTTGCACATTTCACCCATAACCAAAGTATTATATCAAATTAATACCTTATTATTCACAATAATAAATAAAGGAAATTTGATTTTATTCATTAAAAAAGTTGGGGTCTTACAACCTCCCTCCTTATGAAATTTCGTCCTCGAAATTGGCGTGCGTACACAGTGTTTCGAAAAGGTGAGGATACCTCGCTTTCATTTTGATTCCAACTCCCGGTCATTTCTTGAATAGCATGGTTTCTCCACAAAACCTTAACTTGTGGTATAACCTTTGTGCATAGGACATGTTCTTTCTATCCAAGATCTTAACAAATACCTCCTCGTCGTCGTTAAATCTTGGCTATCTAAATGCGGTTCTAACGCAATAATGTGGTTTGGGTCGTCCACATATTTACGTAACATCGATCGTGAAAAACGTTATGAACACGACGACATACTTAGCGTTAAGGTGAGTCTATAGGCCCCAGATTCTACTTGATCGAGGATTTCAAATAAATCGAAGGCTTGAGCTTTCTTCTCTTCATCGACTCTTACTTCTAGAATAACGCGTTCTTGCACCTTTTTCTTTATATTCATCGACTCGATTGTGTAGCTTGAAAGCGATTTTAACTTTATCGATTAAAATCGATTCTACTCGTATATTCGTTATCTTCTTCATTGGTCCCTAGAGTCTTTAACTTTCTATCTTCATCATTTGTAAGTCATATAAAATAGATTTTTGTGTTAACAACATCGCTTTTCGTAAACACATATGATCTTACTACTCAACGTCGTCGGCTACCACTTTCGTTTTCCCATGATGGTATTGAATGATACGATCGTAATCTTCAACTGACTTCGAGCCAGCGTCTTTGGCGCATTATATATTCGTTTTGGTTGAAGAAATATTTAAGGGTTTTAGAAATGGGTTTTGTCTTTGGGAATTGATACAAAATTCGATTTCACACTCTAGGGTAGGCTAAGAAGTCCTTGAGAATACGTCGGAGATTTATTAACAATAGAAATATCATTTAAAAACTGTGACTCTCATCCAAGACTTGGATAGCACATGAAATGAAGGTTTCTACTAACGAAGTTTGAATCGATAAGTCAAAGTCTAACTTCTCTAGAGTTAAATTTAAACATTGGCGTAAGCAAGAGAGATAAATAATGGGTAGAACCAGTATCTAATAAGGTATAGACTTCACAAGAATTTATAATTAACTAACTTGAGTGCTAACCGTTGGGTTACTCGCTCTTTGAGAAGTCACAAAAAATGCTCTTTCTGAAACCACCAGACTTTGTTTTTGTCCAGTATCCACCTTTGGTGCCACCGTCCCAATGGACTTGATTTATTCTGAGGATAAAATCGAGCTATGTGTAAATCGTCTTTTCCTGAACTAAAACATATCTTGGAAAGTTGTGAGCAGTTTGGACTTATATGTCCCTCCTCTCTCTTGTCTGTAGCATCTAGCGGCGGTCGTTCTCCTCCCCTAGAATTTGTTCTTTGGTCTTTGGTCTTTGTTCTTTGGCGTCTTCCGTCATCGTTAAATCTTCTCTTCTTGAAATTTCCACTTGAATCATTTCTTCTATTATCTTGGCCATGATTACCACCGAAGTGGTTACCATTTACGGCATGATAATTTCCTCCACGATGGTTATCATTGTTCGATGGCCGTTTGCCACCGATGCGATTATTATCGTGTTGTTGCTCGTTATCCTTGGTTGGGGTGGCTCATTATCGCTCTCACTAATTGAGCCTATTCACTACATCTGAATATAAACAAAGTTTGTGAGAAATGAGGTATTGGCGTATTTGGGTTTTGAAACCTCGCGAAAACATTCGCGTCATTCTCTCCTCATTATCAACCAAATGGGATGCAAATCGGGACAACTCGGCAAACTTAACCCGTCTTTGCGACACGTTCATATTGTTTTGCTCGACTTGATGAACTCGACCTCCTTCGTGTAGCCGAATACTTTCGGAAAGTACTTGTCGTTGAACAATTCTTGGAACTTCTCCCAAGACATCTTGGTCTGGCGAGTTGAGTATGCTTTACTGATTCCCACCGATGTCGCCTCTCCTCATGACATAAAGGTGGCAAAGGAACCTTTTGCTCCTCGGAACATCCCAGACATCAAATATCTTGGTGATCTGCTTTATCCACGTCTCTGCCAGTAAGTGGTTACGGCTTTCCCAAAAACTCCGGTGGTCCCGGCTCCTTGAAGCGCTTAGCGGTGACCAACCGTGGGTTGCCATTGTTTCCACCTACATTATGAGCAGAGTCTCTCTCGTTTGGTGTTGCATGAATTCTAAAAAGCTCCTAAACATCTGCCGTTCATCATTTGGTCGGTGTTGTTGTTTTCACGAGGATTATTGCCATCTGATGCACATTATCACAGGTATTGATCGTTGGTGACTCAGCGGTCTCATATGCTTCATTGTTATCACAACATTTTTAGATGCCATTTTCAAACACTTGCAACAAAACAAGGGTTAATTGACATATCACATATTATCCCTATACTCGACCAGCCAAATAAATACCAAACAAACTTAGGTAGGTCATACTAGCGAAGAATTTCCCATCTCTCCCTCCTAGTTCTAGTCTCACATCTTAGCCGGGGATCATATCCTAAGCTTTGATACCAAGCTGTGGCGACCCCAAAATAGGTCCATTCATTACCCCGTTACGAGTGCGCCAAATACATGGTACAAAAACAAATACAACTTGATGTCTGATTGTGGTGCAAAATCGACAACACATATCTTGTGAGTTTGAATACAACTATTGTCTAATAGAGTATAAAAACTCAAAAGGAGTCCTCATTACAATTATTGATACACTATTTTACAAAATAGTAGTGAGGACTACTAAAATAACTATCTGAACCATCACTCCAAACCCATTAGTTCTACTATATTCTCACCTCACGAGAAGAAAATGGAACAAAAAGGAAAAGGGTGAGCTCAACTAGCCCCGATAAAAAATATTATGACTAAGATAATATACAACAAATTATCATTAGTCTTGAACGAGGAAAAATCGATAAAATATAATGAACAACAAGTTTTAGATCAACAAGCTGCGGTGAAATAAACAATCCATTAGAAGAGTCAGTAGAGAAAGAATTCTACTATCTTCTAAGATTTAAAAGTCCATCATCAATATTTTATCCTGTAACATCAATCAATATACATCTTTAATCAAATATTCATCTTTTGCTTTCTGAGGCCAAAGATATTCATTTGTATCACCGATTGGTCATGTTCATCTCAACACTGTTCATCTTTACACTACGGGCGAAGATATTCATTAGGTAATCATTCATCTTTTGCCTTCTGGGCCAAAGATATTCATCGATTAATCATTCATCTTTGCACTACTGAGCCAAAGATATTGATAATATCATCATTTAGAATGAGAGGATGATGAAAAATATCTTAAAAAAAACGAATCCGGTGAGATAAAAGATCAAATATTAGGGATTAAGTATTACGGTTTATCGAAGTTCAAAAATACTTCATAATAACCAATTTTGAAGCAAAATTCAAAATAAAGATCAAAACATGGATCTGATCAAAGATAGTAACCATAATAGACACCTTGGATAAAAAAAGAAAATTTCATTTTTAGATTTAGTCTTTTAGTGAATAGTGAATAGTATCGTGAATAGTCTTTGAATCGTGAATAGTAACTCAGACACCAAAAGATAGAAATTCTAAAAAAAATCATCATTATGCTTAGTGAATAGTACTCGTGAATAGTAACTCGTGAATAGTAACTCATGAATAGTAACTCATGAATAGTAACCCCAGAGCATGAAAAGTTCCAAATTTGATAAAAGTTCCAACCAATATTTGGCGTAATGATATTGAAGAAATAATATCACTTACGAAGAAAATAACATCCCTTACCTCAAAAGATAATACTTACAGGTTTGGAATCTTTGGATATAGTCTTTGAAGGAACTTGCATAGTATAGCAACACTCAAAGTATCAAAATACTCACAAGAATAAACTCGATAATATAGAGAAAAAGAAAAACTTATGAATTACGGTGTGATTTTCAATTCTAACTAAGCCCTCTATTTATAGGAAAATGTTAGCCTTGAAGCAGACTTGACTGCTGACTTGATGGCTTTACACTTCTTATTGTCACCCACCACATTTGAAATAAAATTCAGCACATTTCTTCACCAACCAAAAGTGGGGCCCACCAATTCTAAATTTTCCACCAAAATCATTTATAACCTAATTTACAATTTATCGAGTCACCTCTTAAAATTCATAACAAATCATACGTTCATTTTTAACGGTTCAAAATTTGTGGACATATACTCAACTTATATATGTATAACATATCCAAAATTACAACGATCCAACGGTCGGATTAAAATTATAACTCACATGATATATATCTGAAAAAACCTTTGGTTTGATTTTTAATACCTCCATTCAGACAAAATCTTGATAAAACACCTCGACATTAATTCCTTCATTTTTAACCACATAAATAAATCCATCATTTATATCCACATAAAATAAATATTTCCTTATCATATGAATCGATAATTAATTATTCACAAATAATATTACGAGAATCACATTTATGAATGACGACGAATTTAGTTCCCGAGGAAAGAGGGGGCTTTCAGATAAAGATTTCTCCTTCTTGGGCGCAATTAGGTGACCAAACCTCTCCTTGTGAAACTTTCTAGACATTGCCAATAATGCTATCTAATAATATTATTCAAATAATATGAATTATTGATCGATAATGGAGATCTTGTGCGGTGACAATTATTGAACAACAATAATATAAAATATCAACGCATGACAATTATTGAATCGATAAAATAAAATATTGAGCGATAACTCTTTGTGACAATTATTGAGTAGTGCCTTCTTACGTAAGGATCGATAATTCAACAATATGTGCGATATCAGGTATTATTCTTTGTGCGACCCACGCGTATTCTTTGTATTTTAACCACGGGGTATTCCAACGATGTTAATTGGTAACAACTACTGTTTATTTATAACAACCCAAACTTTGTCGTTTTTTTCATCAAGCGATTATCCGTTATGGGGCCCACAAATGGTTTGTGGCTGTTGCAATTCCCAAGTAAATAATATTCCCAACGAAAGAATTTGCATTTCCCCACGACCAAGCGAATATTCTTGGGGTCAAGACTCGGCTAATGATATTATTACCCACTTTTATTTTCTCTGCAAAATTTGCACAAGACTTTCACATTGTGCATACCCATAACAAAAAAGTATTATATCAAATTAATACCTTATTATTCACAATAATAAATAATAGAAAAAAATTGATTTTATTCATTAAAAAAGTTGAAGGGTCTTTATGGCCACTTAAGACTACCAATCTAGTAATACAAAATTTAATACCTATAATAATAAAGAAGTCCCGAATCTTGCCCACTTTGGATTTATTGGTGATTGCGGGGAGTTGATTCTAGCTCCACTAGTTATGGTGTGTGTTTGTGATTGCATATATGTCTCTATGTGCATATATCCCATGCTGCGTTTGAATTATATTCTTTACAATTGTGGTATGCAAGAACTAGTTAAATACTTTCATGTATTAGAAATTAAGGACATGTGTCCATTTTGTTATTTTGTGTTTCAAAATGTTGATATACATCATAAAAAATACTTTAAATGTTGAACTATTGAATGCCTTCTCTGGTCTAATAAACTATTCAAACTTATTTATGCCAATTTTGGGTTTTGCTTATATTTCTCAGGCAAGTCTCTGTAGAGGAAGCAGAAGAAAAAGCTCGTGATCTTAACGTCATGTTTATCGAAACTAGTGCTAAAGTTGGCTTCAACATAAAGGTCTCTCTCTCTCTCTCTCTCTCTCTCTCTCTCTCTCTCTCTCCCCTCATTCCCCCACATCTACACACGCAACAAGCATGCAAGCTACCCCAACACATGCACACTCTTGAGGGCAGGTTCGTCTCTTTTGTATACATACATGCACATGTACAAGCTGATATAATAGTTCATTACAACCTTGCCTTGAATTCATCACATCTTGGTGTAACCATGAAAAATGATGTTTTATTAATTCAAGAGCAATTCGAGAAGCCCATGTTTTGTTTTTCCTTCATTATTTTCTTGGAAAACATAGGTTCAAAGAGAAACG
Organism: Panax quinquefolius; assembly: GCA_020205615.1. Taxonomy (NCBI): domain Eukaryota; kingdom Viridiplantae; phylum Streptophyta; class Magnoliopsida; order Apiales; family Araliaceae; genus Panax; species Panax quinquefolius. The sequence continues at coordinate 56,154,294 of CM035172.1, read as the reverse complement.
TCATTTCATAACTCATTATAGTGGACTTGGATGATATTTGGTTCTCATCAACATAATAAAGGGTGTCATTCGATGAGCATCATTACACTTCTTTGTGACATTGTTAAAGTAATCTCATTACATATAAGATCAATATTGACCTTGAAAGTCGATTTGAGATTTCAAAGTAAATGAATTCATATTAATATTAATTTTGTATTTAAAATATCTCAAATTGATTTCATCAAGTCAAACTTGATCTTATAGAATGGAGGGAGTTTGAGATATTAAAGGCTATATTTTTAGGTGGCTAATCTTAACTTGATTCAAGTCATCAAGCAAAGTATATATGTTTTCTTTATTTTTATCAACTCTACTCACCAGCGCCTTTTATCCCAAATAGTATTTATGTTTTCTTTGTTTTTAATCTTATGTATTGTTATCAATATTGAAACAAACCCTTTCTGCAGGATTTGTTTCGAAAAATTACTGCAGCATTACAGGGAATGGAAAATCTTTCTTCCACAAAGCAAGACATGGTTGACGTGAATTTGAGGTCTACTAGTGGGACTGCATCACAATCCCAGCCTCAGTCAGGTGGATGTGCTTGTTGATGAATCCATGTTTTAATCTTCACTCACCATACTCCATCACATAGAGTCTTTTGTGTTTGGTTATCTTTGCACTTTGTGCCATGTAAAGGTTTCTATCCACTTTTCCTTTTTCTATTGTGATATATGTAACTATTATATCCCTGTTTGTCATGAGATTCATCCATCTGAGATATAACTAATGGGAAAGAAGACTATCTGTAGAAACGGTTGTCATGGTCATTAATACTCATAGTTTGTGCTTGCAGCAAGGTTTATTGAGAGCAGAGAGATTTTGACTCCTTTGCATTTTATGTTGAACCCATTTGATACCGAGTGTGAGTCCACTAATTTTTCTTCGTTATAGCAATTGAACTTCAGGTTATAGCCTGCTGTTGTTGCCGTGTGCAATGCTGCAATTCTTGAGTGTGTATATGCGTGCATAGAAAAAGAAAAAAATGATAAATTACTGCTTTTTACCTTTTTATGCCAAACTCCATGCTTTGAATTTGGAATATGTTTTTCCACTTCACAATTTAAGGGATTCTCTTGCAGAAGAAAAATCTGATATCACGGTCAAAGTGACTTTTTAGTACCTTGTTTACCTTTTACAACTGATGATTGGTATTTTCTCTTGTCTGGATATGCTCTTTCTTTCTATTGCTTTATAAACATATAGGTTTAAGCAATGGTTCATGTTCATTTGCCGAGGCACATGCTGCTGAATTTACTGAAGAAAATGGGACCTTGGGAGATATATGGGAGACTTCAGACTATTTCAGGCAGACTATTTCTCTTCCACATGAAGCACCTTCTGAATCAGTAGAAACAAAGTCTATGTCATGTGTTGAAAGGTTGTTTTAGCATGACCCTACTTCAACTTGCTGCAAGATATCGCTAAGGTCTGAAATTGTATCGTCTTGCTTTGCCTTTTCAAGCTGGTATGTATTAAAAACATAGACTAAGTTAGGGAAATGAAATAAGTGGTCTTAACTTCTATTTGCAGAATCTTAGATCCATAAACCCCCTACGTCAACTTATTGCAAGGCATTTGTTGGTTCAGGAGGAGGAGTGTGAGAAGCTGATTTGCACTTGGGTTTGGGAGCTAATCCAAACTTTTCTCTTTGCTCTTTCTTAGTTTGATTTTCTTTATAATTATCATCTGTGGAATAACCCAATTATATTAACTAGTATAAAATGCGATTCATCCTGCATCAAAGAACATAACAGTATGTTTTGACTAATGAGATGGGTTAATTCTTCCATATATATGCTATAAGAAAATAAAGAATGAAACTTTAGGCTTAAGCAGAAACCTAAACATGAGGTTTTTCCTTCTAAAAGTACCACTACTTTACCTACTGATCTTATGACCTCCCAAGGTTCATTTGAGAACCAAAATTATGTTTTCAAAGCTTCTCAAGGTCTTTAAGAGGATCAACACAGGTGCTCGACTTTCTCAAGCTCACATCATCGTGGCCGAAGAAGCGAGAAAAAAGCTTAGCCAGGAGGTTCATACTCTCTCTGCTCTAGTCCACGGCCTAAAGAAGTATTTGTTTCTTTCTTAAGATTTATACTTTTTACTTAAGTGGACTAGGATGTCGAATATCATTTGTAGACTTATTCAATACTATTTTTTGTGTATATATCATCACGAATTTTAGACAAGAAAAATCATATTTTCTACAAAAATCCCAAATCAAAGGAGCCTTTCTTTGCAGAATTGAAGAAGTATTATGCAATATTGTACTTACAGGCAATGATTTTCGTTGTTTTATCTCTCTCGCAATTTCTTTCATGCAACACTTTGTTGCTGCAGTTTCTTGGCTCTTACATATGTTATGTTATTCTTATGATATTATTAGTAGGGGAAAAAAATTTCTTTTTCTTTTTCTTTTTTGTGATTATTTTCGCACTATCCTACCATATGAAGACCGTGAACGAGTGCTAGTTTTTCCTTTTCTATCTAAAACTTGTCCGAATATTCAGGTACAACTGAATTGCTTTTGTTTCAATGGGAATAATCATCTGATTAACTTTAATACTTTCTTGGACTGCCATTATGCCATCCACTATTGCACTGTAAATGACATTGTGGATTGTGATGAGAGCTTACCAAATTCTTTGTTTTCTTATTCTTCGTCTTATTGAAATTGAATTTTGGTATTTCTATTGCAGCATGAAGTTTACATGCCCAAGCTTGATTTTTATGAAGAAAATGACGATGAAGTGGATCTAACATGTCACATTTTATTCCTTCTAGTTCATTGTTATTCTTTTAGTTTTCTTATGTTAGTTAATAAATTTTGTAGGTACTATGGTCCTTGTGAGACCAAGATACAATGACAAATTTTGTAGTTATTGTTACTCGAGTATTATGATCTATTTATATGAAAGTTTTGATTTTATTAGCTCTTTATGCATTAGTTTATCAATTAGTTTGAAAAGGTATAACAATATTTATATTTACTTAAAAATAAATTTAATATTTCTTATAGAGATTAATAATAATAATAAATATGAAATCAATGATTTAAAATCAATTATAATTTTTTAATGAATTTTGATTATTTAGCAATTAATTTTTATTTACAAATTTATAATTTGTGAAGGAATTTTTCTCTCACTAATTTGAAGAAAGATTCTCAATTTATAATTAGTGAAGGAAAATATTCTCTCGTTAAATAAATTTGTTCCTCACAATATATTATTTGTGAGAGAATCAAGTTATTCACTAATTTCAAATAGTCCTTCTTAAAATACAATTTGCGAAGGAAACCAATCTTTCACTAAATAATAATATTCCATTACCAAATACAATTTGTGAATAAAAAAGTTATTCACAATATATCATTCACAAAAAATATTTAGTTACTACTTAGCGAAGGATACCCAAGTGAGAGGAGGTCTAATGCGAGCAATCGTGTGAAGGAAATATTTCTTCACAATAAATCACTTGTGAGTGATATAGAGCCTCTAGTGAAGGATTTGTCCTTCACTAGAGGCCATTTTTGGTGTAGTGTGAGGAATACATCGAATTACATCCCAACTTTATCCCAACTTCCAACTTTACATCCCGAATACGAACGTCCCGAACGTCCCAACTCCCAACTAACAAATCTATTTCATCCCAACTTACAACCCGAATTACATCAAATTACGAACGTCTCGAGAATTACATCGAATTCTCCCAACTTTATGGGTAACAAATCTACCGATAATTTATAACCTCGTATTTCTACACAACAACTCCTATGAATATCTTCAACATGAATTATTTCTTCGTTTGCTACCTTGATATTCAAAGGTACATGCAATCTTTTGGAAAGTAATCCTAATCGTCTAGAAAAATCACATGCTATGAAAGAACAAGTAGCACCTGAATCAAACAACACATAAACATTTATTTCATTGATCAGGATAATACCTGCCACTACATCCCCTGATGCAACTGCATCTTAGACCGTCATGTTAAAGGTGCAGGCCATCGGCCTACTCGTCTGATTTGTATTTCATTAAATACACATAAAGTGCTTTATGACTTGATATGACAGTGATTGACTTTAGTGGTTTGGTTGCTTGAATTCACATAATAGGTCGGTTAAGAATATGACAACCTTACAAAAACAATCAATTTTAGCATGATGAGTAGTTAACCAATCAATCCTTAAAATCACATCAAATACAAGTATTTTAAAAGAGATAAGATCGACAGGTAACGTGAGGGTGCTGATTTGAATCAAACAATATTTATAAACAGTGGATGTAATGAAGGTTTCTCCCGACGAAGTTTCAACAGATAAGTCAAAGTCTAATTTCTCCGGAGTTAAATTTAAACGTTGAGCGCAAGTAGGAGAAATAAAAGAATGGGTAGAACCAAGTATCAAATAAGGTATAGACTTAGAGTTTATGATTAGCTTATCAAGTGATAACCTCGTTCGGGTTCCTCACTTTTGGGAGGTCGTGACAAAGCGCTCTCCATTGAACTACACGTTAGGTTTGTAATATTCATGGGCCTTGAATCAAATTGCATAAAAAGTGCTTGAGCGTGGAAAAATCGAGTTTAAATTTTATATACAAACCATATACGGATCACCCTTTATACACAATTATTAATTAAACGAAAAGATAAAGAATAAAATCATACCCTTGAAGATCGAGCTTCCTCGGTACAAGTTCACCTCCAAATCCTTTCGCGTTCAACTTGAATCCACCGGGTTTTGTTCCTTCCTTTGATCGGCGTTAGCCACCCATATGTTTGGCCTCTAGAGGTGATCCACCAAGGAAGAAGAAAATTCAAGAAGAAGGGTGGTTGGCTAAACCCTAGTTTTCTATCTCTATAGAAAGGGTGTACTCTCCCAACAATTGGAATTATGTCGTATGTTGAAAATCAACAACTCCCCACCCATAATAAGACTCCTCTTATTAATAGATGTGGGCAACCCACCTTAACAATTAAGGAATTGGGTTTTATTTAATTAATTAAATTCTTTTAATTAATTAAGCTCCCTAATCTTATTAGGGATAATTAATTAAACTCCTTTAACTAATTTTCCTCCTAATTCTATTGGGAATAAATGAGAGTACTTATATTAAATTAATTCCTAAACTCTTTTAGAAATTAAAATAATAATAATTGTAATAATATTAATAAGACTCCTCTTATTAATTTATATTTAATATTTCTAAAATATTAAATAATAAATATTAAGCTATTTAATTTATTCTATCACCATAGATTAAATTAAATATACTTAACATATATTATTACGATTATGCCATTAACTTCTTAAATAATTATTCTTCCTTTTATGGTGTGACCTTTTAGGTTCTCCATATTAAACCTAGGTTGTGAATAAATCAATTAGAACAATTCTAATCTTATTTAAATAAATAAATTAAACAATTAATTTATTTAAATAAATAATATTTATTCTGATAGGGATAAGCCTCTCCCTAGCGATCAACGACTTTCCGGATAATATAGATTTCAACATTAATCATTAAAGAACCTTTGAGTAAATAATTCTACCGCACAATTCAATCCTTCCACCATACTGATGTCCCAATTAAATATAAGGCATGGAATTCTTTATCAAGTCTTATTTTATTTAATTATATGTATTTCGATCCTTAAATGCACAACTCAAATAATGCAAATTAGAAACTCCTTTCTAATTTCATTACGCTTTGCCCAAGGACTACTTTGGGTTGTCATTTATCGAATCACATAGGACATTTCTCTTCTTTATTAGAAGTGGTAGATTCTTTATTGATCATACATTATCTCCATGTACAACTTATTATACCCAAGCATACCTTTGATATACCCTAAGGGTCTTAAGGAATAAGTCAAAGTATAACTCATCATACACAAGATACTATGATGATCTCAAGTCCAAGGATTACTTGTACTACTATCACTACAGAATTCCTATTGACAAAAAAAATAAAACTCCATTAGGTATTCCTTAGCGAGCTACGTTCAAATTGTACTTATTCTCTAATAAGCACCTACATACTTGCTTTAGTGTCTCCACACAAATGATCATGAGATCAATCATCCTCATCCAATGAGCAAGCAACGTGTGTACCAATCTATCCGGATTCACTAATCCCCAATTTAGTAATCCAAGGATTGGGAACTATTTTAGTTTTAAGCTTTCTAAGAATTTAGATCTCATTAGAATGATCATCATCATTATTCTAAAAGCATTGCTTAAAACTATGGGTTTATCACATATTATAAAAGCGACATCATGTAGATAATTAAAAGCCTTTAATAAATTAATACTTTTTATTAATAAATGAATAAGATTGTTACAAAGTATATGCTTTATCATCAAACATAATTGGCTTGTGTGCATATTACTTTCACTACCTACTTTGACTTGTCTGGGACGGCCTTTGGTGTCTCCATCCCAGCTGGACTTGACTTCACTACACGACAAAATTGGGCAAGGTGACCTTCTTTTTCCGCGTTTATAACACGCTTTGGGTTGCTGCGTACAGTTTGAACTGATGTATCCCTCCCTTCCGTATTTGTAGCATACGATCGGTGGTTGTTCTCCTTCCTTGAAAATAGGTGTTGGTGCTGCTATCCTTCCATCATTATTGAACCTTCTCTTCTTGAAATTTCCACTTGACTCATTTCTTTTATTATCTTGTCCAGGGTTACCACCGAAGTGGTTATCGTTTTTGACATTTTGATTTCCTCCACGTTTGTTGTCACCGCTTCATTTCCACTGAGTACGTTTTGTAACATTCCAGAATTTTAAAGTGTAATATTAAATATTTATTGATTTATATAAGTATTTAATGGCAATTTGAGTTGTATGTGGTTTAGTTAATTATTTATTGAATAAATAATTAAGGAGCTAAGAAAATTAATTGTTATGAGATTATATACCAATTTGATTTAATAAGTAAGCTAGAGCTTATAGTGATTTAAATAAATTATAATATTTTAAATGGGAATTTGTAATTTAAATAATTAGTTGGTGAATAAAATTACAATTATAAAAGAAATTATAGTTATGTGTTATTAATTTATGTGTTAAAGTAATTTAATAGATTAATATTTTAATTGATTATTTAATTAAATAGAAGTGTGACAAATAACATTGCTATAAAGGAGTTACTAAAATAAATTAAGGGAGTTTAATTTAGTTTTGCCAAACATATCTTATTGCATATTAAGTCTTTAATTTAATGATGTTTTATCAAACAAGGTATAAGGATTAATCCATTTGTTATAATTAAGTTTACCAAACAAGGTGTAAGGATTAAAGAGTTATTTTATTAAGCCTAGCCAAACAAGCCTTATGACTTTTGATTTTCAAATTTTTATAACTGATGTCAGTTAAAATCCTATACTTAATATCTATATTATTATTATTATATGTTATATGATAATACGTAAACTAGAGTTGGGAGAAGAAGAAGAAGAAGAAGAAGAAGAAGAACACAGAGAAAAATTAGAGAAAACTCTAGAGAGAAGGTGAGTGTTTTCTAACAGGTTTTTGAGAAAGGGATTGAGGAAAAGAATAGCCATCATCTTCCTAATCAAAGGTAGGAGCTTAATCTTTTCTTTAATAGTTTAGTTTTCTTCTTCTTCCACAAAGTTCTCTGTGAAATTTTATAAAAGATAGTGTTTATAGTTATATGATTAATTATTGATTATAAGATGATTTCATGAGTTTGTATAAGATTATAGAGAAATTAATTCATGTATGTATGTGTTTTATGAAGAAAATATATTACAGAGTGTTTATATGAAAAATATATGAGTATGGCTTAGTTTAAAATGAAATTAAGGTTTGATTGATTGTTAAAATATATAAATTGATTATTGGAATTGATAGGGTATGTATAATCATAACTATGGTATTTTGAAATTACTGTTTTGGTTGAAAAACAAAATCACAGTGTTGATTTTCATTGAAAATATCAAAAATTGAGTTTTTGCCAAAAACATTGAAATTGGGTGTTGTAAATTTGATGTTTAAGTTATTTTATGGGTAGAATCATGTTAGAAGTCTTCAAAATATGTTTATATAAAGTCTATATGTATTACATGTTAATCACCTATTAGATTGAGCTTTTAGGCCAATTTGGCTTTTGTTCATACTATTGCCGAACTTGGTCGCCAGATTTCTGAGTCTGGCAATGGCAATACCAAAAGATATAAATATCGCTTGTACTTGAAGACGTGGCACTATACCAATCACCAACCAATGGCCCGTGACCTGAAGTCATAGCCAATAATAACAGAACCGATGTAACCACGTTAAATCGGCCATGCATGACATGAAAGTAAGCGAATGGTCTGACAATTTTAGTTTATTACACAAAGCTTGAAAATAAATGTTATGTGTTAATAATTGGAATGTTAAATGATGATTTCAGTAGTATTAAACTATGAATGAGCATGTTATCAAGTGTTAACTAGTATTAACATAGTTTGATTATGTAAATGGGTAATTTGACCTACATGATGTATGTATTTGTTTATATAGATATAAAATATTGGTAATGACTAATTATGTCATGATGACATATGTATAGGGTATTGATTCAAGTTGTAAGGTTTAGCTTGTGCTAAAGGCAAGTTTTCTAACTCTAAAACTTCGTTGAACAAGTTTAATTCCGTTGAGCACATTATTGCTTTTAATTTCATTTCAATTATACAAGTTGATATCTCTACACTTTCGTGGAGTTAGATTGTTTATTCTTGATAAAGCTCTTGTATCTATTGGTTCATGAGGATGCAAGTATTCTACATCTTACATCTTATTATTGAACAAGTTTCTCTAATATGTAACTTATTATTTAGCATGCGAGTCGCTTTATATATTCTAGTGTTAAACAACTTTATTGTTCAAATTACTATTCACTATGCATGCTTAGTATTCAATTCTCAATAAATTTGACCTAATATTGTTCAAAGCAAAGTATGATATGATTATTCAATGTCTATGCTATTAGATTATTCCTAGAGCATGATGTTAATTACAAATATCAATTCAGTTATGATTATTCCATAGCATACGAGTTATTTACATTTGTAATCAACTAATCCTTAGTTGATTAACGTTAATTCTAAATTACCTCATAATGTATCCAAACCAAACTTACTTTGGTGCGGACTTGTATTCTAAATAATTTGAGATGAACAACTCTTTTAATAGAGGTTTACGCTTAGCGTTGAAATGGTTGTGCACAATACATTGTCGAAGGGTTGATCCCCAAGACATGGGAGTCCTTATAGTTTTATATTTGTTAAAGTTAAAGTTGAAAGATTACTTATAACCGTGGATATGATTCGGGTCATTAGACCCTCGATTGAATGTTATAATTTTCGAAAAGTTAATAGAATATATTGTTCAACCTAATATTGGCAATTGATGTAAAAGTTTAAAGATTTACTTATTGTTATTTCAAGTGGGCCTTGTTTGCTCACTCTTGCTGTAAAATTTCTTACACTAAAGTTGAAACAATGACGTACCTAGCACCAAGAAGGGCAAAGGAAGATGAATAAATATTGAAGACTTGTAATAGTTTTGATAGTTTACTTTCAGACTTTGGTTTAAAGATTGTAATGAAGTTTATTTAAATTTTCGCATTTGAATGATTGTTGTTAAAGGTTAGATAACCTGGGAGATTTTTATTTGAGTTTAATCCTATATGGGCAGGTTTTAATTATTCAATTTTATTATAATTGGGTAGTTAGAAATGAATGTTTTGATTAAGTGAACACCAAATCTTGAGGAAATGAAGTACCAGGATTTAGGGGTGTCACAAGTTGGTATCAAAGCTTTAGGTTATGAACCTTAGGTGGGGGAAAAAGCCTTAGGAAGTAACCTTTGAAAAGATAGTGGAGATAACTCTTATCGAGTTTTAGGAAAGAAGTAATAAAACACTTATGTGCTTATGTGATTTTAAATTATGTACTTTCGTGAGTGTTTAATAGTAATGATTAATAATTAAAACTTTAAAACTTTGTTGTCGGGATGACTAATGTCGGAGAATCCAGTCAGGCTAGGGAGGATGGACCTCAAATGCCTATAGAGGAGGAGCCTCGCGACATTCAGGTAGTTTGGGAATAACTATTGCCACGGGAGTCAGCCCCATTGGTCACAGTAGTTGAGGATGAGGATGATGATGTGGAGACAGACGAGGAGGATCCCGTTGAGTGACCACAGGAGGATGAGGATGACGAGGATGAGGACGAGGACGAGGAGGAAAGGATTCCACTTAACTCGATAGTTGGCCGTATATACAATGAGGTGCATGATCATAACGTGGAACTTGTGGATACAGTTGAGGAGTTGCGAGGAGATAGTAGTGAACAACAGATCGCAATGACACAAAAAAGACTACGCGAGATCCAGGATCGTGAAGAACGAATGACAAATGTCGAGGAGAAACTAAATGATATGATCGGAGGAGAGAAAGAACAACTGATCGAAATGGTCGCTGAACTGAAGAACAAGCTGAGAGAAGAAGCTTCTAAGAGGGCAAGAGCTGAATATGCTTACGAGCAAGCTTTTCAACGAACCAGATTAGCAGCAAGAGACACGCAAGATGGATAAATTATTTAACACCGCAATTAATCGAGCTCAAGATCGGGTCATGGGATATCCGATTCAGTTCAAGACGCTGCCATCATTCGTGTTAGATCGCAGCGAGAACAATGTTTCGAGTCATGGAGGAAGAACGTGATAGGCTAAGAAGTATCTTAATAGAACATCGTGGTCAGGTGATACGATGAGTGAAAGGTTAAATAAATTATAAATCCCAAGTATTATGCAACCTATGGGATATGACTATGATGTTGTCTGAAAGTTTTGTAGTTCGGAAAGTAATGTGAGATAGCGAAGATGCTATTGTTTTATGTTTTCCAAAAAGTTTTTGAATAAGTAAAAGTTGTTACTTTATTCAAAGTGTTATGTGTTATGTGGTTATTTCTTTTATGGAGGCAAATTAATTAGAAAATACTTAAAGAAGCTGAGTTAGTCTAATAGATGTTTTGTTTTAACAGAAAATGCCTCCCAGACGTGAACCACCCCGACAGAGAAATAATGAGAGAACTACCAATAATGACAATGTTGACGGTAACCCCGTTCAACAACTAGTGACGCTTCTTGACAGGAGCATTGCGAACCAACCACAAAACCATGGTACAACGTTTAAGGATTTCAAGCGGTTGGACCACATTCGAATTCGTGGGTCCATGAATCCAAATGAAGCACAAACACGGACTATGGAGATAGAAAAGGTGTTCGATGTCGCTAGGGTAGGGGATGACCAGAAGACTGCTTTCGCAACATTCATGTTGAAGGCAAAAGCTAGTTATTGGTGGCAGACCAATAAAACTCGTGAAGGTCCAGGAGTGATGACCTGGGATAGGTTCAAGGACTTGTTCTTCGAGACTTATTTCCCGGAGAGTTAGAAGAGTCAGCTAGAAGTGCAGTTTCTGGAACTAAAAGAAGGAACAATGACAGTATCTGAGTATGTCGCGAAATTCAACGAATTAGCGAGGTTTGCGCCATATCAGGTAAGTACAGATGAACGCAAGGCGAAAAGGTTTGAACAGGGACTGAAGCCCTGGCTGTACAGTAGGGTTTCTCTGTTCCAATTGAAGACATTTGCAGCGGTGATGGAGAAATCGCATCATTGAAAGGTGGAGGCGAGGCAAAGACAATGTTCAATCAGAACAAAAGAAGAAGAATAATGAGAATGAGATTAAGAATGGAGGTGGTAGCGGTGAAAACAACAACAACAACAACAACAACAACAACAGTTTGAAGAGGAAGTGGAATGGGAACATGGGTGTTTGAAACCAAAGGGTAACAAAAGAATAAAAGTTTGAAGCATGTGTGACATCCGGGAAATTTCATAAGGGTGCGTGCTTGATGGGGAAGAGAGTATGCTTCAATTGTGGCCAGGAGGGTCACATCGCCCCAAATTGCACTCAACCAAAGAAGAATGTATGATTCACGTGCGGATCTAAGGATCACTTTGCTCATCGAGTGCCCTAAGAAGAAGGAGGGAGTGATAACCGAAGCGATGGAGGTAACAATGGAGGTACATGGGCCATTCAGCAGGACTCGCAACATCAAATAAACCCAGCCGCCTCGTAACCTTCAACATGGTATGCAAGATCTTTGTGCAATCAAAAGATGTGGTGTCGTATTATCCCAATCAATGATATTAATGCATATGTATTATTTGATTCGGGTGCTATTTGCTCGCTTATATCGATGAATTTGCTAAGAGGTTAGAATTGCCTGAGAAGAACTAAATTTTCCTTTGAACATAGAAATTACGAATAAGAAGTAATCCTCATAGATTCAGTATACACAAGAACTATAGGGTGAACATTAAGGAGAATATCTTGTTGGTAGATTTGATTCCGATTAGACTTTGGAAATTTGATGTAATTTTGGGAATGGATTGGTTGCTCAAATACGGAGCCAGTAATTAACTACCAAAGAAGTGTGTAAACCTTATGACCCTCATCAAAGGTAAGTATTTCATGGCAGCAAGTCTCCTGACAAATGAAATGTCCGGACGACTATCTATGCAGCCAAGAAATTGTTGAGTCAAGGTTGTGTGGGCTATTTAGCTTATATAGTTGATACTCGAGAAGGGTATGAAACTAGAAGAAATACCATGAGTGAGGGAATTCAAGACGTGTTTCCATTAGGATTTGCCAGACTTCCGTCCCGACGAGACAAATTGAGTTCGCGGATCGACTTTAGCGCCAAGAATAACACCGATATCGAAGGCCCCAGTCATGTAATGGTTCCGTAGAAATGAAGGAACCGATGGTACGATTCTGCAAGAGTTCTTTGACAAGAAATATATTCAACCAAGCGTATCGCCGTGGGGAGCGCCAGCTTTATTCGTTAAGAAGAAGGATGGATCAATGCGTCTTTGCATCGATTATAGAGAGAGTTAAACAAAGTCACTATTAAGAATAGGTATCCGCTACCTAGAATAGATGACTTGTTTGATCAAATGAAGGGTGCTAAATATTTCTAAAAATAGATTTGAGAAGTGGGTATCACCAATTGAAGGTAAGAAAGGAGGATATACCTAGAACGACATTCAGAACTCGGTACGGACATTACGAGTTTTTGGTGATGTCTTTTGGTTTAACAAATTCCACTGCTGCGTTCATGGATTTGATGAATAGGGTGTTTAAACCATTCTTAGACAAGTTTTTAGTGGTATTTATTAACGACATTCTAGTGTATTCCAAGACTCAAGAAGAACACGTGGAACACTTACGTATGACATTGGAAACACTAAGAAAGGAAAATTTGTATGCAAAATTCTCTAAGTGCGAATTTTGGCTCGACTGCGTACAATTTTTGGGTCATGTATTATTGACAAAGGATGGGATTTCAATGGATCCATCAAAAGTGGAAGTCAGAATCAATTGGGAACAACCAAGAACAACACCGGAAGTTAGGAGTTTCTTGAACCGGCGCTTATTATAGAAGATTTATTCAAGATTTTCTAAGATAGCCACTCCGCTTAACAAATTTGACAAGAAAGCTATAAAATTCATTTGACGAGAAATGTGAAGAGAGTTTCCAAGATTTGAAGAAAAAGTTAAGTATGGCACCTATGTTGACATTACCGATAATACAGAAATTTTGTGGTGTATAGTGATGCCTCACAAAGGGTTGAGTTGTGTTTCTTATGCGAGAATGGCAAAGTTATTATGCGTATGCATCAAGACAACCGGAAGGATTATGAGAAAAGGTATCCGACTCATGATTTGGAATTAAACTCATAGCTTGTATTTGCTCAAGATATGGAACACTATCTTTATGGAGAGAAATGTGAGATCTACGATGACCACAAAAAGTCTCAAGTATATTGTAAGACCTCAAATTTTTAAATAAAAGGAATTTCCTTTATTTATTATTTTGAAATAGTAAGGGTTGATTTGATTAATGTGGATAGTTAAGGGTTAAATACGCAAATATTTCAAAATAAGCAAGTGGTTATAAAATATTCATTATCGTTGGGGAATATTGCTGTCGTCGGGAATATTCGTATGCGACTGCAAAACGACCCATGTAAGGCCCCATAACTGAAAAGCGATTGGATGAAGAAAACGACAAATATAAGTTGTTTTTAAATAACTGGCGTAGTTATTCACAATTATCTTCATTGGAATACCCGGTGGTTAAAACACACTAATACGCTGTTGTTGAACAAGAGCATATAGTAGCAGATTGCACCAATTATTGATTCTTACGTAAGAAGGCACTACTCAATAATGGTTACAGTAATTACTATTCAAATTTTATTGAGTTAATAATTGCTTTGCGTTGATATTTTATATTCTTTGTTGTTTCAATAATTGTCATTACACAAGATTTTTTCATTATCGAAGCAATAATTCATATTATCTGAATAATATTATTAGATAACATTATTGGCAATGTCTAGAAAGTTCATCTCAAGAGAGGTTTGGTCACCTAATTGCGCCAAGATGAAGAAATTCTTATTGAAAGCCCCTTTCCTGGAACTGCCGTGTTCATCGATATTGTGATTACGTAATATTATTTGTGAATAATTAATTATTGATTTATATGATGAGGAAAATATTGATTTTATGTGGATATAGATGGAGAAAATTTTTAAAATGACAATTGTTGAAAATTAATATTTTATCTTTTTCCGATAAAATAATTCATTTAAATATATTATTTTAATAATATATTAACGGTGATATTTTTACAACGAATGTGGGATATATGAGTATCACGAGGAGGAAGAGTATTTTTGTTGCAATAAATGTTTAAAACATGTTAAACATGTTTGTGGACCCCATTTATTGATCGAAATTTGATTATAAACGTAAAATCGCTTGCTTGTGGATTTCTTCCAATTTCTATTTGGAATTTGGAAAAACTTTCTTACAGTAAGTTGTAGAGAAATGAATTTCCTATAAAAACGCGAGATTCAAATTTTCTGATGAAAGGGCTATTTATTATGAATTATTGAAGTTCTAAAGTTCAAAATAATTGATTTTTGTAAGTTTTAATTATTTATTTTATGAAAACGTTTTTATCATTTCTTTCTAGAAGGTTGGCATGTGGGAAATGTTGGGATCTGATTTCCAAAGAGCGTGAAATTTATTAATAATAATATATTTTATTAAATTTTTTCGCTTTTGGTATTCTAAGCATTTTCCTATAAATAGGTGCTTTTTGGTTAGAATTGAAAATCATACCGTAAATCAAGTTTTCTCTCTCTATATTATCGAGTATTCTTGTGAGTATTTTGAGTATACTTTGAGTATTGCTATCTGATTGCAAGTCCAAGTCATAGCCTATATCCTGGTTTTTAATTTAGAAATCTTGATCTTTCGAGGTAAGGGATATTATTTTTTTCAGTAATGATATTATTTCTTCAATATCATTATCTTTGAAATGTTGATCCGAAGTTTTATCAAATTTAGAAGTTTTTCATGTCGGGTTACTATTCATGAGTTACTATTCACGAGTTACTATTCATGAGTTACTATTCACGAGTTACTATTCATGAGAGTACTATTCAGCAAGCGTGAAGATGTTTTTTGGAATTTCTATCTTTTGGTGTATGAGTTACTATTCACGTATCGACACTATTCACGTATACTGACACTATTCACGTGTATACGGTACTATTCAATCAAAAATAAAATTTCTTCTTTTCGTCTAAAACATCTATTCTGGATACTAACTCGATTGTATCCATGTTTTGATCATTCTTGAATTTTACACCACTATGATTATTTTTTTGAGGTATTTTGGGACGTGGATAAAACCAAGTACGAATCCTTAATCCTTAATCCTTAATCCTTAATCCTTGTCATTTTGTTTCACTTTGGATTCGCTTTTTTAAAAAAAAATTTTCATCATCATCCTCGGTCTTAAATGATGATATTATGGAATATCTTTGGCCAGTAGTGCAAAGATGAATGATTTCTTAAGAATATCTTTGGCCAGTAGTGCAAAGATGAATGATTTTCAAGAATATCTTTGGCCAGTAGTGCAAAAGATGAACAGTGTTTAAATGAACATGACCAATCGATGAATATCTTTGGCACAGAGTGCAAAGATGAATATTTGATTCCGGATGTATATTGATTGATGTTACGGGGATAAAAGATGACGATGAACTTTTAAATTCATACATAGAAGATAATAGTTTGCATTCTCTACTTAACTCTTCTAATGAATTATTATTTCATCATGCGAATATTGATTTAAAATTTGTTGTCTATCAGATTCTATTAGATTTTTCTGTTGAAGACTAACGATAATTTGTTGTATATTATCTTAGTCATAATATTCTTTCTTGAAGCTAGTTGAGCTCACCCTTTTCCTTTTTGTTCCATTTTTCTCGTGAGGCGAGAATATAAGCGAGTACGCAGTCGGGTATGGAATGAAGGTTTTAGAAAGGATTGTTTAGTAGTCCTCACCATTTTGTAAAATAATGTATCAATAAATGTGATGAGGATTTATTTGAGTATAGATATTGTCTAGAAGATAATATTTGTATTCAAACTCACGCTTTCTTCATTGTAATAATAAAGTTGTAGTTGTTTACGCACATGTATTGACAACTTCGGAATGGGTGATGTATACCTATTTTGGGGGCGTCGCGGTTGGTATCGAGCTTAGGATATGATCTCCATGAGAGATCGGGAATAGAACTAGAGGGAGATACGAGTAAATCCTTCGTTAGTGTGTCCTACCTAAGCTTATTTGTTAGTTGGTCAAGATATAGGGATATTATGTGATATATTGATTTCCTTAATTAACCCTTGTTTTATGGCATGATTTGAGAATGTCGATGAGAATATTAACAATGGAAATGAGACCGTGGAGATGCTCAGATCACCAACGAGGAGAACGTCAACAAGTCGGCAATGTTCCTTCATGAACAACACCATTGAAGCGTATGATGATGAACGAGGGATGTTTAGAAGTTTTTGCGATTCATGCAAAATCGCAGACGAGGGAAACTTCGTGTTCAAAATACGAGGAAGAAATGATAGCAATTCACGGGTTGTCACAACAAGCAGCTTCAAAGAGTTGGGACCACGAGAATTTAAGGGAAAGCCGATCCAATCATGGCGTGAAACATGGGTCAAACAAATTACCAAGATATTCAATGTCTTGGGGTGCGGAGGAACGAAGGTTCCATTCGCCACCTTTATGTTCCGTGGCGAAGCGGATCATGGTGGAGTCTCGTGAAGCGTACTCCATCCAAATTAAGACTCAAAGATGTCTTGGGAGACGTTTGAGAAAGCTATTTAATGACAAATACTTTCACGAAAGTGTTCGGTCATATGAAGGAAGTGGAGTTCATCGATTGGAACAAAACAACATACGACGGTTGTCTCAAAGACGAGGCAAAGTTTGCGAGTTATCCACGTTTGCACCTCATTTGGTGGAGAATGAGGAACGATGACACGGATGTTTCTTAGAGGTTTGAAACTTCGGCGTACGTCGATATCTCATTTCTCATAAATTTTCTCTTTATTCGGATGTTGTAAACAAGGCTCAATTATTAGAGCGAGATAACGAGTACTACCAACCGAGGGACCACAACCAGGATCGTATCGTAGAGATAGCGATCAATGAATAATGATAACTGCGGAGAAAGAAATGGACGGACAAAATGGTAACCACTCGGTGGTAATCATGGCCATGAAAATAGAAGAAGCGAGTCAGGGAGGAGATTTTAAAAGAGGAGATTTAACAACGACCATGTGAAGATGACAGCGGTCGTAAGAAAGAATCGGTTCTAAGGGAGGAGAACGACCACCGGTCATATATGCTACAAATCACGGAAAAAGAGGGACATATCACCAAACGCCCACAACAGCTTCAAGGTATGCTATAATTGTGGAAAGGAAGGACATATCGCTCGAGATTGTACGATGAGCGAAACCTAGTTCAGTGGGGACGGTGACTCAAAAGATCGTCCCGAAAAGTCAAAGTCAACGATTCCGGAAGAGCGTTTGTTGTGGATCGGTCATAATGCGAGGAACCCAAACGAGGTGATCACGGGTAAGCTATTTATAAATTCTTGCGAAGTTTATACCTTACTTGATACTGGTGTACCCATTCATTTATCTCTCCGCATGTGCTCAACGCTTTAAACTTGACTCGGAGAAATTAGACTTTGACCTATCTGTGGAAACTCCGTTAGAGAAACTTTCATCACATCCACTTTTATAAATCTTGTTTGATTCAAGTTGGCACCATTACCTTACACATTGACCTTATCTCTTTAAAGATACTTGCTTTTGATGTGATTTTAGGGATTGATTGGTTAACTACTCATCATGCCAAAATTGATTGTTTTAAAAGGTTGTTGGTTTTCATATTCCTAACCAACCCGTTGTGCGAATTCAAGCAACTAAACCATTAAAATCGATCAACATCATATCTAATCATAAAGCTATTCGTTTATTAAAAAGCGGATGTCAAGCTTTCTTAGCCCATGTTATGGATTTGAATAAAGACACGTCAAATTTGAATAATATTCTGTTGTTATTGACTTTCCCGACGTATTTCCCAAGAACTTCCGGCCTACCCCGGCGTGAAGTTGAATTCTTTATTGATCTTGAACCCGGTACAAAGCCCATTTCTAAAATCCCATATCGAATGGCTCCTATTGAACTTGAGGAGTTAAAGGTCCAACTACGAGGAATTGTTGGACATCCGGTTTCATTCGCCCTAAGACATCTCCTTGGGGTGCTCCCTGCTTTATTTGTAAAGAAGAAAGACGGAGTATGCGACTTTGTATTGACTATCGGAATTGAACCATGTCACCATCAAGAATAGGTATCCTCTACCTCGTATTGATGACTTGTTTGACCGATTTCAAGGGGCACAATTCTTTTCAAAATCGATCTTAGATTCGGATATCATCAATTTGAAGATTAGAATCGAGGATATTCAAAGACCGCTTTAGAACTCGGTATGGGCATTATGAATTCTTAGTCATGTCTTTCGGACTAACTAATGCTCCTGCGGCTTTCATGGATATGATGAACCGAGTATTCAAGGAATATTTGGATCAATTTGTTGTTGTCTTTATTGATGACATCCTCATATATTCCAAAAGCCGTGAAGATCATGACCACCATTTGAAGCTGGTACTCCAAAGGCTTAGTGAAAACCAACTATATGCCAAATTGAAGAAATGCGAGTTCTGGCTTGAGGAAGTAGCATTCCTTGGGCACGCGTAATGTCGAAACATGGAGTATCTGCTGATCCGTGAAGATTGAAGCAATACAAAGTTGAGCAACAAAAGTCGGTGGATCAAGTACGTAGCTTTTTGGGCTTATTTGGTTATTATCGGAGATTAGTGGAAGGGTTTTCTCGAATCGCTACTCCATTAACTCATTAACTTGGAAGGATACAAAATTGCTTTGGAGCGAAGAATGCGAGAAAAGTTTCCAAGAGCTTAAGAGGAGACTTATTTCTTTTGTTCTAACAATACCATCTGGTTCGGATGGATTTGTTATCTCTGAAATGATGCTTGACGCAAAGGGTTAGGATGTGTTCTCATGCAACGTGGGAAAGTCATAGCCTATGCCTCATGACAACTTAAAGAGTATGAGAGGAATTATCTTACTCATGATTTAGAGTTGGCGGCAATCATTTTACGCTAAAAATATGGAGGCACTATCTATATGGGGAGAAAGTGGAGATATATTCGGACCATAAAAGCCTTAAATATTTCTTCACTCAAAAAAAGAACTCAACATGCGGCATCGACGTTGGCTCGAGCTATTGAAAGACTACGACCACACTATTCAAGGTACCATCCCGGTAAAAGCGAACGTGGTAGGCGACGCGTTGAGTAGAAGATCATAAGCGGGAGCGAGTGCGATGATGTCAAGTATACGACATAGAGCCAACTTTAATAGAAAAGTTAAGGTTGCTCAAGTCACCCAATCTCGAAATGATGCGTATGAAGAAGAAAGTACAAGAAGGAGCTATTCCTAAGCGAGAATTGATGAGGAAGGAATACTTGAGTCCACTCTAGACTTTGTGTTCCTAACGACTCGATTTGAAGTACAAGATTATGATGGAGGCACACAATCGCCATTTGCAATCCATCCTGGAAGTACTAAAATGTATCGTGATCTTCGACATACATTTTGGTGGAACAATATGAAGAGAGAGATTGCAAAGTTTATCTCGATGTGTTTAACTTGCCAACGTGTAAAGGCGAGCATCTTGTACCTAAGGGTCCGTTGCAACCACTTGAGATTCCTAATGGAAGTGGGAACACATTACCATGGATTTCAATTACGGGTCTTCCTACTGCTTCTCTCAAGGCATCAATGCTATTTGGGTTATTGTAGATAGATTAACCAAGTCTCGCTTCATTTCTTGCCGATACGGAGACTTATTCCTCAAACGTCTTGCTAGTATGTACGTGAATGAGATTGTGAGGTTGCATGGCATGCCTGTATCCATAGTTTCGGATCGTGACCCAAGATTCACTTCAAGATTTTGGGTTAGCTTGCAAAAAGCTATGGGCACGGTTTGCGATTTAGTTCGACATACCATCCCCAAACTGGACGGACAATCGAGAGGATTATTCAAACTCTTGAAGATCTATTAAGACTCGTGTCCTAGACTTCAAGGGTAGTTGGGATAAGTATTTACCATTGGTGGAATTCTCCCTACAACAATGCTTATCGTGCAAGTATAGGTGTGGCTCCATTCAAGCATTATATGGACGAAAATGTCGTTCTCCAATATGTTGGGATGAGGTGGGTGAAGCAACATTGTTGGGACCCGAGTTAAATACGTATGATGACTACCAAAAAGATCCAAATGATTCGACAACGCGTATACAAACGGCACAAGATCGACAAAAGAGTTATGCGGATCTTCATCGAAAGGACGTGGAATTTAATGTAGGGATCATGTATTGTTGCGAAGTTGCTCCATGGAAGGGAGTTACAAGATTTGGGAAGAGAGGAAAGCTCAATCCACGATTTATTGGTCCATTTCAAATTCTTGACCGAGTAGGAAATGTAGCCTATAGACTTGCGTTACCTCAAAGTATGTCTCGTGTTCATAATGTGTTTCACATATCTGCATTTCAGTAAATATGTGAAAGACCAAACCACGTTATTGAAGTTAGAACTGCATTTAGATAGCCAAGACTTAACGTATGAGGAGGTACTGTCAAGATCTTGGATAGGAAGGAGCATGTCCCACGCCAAGAAAGGTCATACCACAAGTTAAAGTTTTGTGGAGGAATCATGCTATAGAGGAAATGACCGGGAATTGAAAGCGGAAATGAAAGTGAGGTATCCTCACCTTTTCAAACACTGTGCACGTCACGTCAATTTCGAGGATGAAATTTCATAAGGAGGGAGGTTGTAAGACCCCAAAATTTTTAAATAAAAAGGAATTTCCTTTATTTATTATTTTGAAATAGTAAGGGTTGATTTGATTAATGTGGATAGTTAAGGGTTAAATACGCAAATATTTCAAAATAAGCAAGTGGTTATAAAATATTCATTATCGTCGGGAATATTCGTTTGGTCGTGGAATATTCGATCGCTTCGGGAATATTCGTATGACGCTGCCAAGCAGCGACCATGTGTGGGCCCCATAACGAAAGCGATTGGATGAAGAAAGCGACAAATATAAGTTGTTTTTAAATAACTACGTAGTTGTTACCAGTTAATCTTGTTGGAATACCCGATGGTTAAAACACACTAATACGCGTTGTTGAACGAGAGCACCACGGTATTGCACCAATTATTGATTCTTACGTGAAGAAGGCACTACTCAATAATGGTTACGAGTAATTACCGCTCAAGATTTTATTGAGTTAATAATTGCTGCGTTGATATTTTATATTCTTGCATTGTTTCAATAATTGTCATTACACAAAGATTTTTCATTATCGAAGCAATAATTCATATTATCCTGAATAATATTATTAGATAACATTATTGGCAATGTCTAGAAAGTTCGGCTCAAGGAGAGGTTTGGTCACCTAATCATGCCAAGAAGAAGAAATTCTTATTGAAAGCCCCTCTTTCCTGGAACCGCCATGTTGTCAATATTGTGATTCTCAGTAATATTATTTGTGATTAATTAATTATTGATTTATATGATGAGGAAAATATTGATTTTATGTGGATATAGATGGAGAAAATTTTAAAATGACAAATGTTGAAAATTAATATTTTATCTTTTTCTAATAAAATAATTCATTTAAATATATTATTTTAATAATATATTAACTATGATATTTTTACAACGAATGTGGGATATATGAGTATCTGAGGAGGAAGAGTATTTTTGTTGCAATAAATGTTTAAAACATGTTAAACATGTCATTGGACCCCATTTATTGACCAAATTTGATTATAGCACGTAAAATCGCCCGCTTGTGGATTTCGGTCAATTTCTATTTCGAATTTGGAAAAACTTTCTTCTGCAAAGTTGTAGAGAATTGAATTTCCTATAAAACTCGCGAGATTCGAATTTTCTGATGAAAGGGCTATTTATTATGAATTATTGAAGTTCTAAAGTTCAAAATAATTGATTTTTGTAAGTTTTAATTATTTATTTTATGAAAATGTTTTTTATCATTTCTTTCTAGAAGGTTGGCATGTGGGAAATGTTGGGATCTGATTTCCAAAGAGGCGTGAGGAAATTTATTAATAATAATATATTTTATTAAATTTTCTCGCTTTGTGTTCTAAGCATTTTCCTATAAATAGGTGCTTAGGTTAGAATTGAAAATCATACCGTAAATCAAGTTTTCTCTCTCTATATTATCGAAATGTTTATTCTTGTGAGTATTTTGAGTATACTTTGAGTATTGCTATACTGATGCAAGTCCAAGTCATAGCTTTATATCCTGTTTCAAATTTAAATCTTGATCTTTCGAGGTAAGGGATATTATTTTTTTTCGTAAGAATGATATTATTTCTTCAATATCATTATACTAAAATGTTGATCTGAAGTTTTATCAAATTTGGAACTTTTTCATGCTCAAGTTACTATTCATGAGTTACTATTCACGAGTTACTATTCAGCGGAGTTACTATTCACGAGTTCTTATTCACGAGTACTATTCATGAAGCGTGAAGATGTTTTGTGGAATTTCTATCTTTTGGTGTCTGGAGTTACTATTCACGTATCGACCTTTATTCACGATATCTGACACTATTCACGTATATACGGTACTATTCAATTTAAAATAAAATTTCTTCTTTTAAGTCTAAAACATCTATTCTCGGATACTAACTCTGATTGTATCCATGTTTTGATCATTCTTGAATTTTACACCACTATGATTACTTTTGAGGTATTTTTGACGTGGATAAAACCAAGTACTGAATCCTTAATCCTTAATCCTTGTCATTTTGTTTCACCGGATTCGTTTCTTTAAAAAAAATATTTTCATCATCCTCGGTCTTAAATGATGATATTATGGAATATCTTTGGCCTCAGGTGCAAATGAATGATTTCTTAAGAATATCTTTGGCACCTCAGTGCAAAGATGAATGATTTCTGAAGAATATCTTTGGCCCGTAGTGAAAAGATGAACAGTGTTTAAATGAACATGACTAACTGATGAATATCTTTGGCTCATGGTCACGAAGATGAATATTTGATTCGGATGTATATTGATTGATGTTACGAGGGGATAAAAGATAGACGATGAACTTTTAAATTCATACATAGAAGATAGTAGTTTACATTCTCTACTTAACTCTTCTAATGAATTATTATTTCATTGCGAATATTGATTTAAAATTTGTTGCCTCTATTGTATTCTATTAGATTTTCCCCGTTGAAGACTAACGATAATTTGTTGTATATTATCTTAGTCATAATATTCTTTACTGAGCTAGTTGAGCTCACCCTTTTCCTTTTTGTTCCATTTTTTTCTTAGGAGGCGAGAATATAGCGAGTACGAGTCGGGGTATGGAATGAAGGTTTTAGAAAGGATTGTTTAGTAGTCCTCACCATTTTGTAAAATAATGTATCAATAAATGTGATGAGGATTTATTTGAGTATAGATATTGTCTAGAAGATAATATTTGTATTCAAACTCACGCTTTCTTGTTGTAATAATAAAGTTGTAGTTGTTTACATGCCATGTATTGACAACTCGTAATGGGTGATGTATACCTATTTTGGGGGCGTCATATATATTTTTACTCGTAAGGATTTGAACATGCGTCAAAGAAGGTGGATGGAATTGATAAAGATTATGATTGTGAAATCTTTTATCATCCCGACAACGCGAATGTAGTGGCGAGATGCTTTAAGCGAGAAAGGTCGGGAGAAATTGATGCCGATAACAACTCGGGAGGAGCTCATTTCGAAGAATGATTAAACTGGAGTTGGAAATCAAATTTCCAAAAGAATCGACGAACAACTATTCAAGATAGAAAATTTGGTCCAACTTTAGTGGACAAAGTGAAGGATGCTCAACTACAAAATGAAGAGTGTGGGAAAATCAAAGAGAATCTGATTGAGGGTAGTGATGTAAAATACAAGATCGACAATCAAGGGCTACTATGGTTTGAGGGAAGAATCGGGTTCCATGAATACCAGAAAATGTAAAAGAAGTAATTTTGACCGGCTCATAGTCAAGATATTCGATTCATCCAGAAGCACAAAATGTATCAAGATTTCTTGTGACATTTTAGTGGCCAAACATGAAAAGGATGTTCTTTGAATCGTGAGCAAAATTCTTGACATGTCGTAGAGTAAAAGTCGAACATCAAAGACAAATGATTACTCCAACCATTGGAAATACTGGGAATGGAAGTAGGAACACATCACGATGGATTTTGTGGTGGGTCTTCCAACTACTCGAGAGAGGATGCGATGCGATTTGGGTGATAGTGAATGATCGACGAAATCATTGCACTTTCTACCAATAAAGATTAGATTCAATCTTGATCAATTGGCAAGATTGTACATTAAAGAGATCATTTCGAGGCATGGAGTTCCAGTATCAATTGTGTCTGATAGAGATCCACGATTCACGTTAAATTTCTGGAAGAGACTACAAGAATGCATGGGGACACAGTTGTGAATGAGTACGGCTTATCATCCACAAACAGATGACCAAAGCGAATGAAAAATTCAGATATTGGAAGATATGCTGAGAGCATGTGTCATGGACTTTAAAGGAAGCTGGGAAGAATAATTACCGTTGGTGGAATTTACTTACAACAATAGTTATCACGCGAGCATCGACATGCCACCTTACGAGGCATTATGCGGCGAGAAAGTGCGAACTCCATCAGACTTGGGATGAAGTCGATGAACGCATAACCGTTAGGACCGAATCGATACAACAAACCGCTAACGTTGTCAAACTCATTAGGACAAGATTAGTAGCATTTCGAGATGATGAGAAAAAGTATCTTTGATCAACACGCATAAGATCGTGCATTCGGACGTAGGAACTTTTGTATTCCTAAAAGTTTCTCATTGGAAGGGGAAAATTGTTTCGATAAAAGGAAAGCTAAGCCCGAGGTTTATTGGACCCTTTGAAGTCTTTGCGTAGAGTGGGAGAAGTGGCTTACGAGGTAGCTCTACCTCGAGTTGGAAAATATTCATAATGTTTTTCACATTTGATTATTACGACCCTATAAACCCGACTACAAACATGTGATCGAGTACGAACCGTTGTAGTTCAAGAAAGATTTGTCTTATGAAGAGGTTCCTATCCAGATAGTTGACAGGAAAGAACAAGTGCTCAGGAATAAAGTGATACCTTTTGTGAAGGTGATATGGAGGAACCATAACGCTGAAGAAGCTACGTGGGAACTCGAAGAGAAAATATTTAAAGAGTACCCTGAGTTATTTGTTTAATCTGTGTCTTCGATTCTGGGGACATAATCTTTGTAAGTAGGGAAGAATGTAACGAATGATTTGTTTGAGTTGTGATTCTGAGGACAGAATCCTTGTACGGAGGGAATGATGTAACATTCCAGGTTTGAGTTGTGATCTGAGGACAAAATCCTTGTAAGGAGGGAATGATGTAACATTCCAGAATTTTAAAGTGTAATATTAAATATTTATTGATTTATATAAGTATTTAATGGCAATTTGAGTTGATGTGGTTTAGTTAATTATTTATTGAATAAATAATTAAGGAGCTAAGAAAATTAATTGTTATGAGATTATATACCAATTTGATTTAATAAGTAAGCTAGTTTGCTTATAGTGATTTAAATAAATTATAATATTTTAAATGGGAATTTGTAATTTAAAATATTAGTTGGTCGAATAAAATTACAATTATAAAAGAAATTATAGTTATGTGTTATTAAATTATGTGTTAAAGTAATTTAATAGATTAATATTTTAATTGATTATTTAATTAAATAGAAGTGTGACAAATAACCTTGCTATAAAGGAGTTACTAAAATAAATTAAGGGAGTTTAATTTAGTTTTGCCAAACATGTCTTATTGTATATTAAGTCTTTAATTTAATGATATTTTATCAAACAAGGTATAAGGATTAATCCATTTGTTTTAATTAAGTTTATCAAACAAAGTGTAAGGATTAAAGAGTTATTTTATTAAGCTTAGCCAAACAAGCCTTATGGCTTTTGATTTTCAAATTTTTATAAATGATGTCAGTTAAATTCCTATACTTAATATCTATATTATTATTATTATTATACGTTATATGATAATACATAAACTAGAGTTAGGAGAAGAGAGAAGAAGAAGAAGAAGAAGATCACAGAGAAAAATTAGAGAAAACTCTAGAGAGAAGGTGAGTGTTTTCTAACAGGTTTTTGAGAAAGGGATTGGAGAAAAGAATAGCCATCATCTTCCTAATCAAAGGTAGGAGATTAATCTTTTCTTTAAAAGTTTAGTTTTCTTCTTCTTCCACAAAGTTCTCTGTGAAATTTTATAAAAGATAAATTGATGGTGTTTATAGTTATATGATTAATTATTGATTATAAGATGATTTCATGAGTTTGTATATGATTATAGAGAAATTAATTCATGTATGTATGTGTTTTTATGAAGAAAATATATTACAGTGTTCTATATGAAAAATATATGAGTATGGCTTAGTTTAAAATGAAATTAAGGTTTGATTGATTGTTAAAATATATAAATTGATTATTGGAATTGATAGGGTATGTATAATCATAACTATGGTGTTTTGAAATTACTGTTTTGGTTGAAAAACAAAATCACAGTGTTGATTTTCATTGAAAATAACAAAAATGGAGTTTTTGCCAAAAACATTGAAATTGGGTGTTGTAAATTTGATGTTTAAGTTATTTTATGGGTAGAATCATGTTAGAAGTCTTCAAAATATGTTTATATGAAGTCTATATGTGTATTACATGTTAATCAGTCTATTAGATTCGAGCTTTTAGGCCAATTTGGCTTTTGTTCATACTATTACCGAACTTGGTCGCCAGATTAAGTCCGAAAATTGCAAAGGCATGACAACAATATAAATATCGCTAAGACAAAAGACTGGCTACCAGTACCGCAGGCACCAACCAATGGCCTGTGACTAGTGCGGTTGGCTAATCAAATGTAGCCCTTACGAACCACACTGTAAGTAAATCGTAGCCATGCATGTCATGAAAGAAGCGTAATAGTCTCGAAAATTTTAGTTTATTACACAAAGCTTGAAAATAAATGTTATGTGTTAATAATTGGAATGTTAAATGATGATTTCAGTAGTATTAAACTATGAATGAGCATGTTATCAAGTGTTAACTAGTATTAACATAGTTTGATTATGTAAATGGGTAATTTGACCTACATGATGTATGTATTTGTTTATATAGATATAAAATATTGGTAATGACTAATTATGTCATGATGACATATGTATAGGGTATTGATTCAAGTTGTAAGGTTTAGCTTGTGCTAAAGGCAAGTTTTCTAACTCTAAAACTTCGTTGAACAAGTTTAATTCCGTTGAGCACATTATTGCTTTTAATTTCATTTCAATTATACAAGTTTTTAACTCTACACTTTCGTGGAGTTAGATTGTTTATTCTTGATAAAGCTCTTATATCTATTGGTTCATGAGGATGCAAGTATTCTACATCTTACATCTTATTATTGAACAAGTTTCTCTAATATGTAACTTATTATTTAGCATGCGAGTCGCTTTATATATTCTAGTGTTAAACAACTTTATCGTTCAAATTACTATTCACTATGCATGCTTAGTATTCAATTCTCAATAATTTTGACCTAATATTGTTTAAAGCAAAGTATGATATGATTATTCAATGTCTATGCTATTAGATTATTCCTAGAGCATGATGTTAATTACAAATATCAATTCAGATTATGATTATTCCATAGCATACAAGAGTTTACATTGTTGTCAACTAATCCTTAGTTGATTCATTCAATCTAAATTACCTGTAAATGTATCCAAACCAAACTTACTTTGGTGCGGACTTGTATTCTAAATCTTTGAGATGAACAACTCTTTTAATAGAGGTTTACGCTTAGCTATTTGAAATGGTTGTGCACAATACATTGCACTGAAGGGTTGATCCCCCAAAGTGCGTGGAGTCCTTATAGTCTTATGGTATTTAAATTTAAAGTTGAAAGATTACTTATAATCGTGGACATGATTCGTGGTCATTAGACCCTCGATGAATGTTATAATTTTCGGAGAAGTTAATAGAATATATTGTTCACCTAATATTGGCAATTGATGTAAAAGTTTAAAGATTTACTTATTGTTATTTCAAGTGGGCCTTGTTTGCTCACTCTTGCTGTAAAATTTCTTACGACTAAAGTTGAAACGGTGGCGTACCTAGCACCATTAAGGGCAAAGGGAAGATGAATAAATATTGAAGACTTGTAATAGTTTTGATAGTTTACTTTCAGCTTTGGTTTAAAGATTGTAATAAAGTTTATTTAAATTTCTGCATTTGAATGATTGTTGTTAAAGGTTAGATAACCTGGGAGATTTTTATTTGAGTTTAATCCTGTATGGGCAGGTTTTTATTATTCAATTTTATTATAATTGGGTAGTTAGAAATGAATGTTTTGATTAAGTGAACACCAAATCTTGAGGAAATGAAGTACCAGGATTTGGGGGTGTCACACGTTTTACATATTCCCACCAATGATTTGCCTCTCCTCACAACATGAAGGTGGCAAAGGGAACCTTTTGCTGCTCGGAGCATCCAAAGACATCAAATATCTTGGTGATCTGCTTAATCCACATCTCTGCCTTAAGTGGTTCCGGCTTTCCCAAAAACTCCAGTGGTCCTAGCTCCTTGAATTGCTTAGCGGTGACCAACTGCTGCAGGAGTCTCTCTCACCTGATTTTGCATGAATTGCTAAAAGCTTCTGAACATCCCATCACTCATCATTTGGTCGGTGTTGTTGTTTACCTAAGGATTATTGCCTTCATGATGCACATTATCCTGGTTATTGATTGTCAGTGACTCAACGGTCTCATGTGCTCCATTGCTTATCTCAACATTTTCAGATGTCATTTTCAAACACTGCCACAAACCAAGGGTTAATTGACATGCCACATATTATCCCTATATTCTGACTGAACAATTAAATAACAAATAAACTTAAGTAGGTCATACTAGCGAATGATTTACTCGTCTATCCCCTCCTAGTTCTTATAACGCCCTAACTTTCATAAATAAAGATTATTTTTCTCTAAATATAATTTTGAATATTATGGTGTGGAATTAATATAATGTTATAGTTGTGGGTAATATTTATAAATTTTGCAAAGTAAACAAGTTGTTATAAAATATTAGTTTGATCGGGGAATATGCATACGATGGCACAATCATTGGTGGACCCCACAACATAATTATTGTCGGAGTTAGAAAATGACAGAATTATCTTTTTATAAAAATAACGGCGAAAGTTTTATCGTTAACTGTTGAAATACCCGGTGATAAAAGTAGAGTAATACGCGTAGTTGAATAGTAGCACATGGTATTGATTATTGATACTTACGTGAGAAGTCACTCAGTTATACTCAATTATTGCTATAGTAATTGATGCATAATATCTCACATTATTGATTCAATTATTGTCACAGTTTCATCTGCACAATATTTTATATTATTAAATCAATAGTTGAGACGATAAAGTTATTCATATTATTATTTGCATTATTGACGATGTCTAGAAAGTTCTATCAAGGAAAGGGGATTGGTTACCTAATTGCGCGCCAGTAGGGAGAAATCCTTATCGAAAAGCCTCCTCATTCTTGGGAATGATCTGGTCGTTAAATATTGTGAGTTATAATATTAATGATGAATAATTGTTGGAAGATTAAAAATGTGTTGATTGAAGATAAAATGATTTGTGGTAATATTTATTCAATCTTTGATATAAATAAGAAGTCTATTATGAGACGTTTGTGGTAAGTTTGGTTTATTCCATGGGGACCCATATGTCATCATCTAAAAGTCACTTTCTCCAATATCAATTGCCTTTACCAGACGTCGAACCACTTGATGTTTCATATTACAGGCGTCAAACCACTTATCATTTCACATTATAGGCGTCAAACCACTTTTCTTTTCACATCACCAGTCGTCAAGCCACTTGCCTCTTCACATTGCAAGGGCTAAGCTAGAAATCTTCTATAAATAAAAGCTTATTTCTTCTTTCATTCTCACCAATTCACTACGACTCACAAGAGAATTCTATAGAGAGAGAATCAGAGAGAAAGAAGAAGAGTATTCTGTTACTAAACTATTTCATTATCCAATCTCCTACTAAGGTAAGGGGTATTATTCTTTCGTAAAGGATGTTATTTTCTTCATACTCGTAAGGGTTGTCATTCTATTCTTTATTAATCTGTGGGAGTAACATGTCTACGCGGATTACCACATGCATGGTGAATAACCCTTCCTATTCATTCTTTATTAATCTGCGGGAGTAACCTATATACGCGGATTACCGCATGCATGGTGAATAACCTTTTGTATTCATTCTTTATTAAATTGTGGAAATGATATGTCTACGCGGATTACCGCATGATGGGTGAAAATCCATTTGTAGTTTCGTATATTCTTTCATACTGTATGAGATATCATTTCTATTGTACTCATAAGGAATATTATTTTCGTTTCATATTCCTAATTCTACACTTATGTTGACAAGTATTGCTTCTATACTCCTTGAAATTAGTAGAATATCCTTGGAATTTAAGCTCATCTAGTATCGTTTCACAAGGATATTTTTCGAACATTCTTGTTAAAGTTTAATCTTTTCATGTAGAGTACTATTCATGGGTACTATTCACAAGTACTATTCACGGTCTTATTCACATGACAAAAATTAATTTCGTTTCATCCAAATTATTTTTGATACAATATTATTCTTGAATTTTACTCCACAAAGCAGTATCATGTTGACAATTTTGACATTATTGAATCCTGGATGAATTGAATTATAAAACTTTAAAATTTATCTTTGCTCACATTTAATTGAATTCTTATATCATTATCACCATTCTCATGCTTATATTATGATGAAAGTCATCTTTGGTCGTAGTGCATAGATGGACTGTTGATTGGTATGATTATGACTAGGGATCATTCGGTATAATCATGACCCGAAATATTACAAATGATGTGATAAAAGTCCTCATTGGCCGTAGTGCATTGATGGACAGTTGTTGGTATGATCATGACCATTGGTGATAATAATGAATATCCTTGGCCCGTAGTGCATAGATAATTCAGTGGTGTGGATTATTTATTTAGCTGAGTCCCAGCGATAAAATTGATGATAAATTTTTTTTAAAAATCATAGAAGATAGTAGATATCATGCTCTACTTGACTCTTCTAATGGATTTCTTGTTCCGCTGCAGTTAAACTTGATGTTTATTGTATTTTATCAGTTTAACAATGTTGAAGGCTAATGATAATTTATTCTGCATTATCTTAGTCATAATATTTCTTACTGAGCTAGTTGAGCTCACCCTTTTGCTTTCATTGTTCTCTTCAGGAAATGGGAATGTAGACGGGACTAGTCGGGTAATGGAATGACGGTCCGTGATGGTTGTTTTAGTAGTCCTCACTATTTAGTGTGATAATAAATGTAATGAGGACTCCTTTTTGAGTTCGAATATTGTCTATTGGACAATATTCGTGTAAAAACTCTTAGCTACGCTTTTTCGTATTGTATAAATAAAGTTTGTATTTGTATTATGTACCATGTATTTGGCGACCCAGAATGGGTGATGTATACCTATTTTGGGGGCTTCACAGTTCTAGACTCAAATCTTAGCCAGGGATCATATCCCTAAGCTTTAAAAACCAACTGTGACGCCCCCAAAATAGGTATACACAACCCATTCTGAGTCGCCGAATAAGTGGTACAAAATTTAAATACAACCTTCATTTATACAATACGACAGAACATAGCTGAGAGTTTTAACACGGATATTGTCTCGTATATAATATCCAAACTCAAATGGAGTCCTCATTATATTTATTATCACACTATTTCATAGAATAATGAGAACTACTATAGCCACCAACTTGGACCATCAATCTATTCCCCGACTAGTCCTAGCTATATTCTCATTTCCTGAAGAGAACAATGAAAGCAAAGGGTGAGCTCAACTAGCCCAGTAAAGAATATTATGACTAAGATAATGCAGAATAAATTGTCGTTAGCCTTCAACAATGTTAAATTGATAGAATACAATAGACAAGAAGTTTAACTGCAACGGAACAAGCAATCCATTAGAAGAGTCAAGTAAAGCATACTATCTACTATCTTCTATGATTTAAGAGTTCATCATCAATATTTTATCTCTGCAACACAATTCAATAAATAATCCACATCACTGAATTATCCATGCACTACGGGCCAAGGATATTCGTTAGTATCACATCAATGAATTATCCATGCACTACGGGCCAAGGATATTCGTTAGTATCATATCCACGAATTATCCATGCTCTACGGGCCAAGGATATTCGTTATTATCACCAGTGGTCATGATTAGGGGTGAGCATGGTGCGGTTTGGTGCGGTTTGAAGTCTAAACCGCACCTGAAATTGCTTAGGTGTGGTTTGACAAATCCAAAACCGCACCCAAAACCGCTTATGATTGGTGCGGTGCGGTTTTAAACTGTGTGGTGCGATTTTAATTGGTGCGGTTTCGGTTCCAAAACCAATTGAAACAACAAAAATGTCTAAGGCTTCATAGAATTTAACACAGGCTCACATCGAAGCAATTAACTTAGTAGCGAGTTGTTGGTGATGAAATTATATCAAGCATAGAAACAAAGCTCCTTCTGCCAAACATGTCAAATTCACCATCAAAATCATAGAACAATGAGACACATAAAATAGTTTTAGCTTATAATACAGGAATGATGCTTTAAAACTAAAACATACGCTATATAAAATAACGGAGACCATGTATTCGATAACAAGTAAGAAGGTTTATCTATTCCCAAAAAATTAAAAGTATATACTGGAGATAGAGTAAAATTTATCTTATATATTACAGGGATGACCTATATAATATAATCCTAATTGTGCCTAGTTTGAAAAATAATCTATTAGACTATTACTACTATAGCATAGACCTTAATCAATGCATCAAGTGCTCGAACCAACGAATTTGGCCCCTTCAGTAACGCATCTGTGACGCCCCTAAATCCGGGTACTTGAAACCCGAACTCGGTGCTTCACGATACCATTTCTATGAGCGGAATAATACTAATAATAATAACAATAATTGTAAGACCCCGAAATTTTTAAATAAAAAGGAATTTCCTTTATTTATTATTTTGAAATAATAAGGGTTGATTTGATTAATGTGGATAGTTAAGGGTTAAATACGCAAATATTTCAAAATAAGCAAGTGGTTATAAAATATTCATTATCGTTTGGAATATTCGTTTGGTCGTGGAATATTCAATGCTTCGGGAATATTCGTATGACTACAGTAGCGACCGTGTGTGGGCCCCATAACTAAAGCGATTGGATGAAGAAAACGACAAATATAAGTTGTTTTTAAATAACGGTATGTAGTTATTACCAAGTTAATCATCGTTGGAATACCCGGTGGTTAAAACACACTAATACGCCGTTGTTGAGCGATAGCTACGGTATTGCACCAATTATTGATTCTTACGTAAGAAGGCACTACTCAATAATGGTTACGATAATTACTGCTCAAGATTTTATTGAGTTAATAATTCTTGCGCTGATATTTTATATTCTTTGTTGTTTCAATAATTGTCATTACACAAAGATTTTTTATTATCGAAGCAATAATTCATATTATCTGAATAATATTATTAGATAACATTATTGGCAATGTCTAGAAAGTTACATCAAGGAGAGGTTTGGTCACCAATTGCGCTTGATGAAGAAAAATTCTTATTGGAAAGCCCCCGCTTTCTGTGAACCGCCTGGTTGTCAATATTGTGATTACGTAATATTATTTGTGAATAATTAATTATTGATTTATATGATGAGGAAAATATTGATTTTATGTGGATATAGATGGAGAAAATTTTAAAATGACAATTGTTGAAAATTAATATTTTATCTTTTTCGATAAAATAATTCATTTAAATATATTATTTTAATAATATATTAATCAGTGATATTTTTACAACGAATGTGGGATATATGAGTATACGAGGAGGAAGAGTATTTTTATTGCAATAAATGTTTAAAACATGTTAAACATGTCGGTGGACCCCATTTATTGATTTGAAATTTGATTATAGCACAGTAAAATCGCCTTTAGTTTGTGGATTTCGGTCAATTTCTATTTGGAATTTGGAAAAACTTTCTTACGCAAAGTTGTAGAGAATTGAATTTCCTATAAAAACTTGCAAGATTCGAATTTTCTCGATGAAAGGGCTATTTATTATGAATTATTGAAGTTCGAAGCTCAAAATAATTGATTTTTGTAAGTTTTAATTATTTATTTTATGAAAAACGTTTTTATCATTTCTTTCTAGAAGGTTGGCATGTGGGAAATGTTGGGATCTGATTTCCAAAGAGGCGAGGAAATTTATTAATAATAATATATTTTATTAAATTTTACGCTTTGGTGTTCTAAGCATTTTCCTATAAATAGGGTGCTTAGGTTAGAATTGAAAATCACACCGAAAACCAAGTTTTCTCTCTCTATATTATCGAGTATTCTTGTGAGTATTTTGAGTATACTTTGAGTATTGCTATACGGTGCAAGTCCAAGTCATAGCCTTATATCCTGTGTTTCAAATTTGAAAATCTTGATCTTTCGAGGTAAGGGATATTATTTTTTTTCAGTAATGATATTATTTCTTCAATATCATTATCTTCAAATGTTGATCTGAAGTTTTATCAAATTTGGAACTTTTTCATATCGGGGGTTACTATTCATGAGTTCTTATTCACGAGTTACTATTCATGAGTTACTATTCACGAGTTCTTATTCACGAGTACTTATTCATGAAGCGTGAAGATGTTTTTTGTGGAAT
The DNA here is from genome assembly GCA_020205615.1 of Panax quinquefolius. Taxonomy (NCBI): domain Eukaryota; kingdom Viridiplantae; phylum Streptophyta; class Magnoliopsida; order Apiales; family Araliaceae; genus Panax; species Panax quinquefolius. The sequence continues at coordinate 56,118,683 of CM035172.1, read as the reverse complement.
TTCTATCTTTTGGTGTCGAGAGTTACTATTCACGATATCATGGCACTATTCACGATATCTGACACTATTCACGTGTACTGTACTATTCAATAGAAAAATAAAATTTCTTCTTTTCGTCCAAAATATCTATTCGGATACTAACTCGATTGTATCCATGTTTTGATCATTCTTGAATTTTACACCACTATGATTATTTTTGAGGTATTTTTTGGGCGTGGATAAAACCAAGTACGAATCCTTAATCCTTAATCCTTGTCATTTTGTTTCAATTGGATTCGTTTTTTAAAAAAAAATATTTTTCATCATCCTCGGTCTTAAATGATGATATTATGGAATATCTTTGGCCCAGTAGTGCAAAGATGAATGATTTCTTAAGAATATCTTTGGCCTTGTAGTGCAAAGATGAATGATTTCTGAAGAATATCTTTGGCCGTAGTCTGAAAGATGAACAGATGTTTAAATGAACATGACCAATCGATGAATATCTTTGGCTGTAGTGCAAAGATGAATATTTGATTCGGATGTATATTGATTGATGTTACGGGGATAAAAGATAGACGATGAACTTTTAAATTCATACATAGAAGATAGTAGTTTGCATTCTCTACTTCTCTTCTAATGAATTATTATTTCAGCTCTGAATATTGATTTAAAATTTGTTGTCTATTGTATTCTATTAGATTTTCCTGTTGAAGACTAACGATAATTTGTTGTATATTATCTTAGTCATAATATTCTTTCTTGAGCTAGTTGAGCTCACCCTTTTCCTTTTTTGTTCCATTTTTTCTCGGGGAGGCGAGAATATAGCGATGCAGAGTCGGGAATATGGAATGAAGGTTTTAGAAAGGATTGTTTAGTAGTCCTCACCATTTTGTAAAATAATGTATCAATAAATGTGATGAGGATTTATTTGAGTATAGATATTATGCAGAAGATAATATTTGTATTCAAACTCACAGTTTTCTTGTTGTAATAATAAAGTTGTAGTTGTTTACGTACCATGTATTGACAACTCGAGAATGGGTGATGTATACCTATTTTGGGGCGTCCACAATTGGTATCGAGCTTAGGGATATGATCTCTGGCGGAGATCGGGAATAGAACTAGGAGGGAGAGGCGAGTAAATCCTCGCTAGTGTGTCCTACCTAAGCTTATTTGTTAGTTATTCGATATATAGGGATATTATGTGATATATTGATTTCCTTAATTAACCCTTGTTTTATGGCGTATTTGAGAATGTCGTGAGAATATTAACAATGGAAATTAGACCGTGGAGATGCACAGACTCACCAACGAGGAGAACGCATAACAGTGGCAATGTTCCTCCCGTGAACAACACCATTGAGCGAGATGATGAGCGAGGGGATGTTTAGAAGTTTTTTGCGGTTCATGCAAAAAATCGAGACGAGAGAAACTTCGTGTTCAAAATATAGGAGGAAATGATAGCAATTCACGGGTTGTCACAAACCGAAAGCGATTCAAAGAGTTTGGACCACCGAAATTTAAGGAAAGCCGATCCGATCATGGCGGAAACATGGGTCAAGCAAATTACCAAGATATTCGATGTCTTGGGGTGCACAGAGAAGAACAGAAGGTTCCATTCGCCACCTTTATGTTCCGTGGCGAAGCGACTAATGGTGGGGAGTCTGCAGGAAGGCGTACCATCCATCCGCACTTTTCGGCATGTCTTGGGAGACGCGTTGAGAAGCTATTTAATGACAAATACTTTCCACGAAAGTGTTACGTCGTATGAAGGAAGTGGAGTTCATCAGATTGGAACAAAAACAACATGGATTATGTCTCGATGCGAGGCAAAGTTTGCGAGTTATCCGTGTTTGCACCTCATTTGGTGGAGAATGAGGAACGTATGTAGCGGATGTTTCTTAGAGGTTTGAAACCCGGCGTACGTCGATATCTCATTTCTCATAAATTTTCTCTTTATTCGAGATGTTGTAAATGAGGCTCAATTATTAGGCGAGATAACGAGTACGGTCAACCGAGGACCACAACCGAGGATCGTATCGAGATAGCGATCAGCGAATATTGATAACTGCGGAGAAAAGCGAATGAAGACGAAATGGTAACCACTCGGTGGTAATCATGGCCATGAAAATAGAAGAAGCGAGTCGGGGAGGAGATTTTAAAAAGAGGAGATTTAACAACGACCATGCGAAGATGAGCGGTCTTAAAGAAGAATCGGTTCTAAGGGAGGAGAACGACCACCGGTATATATATCTATAAATGCGGAAAAGAGGGACATATCGGTCAAGCGCCCTACAACAGATTCAAGGTATGCTATAATTGTGGAAAGGAAGGACATATCGCTCGAGATTATGCGATGGCGAAAACCTAGTTCAGCGGGACGGTGACTCGAAAAAGATCATCCCGAGAAAAGTTAAAGTCAACGATTAGGAAGAAGCGTTTGTTGTATTTGTATCGTCATAATGCGAGGAACCCAAACGAGGTGATCACGGGTAATCTATTTATAAATTCTTGCTAAGTTTATACCTTACTTGATCTGGGTGCTACCCATTCATTTATCTCTCTGCGTGTGCTCAACGTTTAAACTTGACTCGGGAGAAATTAGACTTTGACCTATCTGTGGAAACTCTGTTAGAGAAACTTTCATCACATCCACCGTTTATAAATCTTGTTTGATTCAAGTTGGCACCATTACCTTACCCGTTGACCTTATCTCTTTAAAGATACTTGCTTTTGATGTGATTTTAGGGATTGATTGGTTAACTACTCATCATGCCAAAATTGATTGTTTTCGTAAGGTTGTTAGTTTTCATATTCCTAACCAACTTTGTTGTGCGAATTCAAGCAACTAAACCATTAAAATCGATCAACATCATATCTAATCATAAAGCTATTCGTTTATTAAAAAGCGGATGTCAAGCTTTCTTAGCCCATGTTATGGATTTGAATAAAGACACGTCAAATTTGAATAATATTCACTGTTGTTATTGACTTTCACGGCGTATTTCGAAGAACTTCCCATTTACCCCGAGCGTGAAGTTGAATTCTTTATTGATCTTGAACTTTGGTACAAAGCCCATTTCTAAAACCCCATATCGAATGGCTCCTATTGAACTTGAGGAGTTAAAGGTCCAACTACTGAGAATTGTTGGACATCGGTTTCATTCGTTCTAGTACATCTCCTTGGGGTGCTCTGTTTTATTTGTAAAGAAGAAAGAGGGGAGTATGCGACTTTGTATTGACTATCGAGAATTGAACCATGTCACCATCAAGAATAGGTATCCTCTACCTCGTATTGATGACTTGTTTGACCAACGTGCAAGGCACAATTCTTTTCAAAAATCGATCTTAGATTCGGATATCATCATTTGAAGATTAGAACCGAGGATATTCCAAAGACCGCCGTAACTCGGTATGGGCATTATGAATTCTTAGTCATGTCTTCGGACTAACTAATGCTCCTGCGGCTTTCATGGATATGATGAACCGAGTATTCAAGGAATATTTGGATCAATTCGTTGTTGTCTTTATTGATGACATCCTCATATATTCCAAAAGCCGTGAAGATCATGAGCACCATTTGAAGCCGGGTACTCCAAAGGCTTCGTGAAAACCAACTATATGCCAAATTGAAGAAATGCGAGTTACGGCTTGAGGAAGTAGCATTCCTTGGGCACGCGATAATTGTCGAAACATGGAGTATATGTTGATCCGTGAAGATTGAAGCAATACAAAGTTGGAGCAACCAAGTCGATGGTATCAAGTCGTAGCTTTTGGGCTTAGTTTGGTTATTATCGGAGATTCGTGGAAGGGTTTTCTCAAATCGCTACTCCATTAACTCAAACTTTAACTTCGGAAGGATACAAAATTCGTTTGGAGCGAAGAATGCGAGAAAAGTTTCCAAGAGCTTAAGAGGAGACTTATTTCGCACTGTTCTAACAATACCATCCGGTTCGGATGGATTTGTTATCTATAAGCGATGCTTGAGCAAAGGGTTAGGATGTGTTCTCATGCAACGTGGGAAAGTCATAGCCTATGCCTCGCGACAACTTAAAGAGTATGAGAGGAATTATCCTACTCATGATCTAGAGTTAGCGGCCCGATCGTGCTTTTATGCTAAAAATATGGAGGCACTATCTATATGGGGAGAAAGTGGAGATATATTGGACCATAAAAGCCTTAAATATTTCTTCACTCAAAAAGAACTCGACATCGGTGCAATGACGTTGGCTCGAGCTATTGAAAGACTACGACCACACTATTCAATACCATCCTGGTAAAAGCGAACGTGGTAGTGGGCGCATTGAGTAGAAGATCATATGCACGGAACGAGTACGATGATGTCAAGTATACGCATAGAGCCAACTTTAATAGAAAAAGTTAAGGTTGCTCAAGCCACCGGCCGAGCTGATCATTATGAAAGAAGAAAGTACAAGAAGGAGCTATTCCTAAGCGAGAATTGATGAAGAAGGAATACTTGAGTCCACTCTAGACTTTGTGTTCCTAACGACTACGATTTGAAGTACAAGATTATGATGGAGGCACACAATCGCCATTTGCAATCCATCCGGAAGTACTAAAATGTATCGTGATCTTCACATACATTTTGGTGGAACAATATGAAGAGAGAGATTGCAAGACCCCAAAATTTTTAAATAAAAGAGGAATTTTCTTTATTTATTATTTTGAAATAGTAAGGGTTGATTTGATTAATGTGGATAGTTATGAGGTTAAATACGCAAATATTTCAAAATAAGCAAGTGGTTATAAAATATTCATTATCGCTTGAAATAGAATATTCGTTTGTGTCGTGGAATATTCAGATCGCTTGTGGAATATTCGTATCGTTACGTTTGGTGGTGGAATATTAAATGCTTCGCAATTAAATGCTGACGGCGCAGCCCATGTGTGGGCCCCATAACTAAAGCGATTGGATGAAGAAAACGACAAATATAAGTTGTTTTTAAATAACTGCAGAGTTGTTACAAGTTAATACCGCTTGGAATACCCGGTGGTTAAAACACACTAATACGCGTTGTTGAACAAGAGAGATACCAGATTGCACCAATTATTGATTCTTACGTAGAAGGCACTACTCAATAATGGTTACGTGAATTACTCGCTCAAATTTTTATTGAGTTAATAATTGTCGTTGATATTTTATATTGTCATTGTTTCAATAATTGTCATTACACAAGATTTTTCATTATCGAAGCAATAATTCATATTATCCTCAATAATATTATTAGATAACATTATTGGCAATGTCTAGAAAGTTCTGCCTAAGGAGAGGTTTGGTCACCTAATCATGCGCCAAGAAGAAGAAATTTTATCGAAAGCCCCTCTTCCCTGAACCGCCTCGTCACAATATTGTGATTCTCAGAATATTATTTGTGAATAATTAATTATTGATTTATATGATGAGGAAAATATTGATTTTATGTGGATATAGATGGAGAAAATTTTAAATGACAATTGTTGAAAATTAATATTTTATCTTTTTCTCGATAAAATAATTCATTTAAATATATTATTTTAATAATATATTAATGGTGATATTTTTACAACGAATGTGGGATATATGAGTATACGAGGAGGAAGAGTATTTTTGTTGCAATAAATGTTTAAAACATGTTAAACATGTCGGTGGACCCCATTTATCGATCGAAATTTGATTATAAATTTAAAAATCGCCTGCTTGTGGATTTCGTCCAATTTCTATTTGGAATTTGGAAAAACTTTCTTCCGCAAAGTTGTAGAGAATTGAATTTCCTATAAAAACTCAAGCGAGATTCGAATTTTCTGATGAAAGGGCTATTTATTATGAATTATTGAAGTTCAAGTTCAAATAATTAATTTTTGGAAGTTTTAATTATTTTTATTATGAAAACGTTTTTTTCATTATTGTGGGTCTTGCATGTGATGTAAATGCTGAATTCAGATCCTTAAAAGTGGGCGTGAATTTGTAATATTAATATTATTATTTTATTAAATTTTCTCGCTTTGGTGTTCTAAGCATTTTCCTATAAATAGGTGCTTAGGTTAGAATTGAAAATCACACCGTAAATCAAGTTTTCTCTCTCTATATTATCGAGCGATTCTTGTGAGTATTTTGAGTATACTTTGAGTATTGCTAGACTAAGCAAGTTCCTTCAAAGACTATACCCTGTGATTCTAGCTAGAAGTACCGATCTTTCGAGGTAAGGGATATTATTTTTTTCTCAATGATATTATTTCTTCAATATCATTATGTCAAATGTTGATCCAAGTTTTTATCAAATTTGGAACTTTTTCATGCTCTGGGTTACTATTCATGAGTTACTATTCATGAGTTACTATTCACGAGTTACTATTCATGAGTTTACTATTCACGACGAGTTACTATTCACGAGTACTATTCATGAAGCGTGAAGATGTTTTTGTGGAATTTCTATCTTTTGGTGTCTGAGTTACTATTCACGATACTCGGCACTATTCACGATATCTGCACTATTCACGATACCACTATTATTCAATCAAAAAATAAAATTTCTTCTTTTCGTCTAAAACATCTATTCGGATACTAACTCGATCAGATCCATGTTTTGATCATTCTCAATTTTTACACCACTATGATTATTTTTGAGGTATTTTTGACGTGGATAAAACCAAGTACTAATCCTTAATCCTTAATCCTTGTCATTTTGTTTCACCGATTCGCTTTTTTAAAAAAAAATATTTTTCATCATCCTCGCCTTAAATGATGATATTATGGAATATCTTCGGCCCAGAAGTGCAAAGATGAATGATTTCTTAAGAATATCTTTGGCCCAGAGTAAAAGATGAATGATTTCAAGAATATCTTTGCCCGTAGTGCAAAGATGAATGTGTGTTTAAATGAATACGACTAATCGATGAATATTTCGGCCCAGAAGTGCAAAGATGAATATTTGATTCCGTATGTATATCGATTGATGTTACAGGATAAAAGATAGACGATGAACTTTTAAATTCATACATGTAAGATAGTAGTTTGCATTCTCTACTTAACTCTTCTAATGAATTATTATTTCACGCATGTAATATTGATTTAAAATTTGTTGTCTATCAGATTCTATTAGATTTTTCCTCGTCAAGACTAACGATAATTTGTCAGATATTATCTTAGTCATAATATTCTTTATCGAGCTAGTTGAGCTCACCCTTTTCCTTTTTGTCCATTTTTCTCGTGAGGCTAGAATATAAATGAGTACGAGCCTCTGGGTATGGAATGAAGGTTTTAGAAAGGATTGTTTAGTAGTCCTCACCATTTTGTAAAATAATGTATCAATAAATGTGATGAGGATTTATTTGAGTATAGATATTGTCTAGAAGATAATATTTGTATTCAAACTCACGCTTTTATCGTTGTAATAATAAAGTTGTAGTTGTTTCACATCACGATTGACAACCTCGTAATAGGTGATGTATACCTATTTTGGGGCGCCACAAATTGGTATCGTAGCTTAGGATATGATCTCCATGAGATCGGGAATAGAACTAGAGGGGAGAGACGAGTAAATCCTTCGCTAAAGGTGTCCTACCTAAGCTTATTTGTTAGTTGGTCAAGATATAGGATATTATGTGATATATTGATTTCCTTAATTAACCCTTGTTTTACGACAAGATTTGAGAATGTCGAATCGAGAATATTAACAATGGAAATGAGACCGTGGAGATGCCTCAGACTCACCAACGAGGAGAACGTGCAACAGTCGGGCAATGTTCCTCCCGTGAACAACACCATTGAAAGCGTATGATGAACGAGGGATGTTTAGAAGTTTTTGCAGCTCATGCAAAATCGCATTTGGGAGACTCGTGTTCAAAATACAGAGGAAATGATAGCAATTCACGGGTTGTCACAAATGCAAGCGCTTCAAAGAGTCAGGACCACCAAATTTAAGGGAAAGCCGATCCGATCACGGCGAAACATGGGTCAAACAAATTACCAAGATATTCGATGTCTTGGGATGCACGGAGAACAGAAGGTTCCATTCGCCACCTTTTATGTTCCGTGGCGAGGCGTATCATCGGTGGAGTCTCAGAAGCGCGTACCATCCAAATTATGACTCAAAGATGTCTTGGGAGACGCTTTCAAAGCTATTTAATGACAAATACTTTCCGAAAGTGTTCGCTATACGAAGGAAGTGGAGTTCATCGATTGAACAAAACAACACGACGGTGTCTCAAAGACGAGGCAAAGTTTGCAGAGTTATCCAGTGTTTGCACCTCATTTGGTGGAGAATGAGGAACGATGACGCGGATGTTTCTTAGAGGTTTGAAACCCGATACGCCAAGATCTCATTTCTCATAAATTTTCTCTTTATTCAGATGTTGTAAATGTGGCTCAATTATTAGAGCGAGATAACGAGTACGGCCAACTCGAGGGACCACAACCAGATCGTACTCGTAGATAAAGCAATAATGTAATAATGATAACTCATGAGAAAGAAATGACGGACAAAAAATGGTAACCACTCGTGGTAATCACGGCCATGAAAATAGAAGAAGCGAGTCGAGAGGAGATTTTAAAAGAGGAGATTTAACAACGACTTATGTGAAGATGACAAAGGTTAAGAAAGAATCGGTTCTAAGGGAGGAGAACGACCACCCATTATATGCTATAAATGCGAAAAGAGGGACATATCACCAAACCGCCCACAACAGCTCAAGGTATGCTATAATTGTGGAAAGGAAGGACATATCGCCGAGATTGTACAAGAAGCGAAACCTAGTTCAATGGGGACGGTGACTCAAAAGATCGTCCCCGTAAAAGTCAAAGTCAACGATTCCGGAAGAGCGTTTGTCAGTGATCGGTCATAATGCGAGAACCCAAACGAGGTGATCACGGTAAGCTATTTATAAATTCTTGCAAAGTTTATACCTTACTTGATACCGGTGTGCTACCCATTCATTTATCTCTCCGCATGTGCTCAACGCTTAAACTTGACCGAGAAATTAGACTTTGACCTATCTCGTGGAAACTCCGTTAGAGAAACTTTCATCACATCCACCGCTTATAAATCTTGTTTGATTCAAGTTGGCACCATTACCTTACCTGTCAACCTTATCTCTTTAAAGATACTTGCTTTTGATGTGATTTTAGGGATTGATCGTTAACTACTCATCATGCCAAAATTGATTGTTTTCGTAAGGTTGTTAGTTTTCATATTCCTAACCAACCCGTTGTATTTAATTCAAGCAACTAAACCATTAAAATCAATCACCGTCATATCTAATCATAAAGCTATTCGCTTATTAAAAAACGGATGTCAAGCTTTCTTAGCCCATGTTATGGATTTGAATAAAGACACGCCAAATTTGAATAATATTCCTGCTTGTTATCGACTTTCCGACGATTTCAAGAACTTCCCTGCCTTACCCCGTAACGTGAAGTTGAATTCTTTATTGATCTTGAACCCGCACAAAGCCCATTTCTAAAACCCCATATCGAATGGCTCCTATTGAACTTCAGAGTTAAAGGTCCAACTACAGAATTGTTGGACATCGGCTTTCATTCGTCCTAGTACATCTCCTCGGGGTGCCCTGCTTTATTTGTAAAAGAAGAAAGACGGAGTATGCGATTTCAGATCGACTATCGAATCAACCATGTCACCATCAAGAATAGGTATCCTCTACCTCGTATTGATGACTTGTTTGTTTGACCAACAAGCAAGGGGCACAATTCTTTTCAAAATCGATCTTCGCTCGGATATCATCACCAAGATTAGAATCGAGGATATTCCAAAGACCGCCTTTAGTAACTCCAGATGGGCATTATGAATTCTTAGTCATGTCTTTCTTGACTAACTAATGCTCCTCGCGGCTTTCATGGATATGATGAACCGAGTATTCAAGGAATATTTGATCAATTCGTTGTTGTTTTTATTGATGACATCCTCATATATTCCAAAAGCCGTGAAGATCATGAGCACCATTTGAAGTCGGTACTCCAAAGGCTTCGTGAAAACCAACTATATGCCAAATTGAAGAAATGCGAAGTTCGCTTGAGGAAGTAGCATTCCTTGGGCACGCAGTGTCGAAAACATGGAGTATCCGCTGATCCGGCCAAGATCAAGCAATACAAAGTTGGGAGCAACCAAGCTCATGATCAAGTACGAAGCTTTTTGGGCTTAGCCGGTTATTATCGAGATTCGTGGAAGGGTTTTCTCGAATCGCTACTCCATTAACTCAAATTAACTCCTAAGGATACAAAATTGCTTCGAGCGAGCGAAGAATGCGAGAAAAGTTTCCAAGAGCTTAAGAGGAGACTTATTTCTAAGACTGTTCTAACAATACCATCCGTTCTTGGATGGATTTGTTATCTACAAATGATGCTTCAGCAAAGGGTTAGGATGTGTTCTCATGCAACGTGGAAAGTCATAGCCTATGCCTCGCGACAACTTAAAGAGTATGAGAGGAATTATCCTACTCATGATCTAGAGTCAAGCAGCAATGTTGCCACGCTAAAAATATGGGAGGCACTATCTATATGGGGAGAAAGTGGAGATATATTCGCACCATAAAAGCCTTAAATATTTCTTCACTCAAAAGAACTCAACATGCGCGGCAAATGACGCTGGCTCGAGCTATTGAAAGACTACGACCACACTATTCAATACCATCCCGGTAAAGTTTAACGTGGTAGCCGACGCGATCGAGTAGAAGATCATATGCGGAACGAAAAGCGATGATGTCAAGTATACGACAGAGCCAACTTTAATAGAAAAAGTTAAGGTCGCTTGCCACCGAATCTTGAAATGATGCGCGTATAAGAAGAAAAAGTACAAGAAGGAGCTATTCCGGAAGCGAGAATTGATGAAGAAGGAATACTTCGAGTCCACTCTAGACTTTGTGGTTCCTAACGACTTTCGATTTGAAGTACAAGATTATGATGGAGGCACACAATACGCCATTTGCAATCCATCCTGGAAGTACTAAAATGTATCGTGATCTTCGACATACATTTTGGTGGAACAATATGAAGAGAGAGATTGCAAAGTTTATCTCGATGTGTTTAACTTGCCAACGTAAAGGCGAGCATCTTGTACCTAAGGGTCCGCTGCAACCACTTGAGATTCCTAATGGAAGTGGGAACACATTACTATGGATTTCACATGGGTCTTCCTACGCTTTCTCAAGGCATCAATGCTATTTGGGTTATTGTTGATAGATTAACCAAGTTCCGCTTTTCTTCTTGCCGACACGGAGACTTATTCCTCGAACGCCTTGCTAGTATGTACGTGAATGAGATTGTGAGGTTGCATGGCATGCCCAGATCCATAGTTTCGGATCGCGACCCAAGATTCACTTCAAGATTTTGGGTTAGCTTGCAAAAAGCTATGGGCACGGATTTACGATTTAGTTCGCATACCATCCCCAAACCAGACGGACAATCGTAGAGGACTATTCAAACTCTTGAAGATCTATTAAGACTCGTGGTCCTAGACTTCAAGGGTAGTTGGATAAGTATTTACCATCGGTGGAATTCTCCTACAACAACAAAGCTTATCGTGCAAGTATAGGTGTGGCTCCATTCAAGCATTATATGGACGAAAATGTCGCTTCCAATATGTTGGGATGAGGTGGGTGAAGCAACATTGTTGGGACCCGAAAGTTAGTACGTATGACTACCGAAAAGATCCAAATGATTCGACAACGATACAAACCAAGACAAGATCGACAAAAGAGTTATGCGATCTTCATCGAAAGGACGGGAATTTAATGTAGGGATCATGTATTGTCATGAAGTTGCTCCATGGAAGGGAGTTACAAGATTTGGGAAGAGAGGAAAGCTCAATCCACGATTTATCGGTCCATTTCAAATTCTCGACCGAGTAGGAAATGTAGCCTATAGACTCATACATTCTCCGAGTATGTCTCGTGTTCATAATGTGTTTCACATATCCGTATTTCAGAATATGTGAAAGACCCAAACCACGCTATCGAAGTTAGAACCGGACGAGATAGTCAAGACTTAACGTATGAGGAGGTACCGCCAAGATCTTGGATAGAAGGAGCATGTCCCACGCTAAGAAAGGTCATACCACAAGTTAAAGTTTTGTGGAGGAATCATGCTATAGAGGAAATGACCGGAATTGAAACTAAATGAAAGCGAGGTATCCTCACCTTTTCAAACACTGTGTAGACGTACGCCAATTTCGAGGACGAAATTTCATAAGGAGGGAGGTTGTAAGACCTCAAATTTTTAAATAAAAAGGAATTTCCTTTATTTATTATTTTGAAATAGTAAGGGTTGATTTGATTAATGTGATAGTTATGGTTAAATACGCAAATATTTCAAAATAAGCAAGTGGTTATAAAATATTCATTATCGTTTGAATATTCGTTTGGTCGTGGAATATTCAGATCGCTTGTGGGAATATTCGTATTTACTTGCAAGCAACCATGTGGGGGCCCATAAACTAAAGCGATTGGATGAAGAAAACGACAAATATAAGTTGTTTTTAAATAACTACAGAAGTTGTTACTGCTAATCATCGTTGAATACCCGGTGGTTAAAACACACTAATACGCTTGTTGAACAAGAAGACACCACCAGATTGCACCAATTATTGATTCTTACGTAAGAAGGCACTACTCAATAATGGTTACAGAATTACCGCTCAAATTTTATTTTATCGAGTTAATAATTGTCATTTGATATTTTTATATCATTGTTGTTTCAATAATTGTCATTACACAAGATTTTTTCATTATCGGCAATAATTCATATTATCCTAATAATATTATTAGATAACATTATTGGCAATGTCTAGAAAGTTCTCGCTCTAAGGAGAGGTTTGGTCACCTAATCATGCTACCAAGAAGAAGAAATTCTATCGAAAGCCCCTCTTCCCGGAACGCCTCGTCACAATATTGTGATTCTCAGTAATATTATTTGTGAATAATTAATTATTGATTTATATGATGAGGAAAATATTGATTTTATGTGGATATAGATGGAGAAAATTTTAAAATGACAATTGTTGAAAATTAATATTTTATCTTTTTCTCGATAAAATAATTCATTTAAATATATTATTTTAATAATATATATAATGGTGATATTTTTACAAATCGAATGTGGGATATATGAGTATACGAGGAGGAAGAGTATTTTTGTTGCAATAAATGTTTAAAACATGTTAAACATGTCGCGGACCCCATTTATCGACCGAAATTTGATTATAAATTTTGAAAATCGCCTGCTTGTGGATTTCGGTCAATTTCTATTTGGAATTTGGAAAAACTTTCTTCTGCAAAGTTGTAGAGAATTGAATTTCCTATAAAAACTCGCGAGATTCAAATTTTCTGATGAAAGGGCTATTTATTATGAATTATTGAAGTTCAAGTTCAAATAATTAATTTTTGTAAGTTTTAATTATTTTATTTATGAAAAACGTTTTTTATCATTTCTTTTCTGAAGGTTGGCATGTGGTGGTGTTGATCTGATTTCTAAAGTGGCGAGAAATTTGTTAATATATATATATATATATTTATTAAATTTTCGCTTTGTGTTCTAAGCATTTTCCTATAAATAGGTGCTTAGGTTAGAATTGAAAATCACACCGTAAACCCAAGTTTTCTCTCTATATTATCGAGTTTATTCTTGTGAGTATTTTGAGTATACTTTGAGTATTGCTATACTATAAGTAAGTCCTTCAAAGACTATATCCTGTGATTCTACTAAAGACCGATCTTTCGAGGTAAGTGGGATATTATTTTTTTCAAATGATATTATTTCTTCAATATCATTATAATCAAATGTCGATCCAAGTTTTTATCAAATTTGAAACTTTTTCATGCTCGGGTTACTATTCATGAGTTACTATTCATGAGTTACTATTCACGAAGTTACTATTCACGAAGTTACTATTCACGAGTTACTATTCATTAGTAATTATTCATAAGCGTGAAGATGTTTTTGTGGAATTTCTATCTTTTGGTGTCTGAGTTACTATTCACGATATCGACACTATTCACGATACTGCACTATTCACGATACTCAGACTATTCAATCAAAAAATAAAATTTCTTCTTTTCGTCTAAAATATCTATTCGGATACTAACTCGATCAGATCCATGTTTTGATCATTCTCAATTTTACACCACTATACGATTATTTTTGAGGTATTTTTGACGGGATAAAACCAAGTACGAATCCTTAATCCTTAATCCTTGTCATTTTGTTTCACCGGATTCGCTTTTTAAAAAAAATATATTTTCATCATCCTCATTTAAATGATGATATTATGGAATATCTTTTGCCCCAGTAGTGCAAAGATGAATGATTTCTTAAGAATATCTTCGCCAGTAGTGCAAAAGATGAATGATTTCAAGAATATCTTTGGCCCAGAGTGCAAAGATGAACAGTGTTTAAATGAATACGACTAATCGATGAATATCTTCGCCCCAGAAGTGCAAAGATGAATATTTGATTCCGTATGTATATCGATTGATGTTACAGGATAAAAGATAGATTTATGAACTTTTAAATTCATACATGTAAGATAGTAGTTTGCATTCTCTACTTAACTCTTCTAATGAATTATTATTTCACCGCGAATATTGATTTAAAATTTGTTGTCTATCAGATTCTATTAGATTTTTCCCTCGTCAAGACTAACGATAATTTGTCAGATATTATCTTAGTCATAATATTCTTTATCGAGCTAGTTGAGCTCACCCTTTTCCTTTTGTTCCATTTTTCTCGTGGAGGCTAGAATATAGCTGAGTACGAAGCCTGGGTATGGAATGAAGGTTTAGAAAGGATTGTTTAGTAGTCCTCACCATTTTTGTAAAATAATGTATCAATAAATGTGATGAGGATTTATTTGAGTATAGATATTGTCTAGAAGATAATATTTGTATTCAAACTCACAGCTTTACCGTTGTAATAATAAAGTTGTAGTTGTTTCGCATTCATGTATCGATAACTCGTAATGGGTGATGTATACACAATAATATAAAGTCAAACTTAATTCATTTTTATCATTTCGCTATTCAACGAATTTTTCAAATCTGGGTCTAGGTTTGGTCAATTAGCTTGACGATATATATATATATATATATATATATATATATATATATATATATATATATCAACATGTGATTAAATACATGATGATTATCCAAGTGGGGACACTTGTGTAACCATGTTTAGAAATTAACGAATGAATATATATTTGAATTACCATATACTAACATGTTGATAAACAATGATCGGATATAGAATATATCACAATAGGGTTAATAATATAGCATAATAATAATATAATTCTGAAACTTCTTACTCATGTCCATTACATAAAGGAAATGCAAGGTAAGATACTTGTCTGGTCTGCTGCTTACAGTACACGACTTAGATATATCTGTTATATAGCAACCTATCATTAATAAGATCATTTGATCGATTAGAATCACATATCGTAATACATAATACTGCTTATCGCAGTCAGCGCATAACCTAATCACATTGTCACATATGTTTAACAGTCATTGCATCACAAACAAATACGTATCTAGTCCAATTATCTAAGTCCCGGATCAATTTAAAAAAATATTGCAAAATTGAATGGCTTTATCGGGTAATAATCGAGTCTAAGACTCTATCGTGTAGTTAAATATTCCTTTAGATATATTAAATATCAGTCGTATTATTTTTCATAGCCTTCTGAATAATTTCTAAATAATTATTATAATTTATCATAATTTTCAAACACCTAATCATTATTAAATGATTTAAATACTAAATAATTCTATTATCATTAATATTTAATTAATATTAGATTATTAATGAAACCATTGCTAAAATGTTAAAGTTATTTATAATAACTCAAAATACTTTTAAAGTATTAATATTACCCTTAAATGATTTTTTTAAAAGAATTAAAATTATTTTAAATAATTACCATTAATATTTAATTATTAATGTATTATTCATCAAAATATAAAAAGTCCTTCAAATATTTTTAATCCATTTATTTTCTTTTTAAATGATTTTTAAATCAATAAAACCATTTTAAATTATTTATTTAATATTATTATTAAATAACTCTAATATTATTTCATATGAAATTATCCTTTAAATATCAAAAGTTATATTTTATAACTTAAAATATCTTTAAACACTTTATTTTATTTAAAATAATTTTATAATATTAAAATCATTTTTAAACTAAATTATTTAATATAGTTAGTAAATAACTTTAATATCATTAATAATAATTAATTAATGAAATTTACCTTTAAATATTGAAAGTTATATTTTCTAACTTAAAATATTTTTAAACTCTTTATTTTCATTTAAAATGATTTTTCTAATATTAAAATCATTTTAAATTAATTTAATTAATATAATTATTAAATAAATCTAATATGATTAATATTAAATAATTAATGAAATTTTCTTTAAAATATTAAAAGTTATATTTTATAACTTAAAATATTATTAAATACCTTTTTATCATTTAAAATGATTTTTATTATATTAAAATCATTTTTAATTAAATTATTTAATGCATTTATTAAATAAATAAAATATCAATAATATCCAAAGAAATATTAATATTTATGAAAATATGTCAAATTATTAAAAGTTAATTTTTTTATAACATAAAATAAATTTTAAAATAATTTTGTAATTTTCATAATTTATTTACTATTGTTAAATGATTTTTCCAAAATATATTAATTAAAATTAAATTATCTGTCGCTATAGCCTTTAGCGACAGAAAGCGTCGCCTTAGGTGTTCTTGAGTCCTCAAGAACATTCATAGTCTGTTTCGAGTGGTTGGGTTTGACCACGTGTAGATCTTAGCTCGTTAAGTTTTTGGGAATTCTGCTCGTCATACCTTGTAGTACTAGTAACATACTACACGCTCCAACAATCAACATGATCACAAAGCAAGTAACAAAGGAGATCTAAGCCTCCAAAGTACCTGTCAGAGCTGTTCTTCATTTCTAGGTTGCCCAAAATGAAGAAGCAGTTCCGATCGCTTTTCGAGAAACTACTGACATGCATTACGGTGATATTTTAGTAATATAAAACTTGCAGTTTGTAGCCAACGTGTATATGAAGAGATCCAGTACATAACATCACTATAACAACAACATAAGAGCCATAAAAGTCCGTCTATTAAACCATGTGAAGAAACATCGACTTGAGTTTTCTGGTTACCCAGAAAACTCAACCCGTGAACTTCCGGCTTGGTTTGACCATCCTCTAGATCCATACTGTTTGTAATATAAGCGATCCAAAAGCATTAAACTGTAGTATAACGACAATAATATAACCTAAATACAATAATGAACACATACCAACAAACAAAAGCAAGATCAAAGCCACAGAAAAGCTTGTCAAACAGTGTTCTTGAGTTTACAAATTGCCCGTAAACTCTTGGTCACGCTCGATCAACCGAGTTTGACCACAATAACTTTTGTTACGGACATGATCTAAGCTCGCTTTCAAGTCTAGAGCAAAGTCCATATAACATACTAGATGATCAAACATTAAAACAACAAAAACACAAAACATACTGAGATCGATGGGATCTGACATTAGGTTGTCAGATCATATTTCCCAGTTTTCCAGATTTTGAAAATCTTCAAATCCGAGCCTATAGATGTTATGGATCTAACATCTATCAACCCAGATCATCATTATACACTATATTCAACATGTTTTAACATTTAAACACAACTTTTAACAGAAGATCGAAGATCATATTTCTAGTTTAGTGTTACACCTCTTTTGAACAAATTCTTGATTCTAGCCTTGATTTGGTTATGGGTGATCGTGGGGCTTGATTTATGGTGATATATCTTGATATTTTCTAGGTGAGAGCTTGAGAGAGTCTAGTTGAGTGTTTGTGAAAAAGTAAGTAACAAATGTCATTTCTCTCTCTTCAATCTATATATAGAAGTGTATGGTGCAATGTATGGTTTGAGATATGTGACTTGTTGCTGGCATTTTAAGCACATGGGGTGGTTGAAGTGGTTCACCAACTAAACCTAAGGTCAAAACCTATAACTAGCTTCAAATAATGCAAAGGGCATCTTGCTTGAGAATTTAAGGGCATAATTGTAAACTTGGCAAACCCTTAGGGTTTAACCCTAAGGTTAACAAAAATTGCTTTTCTAGGATTTTTATTCTGGGTTTAAAATAAAAATTTTAGTTTTTTTTTAAAAAAATACAAAATTAAGGTTTCTTAATTAATTAGGTATCCGAATTACATAGACTTGATAATTAGGTTTATATATTTACTAATTATAATTAAGCTTGCTAACTTTAACAATTAGGGCTCCTAAATTAGAAATTAGGTTTACTAATTAAGAAATTAGGGTTTCTAGAAATTTGAATTTCTAAATATTAATTAGGGTTTCTCTAATTAACATAAAATTCTATAATCACGTAACATAATTCATTTTCCACAATTGCATAACCGTTTCTAACTTATAATTGGGTTTCAAATTAGGGTTTCCAAATTTAATAATTAGGGTTCTTAATTAATTAGGGTGTCTAATTAATTAGGTTTTCTAAGTATAATTAGGGTTTCCAAATTTAGTAATTAGGGTTTCTAATTAATTGGGTTTTCTAAGTATAATTAGGGTTTCCATATTTAGTAATTAGGGTTCTTAATTAATTAGGGTTTCTAATTAATTAGGTTTTCTAAGTATAATTAGGGTTTTACCAAATTACTTTAAATTACATGTACTGTGACATAATTCACATAACACAGTTACAAAACAGTCTCAAACTCACAATTGATTTTCAAATTAGGGTTTCCCCCAGTAAAACTAGGGTTTAACCAATTAATATTAGGATTTTGATATTATACCCCATAATTGACCAACCATCCTCAATACGTACATACAGTACATATTTAAAGAATTGAAAAATTAAAATATAATTATTATTATATTATTATTCTCATTCCTTGATAAAAATCCAAAATTAAGGTTTGGATTCCATATACGATTTATTCTTCCATATTTAACCTTAATAATTAAGGTAAAATAATTAACTTAATAATCCGTAGGTACTAAAACTTATATAATAAAATAATTATTATAATTATCCAAAGAAAATAATTTCATATATTATTTAAATAATATATAACTATATTTTCATGGAAAATAATTAATAAAAACATTTCTACTATATTAATTATTATAAGAATATACTTTATAATAATTAATAATTTTAAAATAAAATTATTTGTAAATATTCATATAATAAATATATTTTTATTTATTACATAATTACATACGCTTTATCTTGTACAAATCCTTATCTTTAAAATAAAAATAAATTTATACGCAAAATTTCTTATTTATTTATATAAAAAATATCGGGTTGTTACATTCACCCTCCCTTATAAAGATTCCGTCCCCGGAATCACCGTTTTAAAAACCTATACATACCAGGGTACATAGCATACACAATCATTGCAAGTAGATCTCGATCATCTTTGATCGAACTGATCTTTAACTATTTACATAAAGCTTGTCTATCTGATTAAACGGACATTTGATTTCTAAAAGAACTCAAATTCCTCCTTCAAAATAATTTATAAAATAATTCATTATATATACAGGAAAATCGTATATAAGAAAATAAAATTTGTTCGAATAATACCTGGAGTTGCATCCTCGGCTGCTACCGTATCTTGTACATTCACGTTGAAGACTCCTGCGGTTGATTTTGTTGATTTGTTTGTTGGTGTTGGTCCCGTTGTCGCCAATGTCCTGCTGCCTTTTCCTGTATTCACATTCCTTGCCTCCCTTCTCCTTCTTGAACAATCTTTCACCTTATGCTCCATTAATTCACAAATAGAACAACTATTGTACATTCTTGGATTGGGACAGTTATATATAAGAGATATGTCCCTCCTGCCCACACTTATAGCACACAAACTTTCTTTTTTAAACACACTTCCGGCCTAATTCCGGTATTATCAAAATTATCTCCTTTCATCGTATAGGTGGCAAAAGTTTTCTTTTGTCCTTCCGTTACCCTAGTTATCACACACGCGTTAACTGGATCAGTTGATCTTCTAGATCCTGGCAGTACGACGACCTTGAAGCCTTTGAAATTAAATCAATTAATTGTCTCGGGCGATTTCCCACTTACCGGTATTCCATTCTACATAGCTTGAGAGATCACATTCGAGAAATTCTGTATCGGGTCTGGTTATTCTCCAGTTTCGTTGACAGGTTCTTCTATCCTTTAGTTTCGTTTTCGTTTTGGCGGCATTCTCATAAATTATTCTTTATTAACTTACTTTCTAAGCCTTATCATATAAGTTTAATATATTAAACTTGTTTCATTACTTAAACATATATTCATATTCATTCAACGATTTCAAAATACTTTACATATTATAGCACATATTGCTTTAAACATCAGCTATCCCTCTGTGACTACAAAAGTCAGGATTTACAACTTTGATTAACACAAAAGTTTTAGAATATTACATTACACAGACATACTAAGCACACATATTACGTTAAACACGCCTACCATCAGAACTTATATTACCTACTTACTATGCCTTTTTTCTTGGACAACCGTTCGCTCGATGACCTTCCATCCCACAGATAAAACATGCTCCTAGCTTAAAGTCGGGACAATGATGAGAGGTATGTCCCTCATGTCCGTAAAATGTAACATATCTTTCTCCTTTCCTGCATCGCGCCTTCATGTTTCTTGTCACGCGGTTTGTACACTTTTCTATTTTGTTAGCGTCCTCTTGGTTGTTACCAGATTTTCCTAAGTCATGATCTTCTATCTTTCTTTTTCCCTTCTTGCTCGGAGCTGCACACGATGTGTTGCTTGTGACTCCCATTTGATCAATTTGAATTTTAAGCTTATCTTGTTCTTCCATTGTTTCTATTAACGCTTTGTTGAATTGACTATTTAATGACTTTTCTATCTCCCACGGCCTTTCCGGAGAAGAAACCTTGTTCCTCAGATCCTGCACCTCCGTTGATGCTTGATCAGCTTCAACTTTAGTGTTTAAATCACTATCTGTCAGCTCCACCATCTCTGGATCTGGTACTACATTTTCTACAATAACCACCTCGTCCGAGTTGTTTTCATTGTGAGCCTCTATTTCAGCTATTGGCTTCGATATTAGCTCGGGTGTATAGGTTTGACCCTTCTTCATGCTATAAGCATATAACAAGCCTTTTCCACCAAACATCTACACACATAAATTATCCTGACTAGCATATAGTATATACACACAACAAATAAGAGTTTTATATAAGTTATCTTTTATTTTGTTTGACGATGAATTTATACAATTCATCTCTTTTTAAACTCTATATGAGTTATTTATATTTTCAACGCTTCCCTCTCATTTCTAAGGTTATAGCCTGAAGGTCTAGCCCACCTAAGGTTTTTAACCCTAAGCTCGATACCACGTCATGGACGCCTCCAAATTGGGTGCTTGAAACCCGAACCGGTGCTTCACGATACCATTTCTATGAGCAGAATAATACTAATAATAATAACAATAATATAAAATCAAACTTAATTCATATTTATCAGAGTCTAATCCCAAGTACGCGACCTTTAAACATTCATTTACATGATACTTAATAGTTATCATTTCCTTAATAAAGTCTTACTATTACATAGAATACCAAAAATCTTATTCTGTTTGCTTTCTCTTTCCTTTGTTTCTGCATGATCCTTCAGGTTGATCACGATTGGCTGAAAACATTTAAATTAAGCAAGGATGAGCATTTGAGTGCCCAGCAAGTAATAGCAATTATAATTATATTTAGCTGAATGGATTAAATGTTTTCTTTATACATCATTTCTACAACGATTCAATAGTTGTGAAGTAAACTGATCCGATAATAATAACATAACAATTCTATCTCAATTTTTTTTTTTGAAACTACATATTGACTATAAAGGGGGTTTAAGTGACATACTATGAACATTATTTTAAATTTTTGATAAGGTTTAGCAGAACTTCATCTGTAAACCGTCATAACTTACAGGCGTGAGGGTGATCATCCCAATGAGCCATGTATTGATCAATACTACATTACAAGAACAATACTATCGTTCACTCTATCCGCCTTGGGCGAATAAAAGTTTTCCCGTGATCAGGATGTTCATACTTATTCTGGAATCCGAACCAAAACAATTTGATTGGATACAAAAAGGTTTTATCATATTCAACGAATTTTTGAATCAGGTCGAAGTCGGTCAATTAGTTGATTGTATATATATATATATATATATATATATATATATATATATATATATATCAACATGATTAAATACAATGATTATTCAAGTGGGGACACTTGTGTAACCATGTTTAGAAATTAACGAACAGAATATATATCTGAATTGCCATATACTAACATGTTGATAAACAATGATCGGATATAGAATATATCACAATAGGGTTAATAATATAGCATAATAATAATATAATTATGAAACTTCTTACTCATGTCCATTGCATAAAGGAAATGGAAAGGTAAGATACTTGCCTGGTCTGCTGCTTACAGTACGCAGTTTAGATATATCTGTTATATAGCAACCTATCATTAATAAGATCATTTGATCGATTAGAATCACATATCGTATACATATCATATCGCTTGTATCGCAACAAGACATAACTTAATCACATTGTCACATATGTTTAACAGACACACTACAAGAAATTACACAAAAAATGACGCTAAATTTTGTCACATAAAATTCATTTTTCGTCACTAAAACATTTGGTGACGAGTGCTAATCGTCACAGAGGCCGTCACCGTATGAGTATGGTATTAGGTTTATTTGACAATATTTGAAGTCGTCACTAAATGTTTTAACTTATATTGACGATCTACATCATTGTCACTATAATTAATTACTTTTAGTGACGTTAATAGCGTCACTATTTGAATGAAACTTTCGTCACTATATATTATGTTTAAATAAAAAAACTTAGTGCATTAAATGACAAAAATCTTTTTCAATCATTAAATGATATTGTTTTAGTGACGAAAATATGTTATCTATTTAAATCATCTAATTTTAATGACGACAATATTGTCATATTTATGATTATTCTTTCGTCATGTTATTGTGTTTATCGTCACCAAAAATAAGAAAATAAATGACGACAGAACAATTCGTCACCTAATACTATATTTAACATGACAATTATGTCGTTATTTCATGTTTTAAATAATATTACAAAATAATTTGTCACCCAAGAGTTAATTTATGTAACACATTTTTCACTGTCACTAATTGAATCATTGGTGACGATACATCTCGTCACAAAAAAAATTATTAATAGTAACAAAATCAGTTGTTTTGACAAAATAAATATATAACAGTGACAATAATACAAATTCTAAAGAGTTAATATTATTCGTGTTGTTTGACATTCTAAATGTATTGTTATATTAACAATTTTCAATAAAAAAATATAATACATTTAGCCCATACACATTACAGCCACATACAACACATCCATCAGTAGCAAAGCCCCAGCCTCAATTCAGCCTATTAGCAGCAAAACCTAAAGGATTTGGAAAAGAAAATACAGCAGCCCAACAAAGCAAAAAAAAACAGCAGCCAAATCAGCAGCAGTAGCATTGAGATGTCCAGTAGCAACAAGGACCAGGCACCAGCACGCCCAACAGCAATAGTATCCCAGTAGTAGCTGCATAACCCAACAGAGCATAAACAAAAAGAATGAAAAAGTAGAGCATAAACAATCATGGGAACGACTCCAGTCCCTTTGTACCTGTACCACTTGGCACATACCAGAAAATAACTTGAATTCATGACCCCAAGGGCCGTTACCAAGTAATAGAAATAATCCAATCTTCCCTTATTAAGATCTTCCGGCAACCAATTTCCTGTTGCCGCCCCTTCTGTAGTCCTGTGAACTATCGACACCAAAATGCCATTCAAATTGCTGGACGCTGCCATTCCACAAAAAAATAATGTACCTGCTATACTTCTCATGTTTTCTGGGAACTGTTTGTAGTAAAATTCAACCAAGGCAACTGAAGTACACGCCTCGGCAAGTCTAACTATTGATAGCTGAGGTAACAGCCATAAGCCCAACATTGATGAAATGGCGACCCTATGCGGCTCAAATCCTAAAGTTGGCTTTGTAAGCGCCAAATTCCCCCTCCTATTTTTAACTATAGCAGCCACTAGTGATGATAATATTGTTAGCACTACCCCGACTCCGATTCTTTATAGGATTGTGATCCCTCCTTTGCCTGTGATGCGATGGAGTTGTGGGACTAAAACTCTGTCGTAGATTGGTAGAAAAAGAGTGAGGCTGAGTATAGAGAATACTGTGTAAGTTGCTGCAGGGATTTTGAAGTTTGTGTCCCCAAAATGTCTGTTGGATTGAAGGGCTTGAAACACTACATATTGTTGTTGTTGTATTATTTCAATATAATACACAATGGCTGCTGCCCATATTGGGATTACTCTGCATAGGCATTTCACTTCTTCTACTTGCTGCAAAGTGCAGAGATTCCATGGATCAGCTACTGATCCGTCTTGTGTTACAATGGCTGCGTTGTCCAGAAATCTGATAACATGCGTTCAAAATTAGTACTCTGGGAAAATGTAGATTAAACCATACAGTTTTGGAGTTTATAGTGACCTGAATTGTTCTGTGTATCCGAGTTTGGAATTGATGGATTTAGTTGGTGCCTAGTTGAAGAGAGACGGCCATGGTTATTCTAGCAGCTTTAACCGTCTCTTCTTAGTTGCAACCACTAGCACCTGGACTACACTCGTGAAAGGGTTGCCCTCAGGCTTCACTTTTACATATATTTTGGAGCCCAGGAAGTAGAGAAAATCGGATACTAACATGAAAATGGTAGGAATTGCCAGTCCTATAGACCAACTTACATCTGTTTGCACATAAACCACGAGTGTCAACGATACCATTTTTGCAAAAGTCAGAGTGAAGAAATACCAATTGAAGAAACTGTTGATTCTCCATTTTCCAGATTCGGTGTGGGGGTTGAATTGGTCCACCCCAAACGCCAAGTTACAAGGCCGAATGCCACCAGCTCCAATCACCATTAGGCCGAAGCCGCATAGTAGAATAAACATTTGCCACGATGTTGGTCCAGTGCATACAATATCCTCTTCTGATCCACACTCTGGAGGATGCAGTGACTTGAATACTGGGGTTAGGTCTATTACAAGTAACCCCTTCACAAACGAAAAAAAAGTTTGAACAAAGAAAAAATTAGATGCATGCTTTTGTGTCAATTTCCTTGATAAGAAAATTTGTGATTTTTTTTCTTTAAGGAATTAGGAAGTACCAAAAAAGAGGCGATTGTTGCGAATCCCAAGGTCTTATAGCGACCAAAATAAGTGTGGCAGAGGAAAGCCCCCAGTAAGGTGGCAAAGTTGGTGGTGCCATTGAAGACACTGATAAAAGTTGTAGCTGTGATGCTCTTTAAGTTAAAAATTGTAGTGAGATATGCCAGGAGGTTGGATAAAGTTCCAATGGCTCCAAGCTTCTCAAACGTCTCGTTTCCTGAAAATTCACAAATATATTTTCCAACATGACGAAATTAGGAAACAAAAAGAAGAAGCAGATATTCAAGCATCAAGACCAACCCAAGTGATGAAAAATAAAAATTTATGCATTATGTTCATAGTTCAGACTACAGAGTGGGACATTTTATCAAACACTTCGTGTGTATTACACACAAACACTTCATTTCAAAATACTCAAAACCATAAACAATAATTGAACTTTATAAACATGCAATCCGCCACAAACTTATGATTATTATGATATAAGAAAACTAAAAAAGTTCATTACAATCTATTAGATATTCTTAATTGAGGTTTTCGTCTTAGTCCAATTCGGTAATTCATGAAACATATATTCTTATTTCAGTAAAATTCATGACTATTTTAAAATTTCCCATAAACATGTTCAAACCATAGCCTTAGTTCCTGGAATGAAGAACAAAACACCAAAACAATTGACATACCATTATTCAATAGATCGGAGGCAGATTTGGGTTAGGGCAGGCAGAGACTGAGACGCGGTGTGGGGTTTTGGCCTTTGGGCTAGGGCATACTGTAGAGGGTGAGACTGGGAATATCCACCGAACGATTTGGTTTGCCTCTGTACCAGAGAAACGTAAACTGATCTATGTTTTACAACTCCTTTTCCAGAAGTACACAACTTTTCCAGAAGTACACAACTCGACTCTGTTCCAAAAAAGAGTTTGATTTTAACTTATTTAAAAAGTAATAATGTAAATAAAATTATAATTTTAAAACTTAAATAAATTTAAACTTCAATTTTAAGATGTTATAAATTAATGTTAATAACAAATTAAAATATAACTACATATTTGTGATCTGTTCCACAAAAAGTCTTAATTATTATAATATTTTTATTATTAATATACAATATTTTGAATGTTGAATTATTTTAGCTTAATATTTAATTAATAAAATATTTAATATTATAAATTATTTATAAGTTATTATCAAGAATAAAATTTTATTTTAAAATTAATTACATTACAATTTGAGTTGTAGGATACCATAAATTTATTAAGAATGAACTCAAACTTAGCACTTTCTTTAAAATAGATGAGTAATTTTTTAGCATTTGTGGTCTATTCCACAGAAGAACCTTATCTTTTATTTTCATTTTTTTTCTTGGTCAATGTATGAAATTTTAAAGTTTAAATTATTGTAAATTTATTTACTTTGATATTGTAAGTTACTTAAAAAGTATTATTAAAAATGAATGTGTTATTTGTAAAAATTAAATGTATTTATATTAACCACAATTAATTTAAAAAATTTATTTAGAACAAAACAATGACCAATTTTATATTTCGCAAAAAACATATGAGCAATAATATACAGTGAGTAATAATTCCTTCATTAGTAATTTTTTTCCTCTCAAATTTTTATCATAAATTGGCGCCAAATATCCTTTTATCACCTCAATTTTGCGAAAGAAAAAAATTTTAATTGTGAAAGATGTTTCTTTCGGTAATAACTATATTGTCACTATATTTTTTTCCTTTACAATTCCTTGGCTAAAAAATTCCTAATGTGAATGAATGCATTCCTTCACAAAATTTCCTTCACTACATCCATAATTTCTTTTAGTAATAGAAATACTTAGTTAAATATATTTATAAAACAGTCCTTAGTAAAATAGTAAGTTTTATTATTATCTTTTCTGTTTGTCTTTTTTAAAAGAAATTTGGGCATTTAGTGGCTTTAAAAATATTTTTTTTAAAAAAATTAGGCATTTAGTGGCTTTAAAAATATATTTTTTAAAAAATTGGGCATTTAGTGACGAACAATTATCTTCTCATATAAAATTGGAATTTGTGACAATAACAATTGTCATAAAAATTATTTTTTTTTCGTATTTAAAAAATTTGCCTCTAAAATATTTTTAGGAAATTTTTTGACTCCATATAAAAATGTGATGTCATTGCATACTTTGTCACTAAATATAAGAATTGTTGACAAACTATTTTTGTCACATATCCACTCATCTAATTAGTGACTAATTATTATCTCGTCATATAAAATTGGAATTTGTTTAAAAAATTTGCCTCCAAAATTTCTTCAAAAATTTTTGCCTCCAAATAAAATTGTGACGATATTACGTACTTTGTCACTAAATATAAGAATTTATGACGAACATTATTGTCACTTATCCACTCATCTAATTAGAGACGAATTATTATCTCTTCATATAAAATTGGTATTTATGACAATACAAATTGTCATAAATTATTAGAACACTTCGAAATTTTCTCAGACTATCACACTAACGTCAGCAGGAGGACGGCGATTAAATTTTAAGAGGAACCCCGAAAGACAATTCAAATCCATACCGGATACTACCGAAAAGTTCAAAGATCAACCCCGGATCACACTGCAGGAGGTAACAATTCAACCTCGGATGTAACCCCGGCATGCAGATCCAATACCGGACACACACAGGAGAAGATCGATTAATCTCGGAGATAACCCCGAGGTATCCGTCTCGATCCCAACCATAGAATAGCCACCAACCTTGGTGATAACCCCAAGGAATGCGCTTTGGCGATAATGTGACGCCCCAAAATTAGGTATACATCACCCATCTTGGGTCGCCACTTACATGGTACGAAATTTAAATACTGACTTATTAGCATAAGCGCTGCGGTGTACAATACGACATAAATCGTGAGTTTAAATACAAATATCGCCTACTAGATATTATACAAACTCAAACAAAAAGTCCTCATTACAATTATTATCACACTATTTCACGTAATAGTGAGGACTACTAATGCTATCTTCAGGACCATCACTCGCTTCCAGACTCGTCCCAAAATTATATTCTCATTTCACAGAGAATGGTGAAAGAAAGGGTGAGCTCAACTAGCTCGATCGGAAATATTATGACTAAGATAATGCAAAATAAATTATCAATAGTCTTCAACAATGTTAAACCGATAAAATACAATAGACAACCGGTTTAAGCTGCGGTGAATATGCAATCCATTAAAAGAGTCAAGTAGAAAATAAAATCTACTATCTTTTATGATTTTAAAAGGTTTTTCATCATCATTTATAAATTTGAGACTCACTTTTAATAAATAATCCACATCATCGAATCACCCCGCACTACTCGGCCAAGGATATTCTTTAAGATCACGATCACAATTATTCCCGCACTACTACGGGCAAGAATAGTTGTGTATTCATTAATGGTCATGATCATACCAACAATCGTCCCATCAATGCACTACTACCATCGAGGATTTTTTTTTACCACATCATTTGTAACATTACTATGCATGATTACATCAATAATCCCCTCAGTCATAATCATACCAAGTCCATCCATGCTCTACAGAAGCCATGTATTTGACTTTAAAAAAATATAAACATGAGGATGATGACAATGATATAAGAATTCAATAAAACAAGTTCAAGAATTATTTTATCCGAATTATTAACGTCCAAATTATCAACATGATCTTCGCTTTGTAGAGTAAAATTCAAGAATGATCGTAAGAATATTTCCATGAAAAGATCTTTGGATGAAACGCAAATATCAAGGATATTCTACTAATTTCATGGAGTATAAAGTCAAAGTTTTAACCAACCGGGTATAAATAAGAATGGAATAACAAAAGAAATCACCACGCATGCGGTACTTGGCATGATGCGATGGTTATTCCAATGTAATAATAATAATCTAAACCGGTCGTGAAATTCACACCGAAGCGGGATGTTCCAACAGAATAATAAAGATGGAACCGGATCCGGTGTAAAACACATGATAGGATATTCCAATGTAATAATAGAGACGAACTGTGTCCTGTAAAACACACATACAGGATGTTCCAATGTAATAATAATAAAGATTTTAACTGTGTCCTGTAAAACACATGCATGTGATGTTCCAAAGTAATAATAGAAGAATGTCACCAAGTATAGGGTAAATCACAGATACAAAGTTATTCCAATGTAATAATAAGCAATGGAATAACATAAGATTTCACCAAGTATAGGGTATGCCACAGCGTATCGGGTTATGTATAGGGTATGCCACTTTTACAAAGTTATTCCAATGTAATAATAGTGAATGGAATAATGTAAGTTCTCTTCAAGAAGAAAGAATAACACCCTTACCGTAAAAAGAACCTGAATATAGAAGTAGTGAAGTAGCGTAATCACTCTTCTTCTTTCTATAACTTTCTCTACTATAGCTTCTCTCTATAATTTCTCTCTCTGTAGTTTCATGAATTAAATAAGAAAATAATGAAGGAATGAGCTTCTATTTATAGGAAAATGGAATGCATAGTAACTAATCCATGAACGGTCCAGATTGATTTACTTTTAATCGACTTTATTCCATATTTAAAGCAAAATCTTTTAAATAAAATATAATATATTCTATTTATATAAAACATTTTACTATGCAAACACTATGCAAAACACTACGCAACACTATGCATAATAAAATATAATATATTTTATTTATAAAATAACTTTAATAAAGTATTACATTTTTATATAAAAGATGTTTCTATTTTATTACGTTAATAATACTTTAATAAAACAAAACGTCATTATCGCTATAATAATTCATATTATTAATCGATAATAATGGAATCAAACCGAAGTGACTTCTCACATAAGCATCGATAATCAATACCGGTAGTGCTACTATGCAACCACACGTATTCATCGTACTTTTACTACCGAGTAGTTCAACAATGATCAACCAGTAAACTTCCGTCGTTATTTTAATAAAATATTTTTGTCTTTTTCTCAATCCGGCAATAATTACATTGTAGGGTCCACCAATGATTAGTCATTGTCTGAATATTCCTGCTAAACCGAATATTCCCCACCAATCGAATATAATATAACCACTTGCATACTTTGCAAAAATTTATAAATATTACCTACAACTATAACATTATATCAAATTATTCCATAATATTCAAAAATAATATTTATAAAAATTCATCTTTATTTATAAAAGTCAGGGGTCTTACAGAGAACCCCTAAATGCTTATTTCAAATGCGACCAGACTTCAATCTCGCACACTCACAACGAGATACACCGCACCAACCCTAAGAATAACATCGGAAGACACGAACACCTCAAAGGTGATAATGAGGACCTTCAACAATTCGCAGCAATCGATCTCAATCAAGTCTCGAGCAACGCTCGCTTTATTAGCTCAATCCGGCGATAACACCGGTGAGGGGCAACATCGTCATCTCGTCAACACGATGCCACGCCACGTCGTCTTAACATCTCTACGCAACGATGTCCCACAAGACTAACCAATCTCGAGTGACTATTGCGCGGTAATCGGATGAAAGTTGAAGCTTGAAGACCGGAGGGCATCGTCCCCATCTTCAATGACTTCAGACAAACTCTAATCCCATGCCATCGTCTGAACTCTCGACAAACGCACGGTTCGAAATAGGTCTTGTATACCTCAAACAGATGCGGATTGCACTTCGAAGTTCGAGTGGACATTACAAAGGTTCGAAAGTGCACGTATTTCTAGAGACGACCCAACCCAAAAACTTCGGGCCCACCCGTTTGCCTCTGGTACACTGCGGCTCACCACAGTACACCTATGACTAAATGACCTATAAATAGAGGGCTTGGTGCCCGTTTTGCAAGAGAAAAAGACGAGGAAGCCCCGCCTAATTTGCTCCTCTGACTCACCCTATGCAGTTGTACTTTCCCTTTTAAACACCCATGAGCTCATATATAGCCCTTTTGTACCAACAAAAGTCAAGGTGTTTACCCACTCTAAAGATATAGAAGTCTTCTTTAGCGATCAGAAGCCTTCTCACACACTTTTGTAGTCTTTCTCTTCATCTTTACACCCCTTCTACACGCTGAGAGTCGTATTGCTTGCTTTTTCCTGGACTTCTATCCGTGGTTTCATTTCAGTCAGATATATATATATATATATATATATATATATATATTATATTTACATATATATTGACTAACATCATCGAAAGTTATGCCTCGATTGAGCCTGCACTTGATGCAGGCGTTTATTTGCTTTAATATATATATATATATATATATATATATATATATATATCTACCGTATATATATTAATCGTGTGTCAACTTTGTTCGATAAGCTGAACTTGATTTTGCCCTGTGCGTTTCTCGCTTTAATATATATATATATATATATATATATATATATATATATATATACATTTATATATATTAACTGTGTGTTAGACTTTGTTCATGAGCCCAGGATTTTACATCCTATGCGTTTATTCGCTTTTATATATATATATATATATATATATATATATATATATATTTCGCTCGCTTCGGAGTTTTCTTACGTGGCGATTGATAGCTTTTTACAACTTTATTTACATTCATCTCTTTGGAGTTTCCTTCGTGGCGGTTGGCCAAATATTCTGATTTATTTACGTTTTGTCCGCTTTGAGTTTCCTCCGTGGAGGTTGATAGCTTTACAAAGATTATTTACTTTTTTGATCCATCTGCTCATTGAATGCGAGTACGACCCACAGCTTCATATATATATATATATATATATATATATATATATATATATTTAAATCTGCTGAGTTTTCTTCGTGGCGCTTGATCGCTTTTAAACTTTATTTACATTCTCGTCTCCGCTTGAGTTTCCTTCGTGGCGGTTGGCCGTATTCTGATTTATTTACGCTTTTGTCCCGCTTTGGAGTTTCCTCCGTTGAGGTTGATAGCTTTTACAGCTTTATTTACTTTTTTTGATCCCCCGTGGAGGTGCTTCGTGGTTGGTGATCCTGTCAGAGTATATATATATTTACAACTTATATATATATATATATATCTCGCCATCGCTTTCATTCAAATTGCAAGATTACATGCGCTTAGAATCATGTGATCACAGATTCAGCCTATTGGATCTAGATTCGGTTCCCGTGATGGACATTTTCAGCTGTAAGCAGCTTGTAAATTATTCCGCGATGTCTGAATTTTCTCAGATGGTTTCCATACCCACGAGAAAGTTGGCATTATTTTGTACATTATTTTAGTACGGATGCCTTGCATTCGTGAAATAAAATCAATCAAGCCGAACACTTAATAAAATGGGAGTGTAAAAGGTCTCAATTACTATTGAACATCAGGGTTTGAAAAATCTTTTTTATAAAACATCATTGCTATACCTTGCTAAAAACTAAATTTTTACATAAATTCAAACCCTGTGTATATAGGGTCGAACGAGGCCTCGCACTACTTCCAAATAACGACATCGACCCACACACACACACATTCGGATCATAGTTTCTTGAAAGAGAGGCTTCTAGTGGTAACACGGATGTCGAGGGGTGCCTAACACCTTCCCCCTCATAACCAAGTCCCCGGACCCTAATGAATCTCGGTTTCTGGGCAGAGTATAAAGATGTCACATCAATCGGATTAATGTGCAAACCTTTTCTCGATTGTGTTGGTACAACCATTTAAAAAATCAATCATGACTCTTATCAAATCCATCGTCGACATTATACATCATATCGAGACCTTTTTCACTTATTTTTCAAACAAATCTCACCTAAAATGAGAACACCAAAGAACAAGTAACGGAAAGGGACATCTAAAAAATCCCGACGTCGACAATAATTATTTTTTTCGTCTTTAAAAAAATTCCCTCCAAAGATTTTCAGAAATTTTTTGCCTCCAAATGAAATTGTGATGAATTTGTATTTGGCGTGACTAAATGTGAACATTAGTGACGAAATCACATTGTCACTAAAATTTATAAATAATTAATGACAAATTATTATGTTGTCATCGAAAGAAATTTTGTGTGACAATAAATACTGCCATCAATTATTACAAACATGTCACTAAAAGGTTTCCCTCCAAAATTTTGGTAGGAAATTTTACCTCCAAAATAAATTGTGACGGAATTTTGTTAATCGTCGTCAAATGTGTAAATTAGTGACGATATAAATGATTAATAGTAACAAAATTAAATATCGTCACAAAAGCAAAAGTTTTAGTGACGATTATGAAAATTGTAATTATTAATTAACAAATTATGACAAAAAATTGTGCGTGGCAAACAAATTCGTCATAAAATGTGTGATTTCTTGTAGTGTCATTGCATCACAAACAAACACGTATCTAGTCCAATTATCTAAGTCTGGATCAATTTAAAATACGCTTAGATATCTGCTACGCCTTTATCGAGTAATAATCGAGTCTAATACTCTATTATGTAGTTCAATATTCCTTTAGATATATTAAATATCAATTAGATATTATTTTATATAGCCTTATAATAATTTTTAAATAATTATTATAATTTATCATAATTTTCCAAACAATTAATCATTATTAAATGGTTTAAATACTAAATAATTCTATTATCATTAATATTTAATTAATATTAGATTATTAATGAAACCATTGCCAAAATTTTAAAGTTATTTATAATAACTCAAAATACTTTTAAAGTATTAATATTACCTTAAATGATATTTTTAAAAAGAATTAAAATTATTTTTAAATAATTACCATTAATATTTAATTATTAATGTATTATTCATCAAAATATAAAAAGTCCTTAAAATATTTTTAATCCATTTATTTCCTTTTAAATGATTTTAAATCAATAAAACCATTTTTAAATTATTTATTTAATATTATTATTAAATAAATCTAATATTATTTCGGATGAAATTATCCTTTAAATATCAAAAGTTATATTTTATAACTTCAAATATCTTTAAACACTTTATTTTTATTTAAAATGATTTTTATAATATTAAAATCATTTTAAACTAATTTTTTTAATATAGTTAGTAAATAACTTTAATATCATTAATAATAATAATTAATTAATGAAATTTACCTTTAAATATTGAAAGTTATATTTTCTAACTTAAAATATTTTTAAACTCTTTATTTTCATTTAAAATGATTTTTTAATATTAAAATCATTTTTAAATTAATTTAATTAATATATATATTAAATAAATCTAATATCATTAATATTAAATAATTAATGAAATTTTCTTTAAAATATTAAAAGTTATATTTTATAACTTAAAATATTATTAAATACCTTTTTATCATTTAAAATGATTTTAATATATTAAAATCATTTTTAATTAATTTATTAAATGCATTTATTAAATAAATAAAATATCAATAATATCCAAAGAAATATTAATATTTATGAAAAATATGTCAAATTATTAAAATTTAATTTTTTATAACTTAAAATAATTTTTGTAATTTTCTCTAATTTATGTACTATTTTAAATGATTTTTCTAAAATATATTAATTAAAATTAAAATATCTGTCATTATAGCCTTTTACGACAAAAAGCGTCATATTTAGGTGTTCTTGAGTCCTCAAGAACATTCATAATCGATTTAGTGGTTGGGTTTGACCACGCGTAGATCTTAGCTCGTTAAGTTTTCGGGAATTTTTCTTCATCATACCTTATAAGACTAGTAACATACTACACGCCTCCAACAAACAACATGATCACAAAGCAACTAACAAAGGAGATCTAAGCCTCTAAAGTACTGTCGAAAGTTGTTCTTCATTTCGGGTTGCCCGAAAATGAAGAAACGATTCGACTACTACTGAAAGCTTCTGACAACATGCAATGGTGATGTTTTAGTAATATAAAACTTGCGATTAATGTAGCCAACGTGTATATGAAGAGATCTAGTACATAACATCACTATAAAAAACAACATAAGAGCTATAAATTGTCGGTCAAACCATATGCCGGCCAACGACTTGAGTTTTCTGGGTTACCCAAAAACTAAACCCGTGAACTTCCGACTTGGTTTGACCATCCTCCGGATCCATAATGTTTGTAATATAAGCGATCCAAAAGCATTAAACTGTAGTATAACGAGCATGATATAACCTAAATACAATAACCAACACATACCAACAAATGTAAGCAAGATCAAAGCCACCGAAAAGCTTGTCGACATAGGTTGTTCTTGAAGTTTCGGGTGCCAGAAACTCTTGGTCATGCTTTCGATCAACTGAGTTTGACCTTAAATAACTTTTGTTCTGGACATGATCTAAGCCTGCTTTCAAGTCCAAAGCAAAGTCCATATAACATACTACATGATCAAACATTAAAACAACAAAAACACAAAACATACTGAGATCTATGGGATCTGACATTAGGTTGTCAGACCATATTTCTCAGTTTTCCAAATTTTGAAAATCTTCAAATCCAAGCCTATAGATGTTATGGATCTAACATCTATCAACCCAGATCATCATTATACACTATATTCAACATGTTTTAACATTTAAACATAACTTTTAACAGAGGATCGAAGATCAGATTTCTAGTTTAGTGTTCTACCTCTTTTGAACAAATTCTTGATTCTAGCCACTGATTTGGTTATAGGTGATCGTGGGGCTTGATTTGTGACTGATATATCTTGATATTTTCGGAGGTGAGAGCTTGAGAGAGTCTAGTTGAGTGTTTGTGAAAAAAGTAAGTAAAAAATGTCATTTCTCTCTCTTCCAATCTATATATAGAAGTGTATGGTGCATGTATGGCTGAGATATGTGACTTGTTGCTGGCATTTTAAGCACATGGGGTAGTTGAAGTGGTTCACCAACTAAACCTAAGGTCAAAACCTATAACTAGCTTCATATAATGCAAAGGGCATTTTGGTCTTTTCGCTTGAGAATTTAATGGCATAATTGTAAACTTGTCAAACCCTTAGGGTTTAACCCTAAGGTTAACAAAAATTGGTTTTTTAGGATTTTTATTTTGGGTTTAAAATAAAAATTTTAGTTTTTAAAAAAAATACAAAATTAAGGTTTCTTTATTAATTAGGTTTCCTAATTACATAGACTTGATAATTACGCTTATATATTTACTAATTATAATTAAGATTGCTAACTTCAAAGAATTAGGGCTCTAAATTAGAAATTAGGTTTACTAATTAAGAAATTAGGGTTTCTAGAAATTTAAATTTCTAAATATTAATTAGGGTTTCTCTAATTAACATTAAATTCTATAATACGTAACATAATTCATTTACCACAATTACATAACCGTTTCTAACTCATAATTGGGTTTCAAATTAGGGTTTCCAAATTTAGTAATTAGGGTTCTTAATTAATCGGGATTTCTAATTAATTAGGTTTTTTAAGTATAATTAGGGTTTCCAAATTTTGTAATTAGGGTTCTTAAATAATTAGGGTTTCTAATTAATTAGGGTTTCCAAATTTAGTAATTAGGGTTCTTAATTAATTAGGGTTTCTAATTAATTAGGTTTTCTAATTATAATTAGGGTTTTACCTAATTACTTTAAATTCTGTAATACACGACATAATTCACATAACACGCTTACAACACGCCTCAAACTCACAATTAACTTGAACCATCCTCAATACGTGCATATACATGACATATTTAAAGTAATTTGAAAAATCAAAATATAATTAATATTATATTATTATTCTCATTCCTTGATAAAAATCCAAAATTAGGGTTTGAATTCCATATCTCGATTTATTCTTCTATATTTAACCTTAATAATTAAGGTAAAATAATTAATTTAATAATCCGTACTAAAATTCATATAATAAAATAATTATTATAATTATCCAAAGAAAATCATTTCATATATTATTTAAAGAATATATAACTATATTTTCATGGAAAATAATTAAGAAAAACATTTCTACTATATTAATTATTATAAGAATATACTTTATAATAATCAATAATTCTAAAATAAAATTATTTGTAAATATTCATGTAATAAATATATTTTATTTATTACATAATTACATAAGCTTTATCTTGTACAAATCCTCATCTTTAAAATAAAAAAAAATTCTACGCAAAATTTCTTATTTATTTATATAGAAAATATCGGGTTGTTACATTTACTCTCCCTTATAAAGCTTCTGTCCCCGGAATCACCGTCTTAAAAACCTATACTGTGACGCCCCCAAAATAGGTATACAACACCCATTCTGAGTCATCAAAATACATGTGTGCGATAACTACAACTTTATTAATACAACATAAAAATCGTGAGTTTAAATACAAATATTGCCATCTGAACAATATTCACACTCAAATAAGTCCTCATTACAATTATTGATACATTATTTTACAAAAATAGTGAGGACTACTAAAACGCGACTTTCTAGAACCTTCATTCCATACCCCGACTAGTACTGCTACATTCTCGCCTCCACGAGAAGAAAAATGGAACAAAAAGAAAAGGGTGAGCTCAACCAAATTTGAAGAAAGAATATTATGACCAAGATAATATAGAACAAATTATCGTTAGTCTTCAACAGGGAAAAATCTAATAAAATACAATGAGACAACAAGTTTTAAATCGGTATTCGCAATGAAAACAATAATTCATAGAAGAGTTACGTAGGGAATGAAATCTACTATTATCTATGAATTTAAAAGTCCATCATCAATATTTTATCCACGTAACATTAATCAATATACATCATAAATGAAATCTTCATCTTTGCACTGTGCCAAAGATATTCACCAGATTAATCATGTTCATCTAAATACTGCTCATCTTTACACTACGGGCCAAAGATATTCATCGAAATCATTCATCTTTGCACTACAAAGCCAAAGATATTCATAATATCATCATTTAGACCGAGGATGATGAAAAATATTTTAAAGGAAGCGAATCCAATTGAAACAAAATAACAAATATTAAGGATTAAGTATTTCGGTTTATCCATGTCCAAAATACCTCATAAATAATCATAGTGGAGTAAAATTTAAGAATGATCAAAACATGGATACAATCATAGCTAGTATCCATAATAGATATTTTGACAAAATTTAAAATTTATTTTTCTGTGAATAGTGTCGTATACGTGAATAGTAACCCCAACACCAAAAGACAAGAATTTCACAAGAAAAATATTCCCAATATACCAAAGATAATGATATTGAAAGAATAATATCATTTTAAAAAATAATATCCCTTACCTCGAAAAAGACAAAAGATTTACCGGAATCTTCTGATATATAAATTTGAAGGAACTTGCACCGTATAGCAACACTCAAAGTCTTAAAATACTCATAAGAATACGCTTGATAATATAGAGAGAGAAAGAGAGAGAAAACTTCTGTTTCTGGTGTGATTTTCAATTCTAACCTAAACACCCTATTTATAGAAAAATGCTTAGAACACCAAAATAGAAAATTTAATATAATAATAATATATATTATAAATTCTTACCCACACCTCAAGACCATCTGAATTCAGCCATTTTGCACATGTTTAATGAGACCCACAATGTAAAAAACGTTTTTGTTAATAAAAATAAATAAAACTTTCAAAAATCAATTATTTCGGAACTTCAGAACTTCAATAATTCATAATAAATAGCTCTTTCGTCAGAAAAATTCGAATTACATGTTTTTTCCAGAGGAAATTCCATTCTCTACAACTTTGCAAAAGAAAGTTTTACCAAATTCCAAACAGAAATTGACCGAAATCCACAAACTGGAGATTTTACAGGCTATAATTAAATTTCAGTCAAGATATGGGCCCACAGACATGTTTAACATGTTTTAAAAAAAAATTATAACAAAAATACTCTTCCTCCTCATATACTCATATATCCCACATTCATTGTAAAAATATTCCCATTATTATATTATTAAAATATAATAATATATTTAAATGAATTATTTTATCACAAAAAGATAAAATATTAATTTTCAACAATTGTCACATTAAAATTTTCTTCATCTATATCCACATAAAATGAATATTTTTCTTATCATATAAATCAATAATTAATTATTCACAAATAATATTACAGAATCACAATCACATGACCCGGT
Organism: Panax quinquefolius; assembly: GCA_020205615.1. Classification (NCBI taxonomy): domain Eukaryota; kingdom Viridiplantae; phylum Streptophyta; class Magnoliopsida; order Apiales; family Araliaceae; genus Panax; species Panax quinquefolius. The sequence continues at coordinate 56,079,250 of CM035172.1, read as the reverse complement.
AGTTCCTAGAAAGAGGGGCTTTCAATAAGGATTTCTCCTTCTTTGCGCAATTAGGTGACCAAACCTCTCCTTAGATGTAACTTTCTAGACATTGCCAATAATGTTATCTAATAATATTATTCGGATAATATGAATTATTGCTTCGATAATGGAAAATACTTGTGTAGTGATAATTATTGAAATAACAAAGAATATAAAATATCAATGTAACAATTATTGAATTAATAAAATAAAATACTTGAGCAAAGAATTACTATAACAATTATTGAGTAGTGCCTTTTTACGTAAGAATCAATAATTGGTGTAATACCGCAGTGTATTCGCGTGCAAAAATGCGACATCGTATTTTAACCAATTTAGTATTCCAACAAGATAATTGGTAATAACTACGTCGTTATTTATAAACAACTTATACTTGTCGTTTTCTTCATCCAATCGTTTTTTTGTTATGGGGCCCAATTAAGGTAAAATTTTAGCATCGCATTTAATATTCCCAAACGAGAAGAATATTCTACGACCAAACGAATATTCTCCGATAAAATGAATATTTTATAACCACTTGCTTATTTAAAATATTTGCGCATTTTACCCATAACTAACCACATTAATCAAATCAACCCTTACTATTTCAAAATAATAAATAAAGGAAATTCAATTTTATTTATAATAAGTTGGGGTCTTACAACCTCCCCTCCTTATGAAATTTCGTCCTCGAAATCGACGTGACGTATTTGGTGTTTCAAAAGATGAGGATACCTCGCTTTCATTTCCGCTTCCAACTCCCGTGTCATTTCCTCAATAGCATGGTTCCTCCACAAAACTTTGACTTGTGGTATGACCTTTGTCGTAGGACATGCTCCTTCCTATCCAAAATCTTGACAGTTACCTCTTCATACGTTAAGTCTTCGGCTATCTCATCCGGTTCTAACTCAATAACGTGGTTCGTGTCTTTCACATATTTACGAAGCACGAATCGTGAAAACATTATGAACACGAGACATACTTGGAGGTAACGCGAGTCTATAGGCCACATTTCCTACTCGGTCAAGAATCAAATGGACCAATAAATCGTGGATTGAGCTTTCCTCTCTTCCCAAATCTTGTAAATCCTTTCCATGGAGCAACACGCAATAATACATGATCCCCAATACTAAATTCCACGTCCTTTCGATGAAGATCCGTATAACTCTTTTATCGATCCCGTGCCGCTTGTATACGTTGTCGAATCATTTGGATCTTTTCTCAGTAGTCATACACGTACTGACTCCGGGTCCCAACAATGTTGCTTCACCCACCTCATCCCAACATATTGAGAAGCGACACTTTCGTCCATATAATGCTTCAAATGGAGCCACACCTATACTTGCCTGATAACTTGTTGTTGTAAGAGAATTCCACCAATGGTAGGTACTTATCCCAACTCCCTTTGAAGTCTAGGACACGAGTCTTAATAGATCTTCAAGAGTTTGAATAGTCCTCTCTCGATTGCCGTCTGTTTGAGGATGGTATCTGCCAATCGAATCAATCATAAATCGAGTGCCCACATCCCATCACCTCAGACTTTGGAGGAGGTGGTCGTCATCAACTCTCGACGTGATTATCGCCATGTATCTTTGGAGGAGGTCGTCATCATCGCCTTCGTATGGCCATCACCAAGGTTTCCACCTCCACCTCCACGAGTCTCGGCCAACAAGACCCTACAAAATTAAAATATTAATAACAAAATCAAAATGAAAACATATTTACATTATTTTAGTTTGTGTTATTCAAGTTAAAGTGACGGGACTCAAAATCGGGATCCGTATATCAGAATCGAGTCCCGTTAGTTGTAACGCGTGTCTATTGCCTACGCGGTGTTATGTGTGTGTTTACCTGTCATTCGGACGGCCGATGCGGGTTTTGACCTCTTTTTAGGCTTTTTGGCTAGTTTTGCAAACTGGGTGATAACTCGGTCTCCGTATGATGGAATCGAGTCCCGTCAGTTCTAACGCGTGTCTATTACCTACGCGGTGCTATGTGTGTGTTTGCGTGTCATTCGGACGGCCGATTCGGGTTTTGACCTCTTTTTCGGCTTTTTGGCTAAGTGTTGGCTAGTTTTGCAAACTGGGCGATAACTTCGCTCCATATGTCAGAATAGAGTCCCGTCGGTTCTAACGCGTGTCTATTACCTACGCGGTGCTATGCGTGTGTTTGCGTGTCATTCGGACGGCCGATTCAGGTTTTGACCTCTTTTCGGCTTTTTGGCTAATTATTGGCTAGTTTTACAAACTGGGCGATAACTCGGTCTCCGTATGTTGGAATCGAGTCCCATCAGTTCTAACGTGTGTCTATTACCTACGCGGTGCTATGTGTGTGTTTGCATGTCATTCAGACGGATGATGCGGGTTTTGACCTCTTTTTCGACTTTTTGGCTAAATGTTGGCTAGTTTTGCAAACTAGGCGATAACTCGGTCTCCGTATATCGGAATCGAGTCCCGTTAGTTCTAATACGTTTCTATTACCTACACGGTGCTATGTGTGTGTTTGCGTATCATTCAGACGGCTGATGCTGGTTTTGACCTCTTTTTCGGCTTTTTGGCTAAGTGTTGGCTAGTTTTGCAAATTGGGTGATAACTCGGGCTCCGTATGTCAGAATCGAGTCCTGTCAGTTTTAATGCGTGTCTATTACCTATGCGGTACTATGTGTGTGTTTGCGTGTAATTCGGACGGCCGATACGGGTTTTAACCTCTTTTTCGGCTTTTTGGCTAAGTGTTAGCTAGTTTTGCAAACTGGGCGATAACTCGGGCTTCGTATATCAGAATCGAGTCCCATCAATTGTAAGGAGTGTCTATTGCCTACGCGGTACTATTGCCTGTGTTTGCTTGTTAACTGGACGACCGAGGCGGGTTTTAGTCTCTTTTTTGACTATTTTCCTATGTTTTCTCAAGTTAGGCATACGGGGCTCGAACTCGGGCTCCATATATTAAAATCGAGTCCCATCAGTTGTAACGCATGTCTATTGCCTACGCGGTGCTATTGCCTGTGTTTGCGTGTTAATTGGACGACCGAGGCGGATTTTGGTCTCATTTTTGACTATTTTCTTAAGTTTTTTCAAGTTAGGCGTACGGGGCTCGAACTCGGGCTTTGTATATTGAAATCGAGTCCCATCAGTTTTAACACGTGTTTATTGCCTATGAGGTGCTATTTCCTATGAATGCATGTTAACTGGACGACCGAGGCGGGTTTTGGTCTCTTTTTCGACTATTTTCCTATGTTTTCAAGTTAGGCGTCACGGGGGCTCGAACTCGGGCTCGTGATATCGAATCGAGTTCCGTTAGTTATGTAACGCGGTTCATTGCCTCACGCGGTGCTATTACTCAGATTTGTGTGTTAACTAGATGACCGAGGCGGATTTTGGTCTCTTTTTCGACTATTTTCCTAAGTTTTCTCAAGTTAGGCGACAGGCTCGAACTCGAACTTCAGTATATCGAATCGAGTCCCGTCGGTTGAACGCTTTCTTTATTGCCCTCTCTGCGGTGCTATTGCCTATGCTTTATGTGTTAACCGGACGGCACCGAGGCGTTTTTGGTCTCTTTTTCGACTATTTTCCTAATGTTTCTCAAGTTAGCGTCACGGGCTCGAACTCGGCTCCATATATCGTAAATCCAGACGCCTTTTCCCTTTTTCTTGCATACTGCTCACATGATCTACTTGTACCACAAATATCACATGACCCTTTATCTTTATTAACATCACTATAATACATCATACGGTCATTCTCACAAGCATCAATCTTCTCATACCCTAGATTGAGCCTTTTGACCATTTTCTTCACATCATAGTACAACTTCTAACTTATTGCTCATGGTAAGCACTCCTTCATAATGCTTAATAGTTCATTAAAACTCTCTCTCGCATTCTGATGCTCGTTCTTGAAGTATAAAAACTTAGTCACTACAGATAAGACGGTTGCAGCTTTTAAATGCAAATCACACACGATGCGTGCGTCATTGCTTCATGCAATAACTCATAAAACCCTTAGCCCCATCATTCGGCTCTTGCTCGACGCTATTTCCATCCCCGTGTCAGATTCCACCGAAGTATGAACCAAAGAGCCTCGACTATCATGTTGTTAATACGATCGAAAGGTTTCATCACCTCCGGATTAGGTTACTCGATTCATGTTCATTCAACCAGGTTTCCCTATGATAGATCCATGTTGTATAACCCTTCTTGAACCCATACGCAAATAAGTTGCACATGACATCATTCCTTTCCTTCCACACTTCATTCACACACCTCTTATAAGGACATCTGATCTCATCGCCATCGACTTGCTCAAACGCAAAGTTGAGAAACTGCTCAACCCCACTACGATACTCGTAGCTAAGCACACTCCTATCGCTGCCTACCCTACGCTCCATCCAACTTCGATCAACAAACATCTCAGACAACTGTCTACTATATATATGGAAAGTCAGACAAACACAATCAAGTCTCCAAGTTAATGTATATGCAAGCTTATGCGTTTCCTAACTTCATCTCCCACTCTAACGGCCGTGTTTCTATCCCATTCCGGATGTAATACGCCTCATCGATGCTAACAACTTGAACACATCTTTATATTTTTCAAATTTTAAGCAAGACCTCCCCCATGGTCTTCAAGTACACAAAATAGACTAACACATCGTAGTCTAAATATGCACCCGAAGAACATCAAGAGATATATACTGACCAAAAATTCAAAAAATATAAAGACGTGCTCAAGTCGTTAACACCGACCTAAGTGAGATCGAAACATACAAGAACAGTCCCAAAACGGGGACAATTTAAGATTCACTCCTACTAAGTGAATCTTAAACGGGTTTCTAAGCTTCCTAAACTATATGAAAATATGCAATCAATCAGACTATAACAGGAATGCTTGATAGCCATATATTTCCCTAAAATTCATTTATCCAAAATACAACCAAGCAACATTCACGAACGCATTTATTTGATGTCAGTCAAACATGAAACAAAATATTGAACTTGTCATTTAATTAACACATTACATGGATACATCCACTTCTTGAAATCTGCTAACATTCATATATGTATCAAATATCCCAACAACTTTTTGCTTGAAATTTAGAACAAGGAACAAATTAAAGAACTTCAGTTTCAAATATCCCAACAACTTTTGTTTGAGGAAAACTTTCAAATGTATCACATAAGTAAACGCACAAAACACTATTAACCAAATAAGCACGTCACGAGTTCCTGCAGTTTTTGCCTAAGATTTACTATGTTTAATCAGAGATAACTTCATGATCAGAGATTTACAGGGTTTTAGCTTAAGTTTATTATCGTTAGCCCATCATTTAATATTCACACAAACTAATTTTGTAATTTTTAAGGCCATTGGATGATGAATTACACTTTCAAATAAACAATTCAACTTGTGAGTTATCAAATGAACTTAAAAATGATAAAAATAAATAGTTTAGTAAATAAAACAACAGATTAATCGATTTTAAATTTTGATTGATACTAACAAGAATATAATTAGTATATGTAAAGATTAAGAATATTATGCGAGGCGAGGATATGATATGCGAATTAACCACTTCACATGCATGGTTGAATAAGTACTTACTACTAATATTCCTCAACCCCGAATAAGTACTTGCAAACACATGAATTTTCCTAATACTCCAAACACCTATTTCTTTTTACAAAACGATTTGCACACGTAAAATTACTTACAAAATTTTATAAGAATACCTTCAACGTAATCAAAAATTTTATACAACAAGTCACGCCATATTAAACCTATTAAAAGCATACAACAAGTCAAAACAATGTCCTTAAGAGTACTATATCCTCATTTTCACTACATAGTTCATATAGAAATAACTAGCATGTCAAGAAATATCACATTTGTTACAACAATAATACTTTTGAGGCATACATATACTATGAATTTTTTAACATCGAAGATAATATCGCTAGAACAAATTTTTTAACATCGATGACAATACTTTTTGAGGGCACTTGAAGCAACAAATTGCAGCAATAAGAAAAAAGAGAGATGGAGATATATGTACTTACAAGCCTGATAGAAGCTGACGCCCAGTTCTCCTCCCAAATTAGCAGCAACTATTCCATTAAACAACAAAGAATCACAAATAAAATAATTTTTGGGCAAAAATTAACTCAAGCATTTTTCAAAACTGAAAAAATTAAATTTGGGAGAAAAAAGTCGCGGCAGATGAAATCCTTACCTTGCAATTTCAAAAAAATTCAGACAAAGAGGGCAGAAGATGATTATTAAGATAATGGAGAAGAAAGAAGAAAGCTTCTACTAATCCCATATCCTTGAAAGCGTAAAAATCAAAAAGAATTTGGGAATAACCCAACTCGATCAAACGAATTTGGGAAAACCCAACTCGATCGAATGTACTCAAACTCGATTTAATAAACCCAATTTGGAAACAAACTCAAGAAACTAATATTAGAAGAAACTAGACAAGAAATCGAAGTTTGGAGAAGAGGAAGGAAGAAAAAGCGCGAACGAAATTTTTGTATAAAAGTGAGAGACTGCCATCGAGGTCAGGGCTGATAAAATTAAAACCTCATTCTCGACGGTAGTGTCGTCGCCAATAACCCCAAATGAGATATCATCATTAACGACGGTAGCGTCTTGCCGCCAATAATACTTTCTCGTCAGCCTTTATTTCCCTACAATCACATTATTTACGCCACTAAAATTACTCATTACCGACGGCGAATTGTCTTTCTTGTGACTACCGGTCGACACCACCAATAGCAGTTTTGGAGGAACCAATACATTGATTTACCGGTTGTCGATTTATCGACGCTTTAAGTCATGCCAATGATGTTACTCTCTCGACGGCGTAGATGTCGCTTTTATAATACGCCCGTCGGGAATGATTCTTATTTTTTGTAGTGAACGAAAATTTGATTTCTAAAAGAACTCAAATTCCTCCTTCAAAATAATTTATAAAATAATTCATTATATATATAGGAAAATCGTATATAATAAAATAAAATTTGTTCGAATAATACCTGGAGTTGCATCCCCGGCTGCTACCGTATCTTGTACATTCACGCTGAAGACTCCTGCGATTGTTTTTGTTGATTTGTTTGTTGATGTTGGTCCCGTTGTCGCCAATGTCCTGCTGCCTTTTCCCGTATTCACATTCCTTGCCTCTCTTCTCCTTCTTGAACAGTCTTTCACCTTATGCTCCATTAATTCACAAATAAAACAACTACTGTACATTCTTGGATTGGGACAGTTTTGAGAGATATGTCCCTCCTGCCCACACTTATAGCACACAAACTTTCCTTTTTAAATACACTTCCGGCCTAATTCCGATATTATCAAAATTATCTCATTTCATCGTATAGGTGGCAAAAGTTTTCTTTTGTCCCTCCGTTACCCTAGTTATCACACACGTCAAATGGATCACCGATCTTCTAGATCCTGGCAAGACGACGACCTTGAAGCCTTTGAAATTGGCCAATCGATTGTTATGCGGTTGATTTCCCACGGCTGGTATTCCATTCTGCATAGCTTGAGCGATCACATTCAAGAAATTCTGTATCGGGTCTGGTTATTCTCCAGTTTCATTGACAGGTTCTTCTATCCTTTAGTTTCGTTTTTTTTGGCGGCATTCTCATAAATTATTCTTTATTAACTTACTTTCTAAGCCTTATCATATAAGTTTATTATATTAAACTTGTTTCTTTACTTAAACATAGATTCATATTCATTCAACGATTTCAAAATACTTTACATATTATAGCACATATTGCTTTAAACATCAGCTATCCCTCTGTGACTACAAAAGTCAGGATTTACAACCTTGATTAATACAAAAGTTTTAGAATATTACATTACACAGACATACTAAGCACACATATTACGTTAAACACGCCTACCATCAGAACTTATATTACCTACTTACTATGCCTTTTTTCTTGGACAACCATTCGCTCGATGACCTTCCATCCCACAGATAAAACATGCTCCTATATTAAAGTCGGGACAATGATGAGAGGTATGTCCCTCATGTCCGCAAATGTAACATATCTTTCTCCCTTTCCTGCATACGCCTTCATGTTTCTTATCACAGTTTGTACACTTTTCTATTTTGTTAGCGTCCTCTTGGTTGTTACCAAATTTTCCTAAGTCATGATCTTCTATCTTTCTTTTCCCCTTCTTGCTCGGAGCTGCACACGATGTGTTGCTTGTGGCTCCCATTTGATCAATTTGGATTTTAAGCTTATCTCGTTCTTCCATTGTTTCTATTAACGCTTTGATGTAATTGACTATTTAACAGCCTTTTCTATCTCCCACAAATTTCCTGAGAGAAGAAACCTTATTCCTCGGATTCAGCACCTCCGTTGATGCTTGATCGCCTTCAACTTTAGTGTCTCGAATCACTATCTGTCACCCACCATCTCCTGATCCGGTACTACATTTTCTATAATAACCACCTCGTCCGAGTTGTTTTCATTGTGAGCCTCTATTTCAGTTATTGGCTTCGATATCAGCTCGGGTTTATGGGTTTGACCCTTATTCATGCTATAAGCATATAACAAGCCTTTTCCACCAGACATCTATAAACATAAATTATCTTGATTAGTATATAGTATATACACACAGCAAATAAGAGTTTTATATAAGTTATCTTTTATTTTGTTTGATAATGAATTTATCCAATTCATCTTTTTTTAAACTATATATGAGTTATTTATATTTTCAATATTTCCTCTTTCTTCTAAGGTTATAGCCTTTAAGGTCTAGCCCACCTAAGGTTTTTAACCCTAAGCTCGATACCATGTTGTGACGCTTCCAAATCCAAGGTACTTAAACCCGAACTTCTAAGGTGCTTCACGATACCATTTCTATGAAATAATAATACTAATACTAATAATAATATAAAATCAAACTTAATTCACATTTATCGGAGTCTAATCCCAAGTACGCGACCTTTAAATATTCATTTACATGATACTTAATAGTTATCATTTCCTTAATAAAGTCCTACTATTACATAGAATACCAAAAATCTTATTCTGTTTGCTTTCCCTTTCCTTTGTTTCTGCATGATCCTTCAGGTTGATCGCGATTGGCTGAAAACATTTAAATTAAGCAAGGATGAGCATTTGAGTGCCCAACAAATAATAGCAATTATAATTATATTTAGCTGAAAGGATTAAATGTTATCTTTATACATCACTTCTACAACGATTCAATAGTTGTGAAGTAAACTGATCCGATAATAATAACATAACAATTCTATCTCAAATTTTTTTTTTCAAACAACATATTGACTATAAAGGGGGTTTAATTAGTGACATACTATGAACATTGTTTTAAATTTTGGATAAGGTTTAGCAGAACTTCATCTACAAACCGTTATAACTTACGGGCGCGAGGGTGATCATCCCAATGAGCCTTGTATTGATCAATACTACATTACAAGAACGATATTATCGTTCACTCATCACTTGGTAGCATAAAAGTTTTCCCGTGATCGGGATGTTCATACGTAGTCAGGAATCCGAACAAAAACAATTTGATTGATACAAAAGGTTTTATCATATTCAACGAATTTTTTGAATCACTGGGTCTAATGGTCAATTATTAGCTTTGACGTATATATATATATATATATATATATATATATATATATATATATATATATATAACGTGCGATTAAATACAATGATTATCCAAGTGGGGACATTCAGAACCATGTTTAGAAATTAACGAATGAATATATATCTCGAATTACCATATACTAACATGTTGATAAACAATGATCTGATATAGAATATATCACAATAGGGTTAATAATATAACATAATAATAATATAATTACGAAACTTCTTATTCATGTCCATTGCGTATAAAGGAAATGCAAAGGAAATATACTTTTCGATCTCTTCAACATAAAGACTGTGACTTAGATATATCTCATTATATAGCAACCTATCATTAATAAGATTATTTGATCGATTAGAATCACATATCGTAATACATAATACTGTTTATCGCAGTCAGCACATAACCTAATCACATTGTCACATATGTTTAACAGTCATTGCATCACAAACAAACACGTATCTAGTCCAATTATCTAAGTCCGGATCAATTTCTGAAACATGTCGGTGTACCGACGGCTTTATCGGGTAATAATCGAGTCTAAGACTCTATCGTGTAGTTCAATATTCCTTTAGATATATTAAATATATGTCGTATTATTTTTCATAGCCTTATAATAATTTTTAAATAATTATTATAATTTATCATAATTTTCCAAACACCGGAATCATTATTAAATGATTTAAATACTAAATAATTCTATTATCATTAATATTTAATTAATATTAGATTATTAATGAAACCATTGCCAAAATGTTAAAGTTATTTATAATAACTCAAAATACTTTTAAAGTATTAATATTACCTTAAATAATTTTTTAAAAGAATTAAAATTATTTTAAATAATTACCATTAATATTTAATTATTAATGTATTATTCATCAAAATATAAAAAGTCCTTCAAATATTTTTAATCCATTTATTTCCTTTTAAAATGATTTTTAAATCAATAAAACCATTTTTAAATTATTTATTTAATATTATTATTAAATAACTCTAATATTATTTCATATTAAATTATCCTTTAAATATCAAAAGTTATATTTTATAACTTAAAATATCTTTAAAAACTTTATTTTATTTAAAATGATTTTTATATTATTAAAATCATTTTAAACTAAATTATTTAATATAGTTAGTAAATAACTTTAATATCATTAATAATAATTAATTAATGAAATTTACCTTTAAATATTGAAAGTTATATTTTCTAACTTAAAATATTTTTAAACTCTTTTTTTTATTTAAAATGATTTTTCTAATATTAAAATAATTTTTAAATTAATTTATTTAATATAATTATTAAATAAATCTAATATCATTAATATTAAATTATTAATGATTTTTTAAATATTAAAAGTTATATTTTATAACTTAAAATATTATTAAATACCTTTTATCATTTAAAATGATTTTTAATATATTAAAATCATTTTTAATTAATTTATTTAATACATTTATTAAATAAATAAAATATCAATAATATCCAAACAAATATTAATATTTATGAAAATATGTCAAATTATTAAAAGTTAATTTTTTTATAACTTAAAATAATTTTTGGAATTTATTTACTATTTTTAAATGATTTTTCAAATATATATTAATTAAAATTAAAATATATGTCACTATAGCCTTTAGCGACAGAAAGCGTCGCCTTAGGTGTTCTTGAGTCCTCAAGAACATTTATAGTCAGTTTCGAGTGGTTGGGTTTGACCACGTGTAGATCTTAGCTCGTTAAGTTTCTGGGAATTATGCCTCGTCATACCTTGTAGTATTAGTAACTTACTACACGCTCCAACAATCAACATGATCACAAAGCAACTAACAAAGGAGATCTAAGCCTCCAAAGTACCTGTCAGAGCTGTTCTTCATTTCTGGGTTGCCCAGAAATGAAGAACAGTTCGACTGCCTTACTTTGAGCTTCTACAACATGCAATTCTAGTGATGTTTTAGTAATATAAAACTTGCAGTGTGTAGCCAACGTGTATATGAAGAGATCCAGTACATAACATCACTATAACAACAACATAAGAGCCATAAACTGTCCGGTCAAACCATGTCAGAAGCCACTGACTTGAGTTTTCTGGGTTACCCAGAAAACTCAACCCGTGAACTTCCGGCTTGGTTTGACCATCCTCCAGATCCATACTGTTTGTAATATAAGCGATCCAAAAGCATTAAACTGTAGTATAACGACCATGATATAACCTAAATACAATAACCAACACATACCAACAAACAGAAGCAAGATCAAAGCCACATAAAAGCATTCGAGACGGTTGTTCTTGAGTTTCGGGATGCCCGAAACTCTTGGTCATCTTTCGGTCGAAGTTTGATCTTGAATAACTTTTGTTCTGGACATGATCAAAGCCTGCTTTCAAGTCCAGAGCAAAGTCCATATAACATACTACATGATCAAATATTAAAACAACAAAAACACAAAACATACTAAGATCTATGGGATCTGACATTAGGTTGTCAGACCATATTTCTCAGTTTTCCAGATTTTGAAAATCTTCAAATCCGAGCCTATAGATGTTATGGATCTAATATCTATCAACCCAGATCATCATTATACACTATATTCAACATGTTTTAACATTTAAACACAACTTTTAACAGAGGATCGAAGATCAGATTTCTAGTTTAGTGTTCTACCTCTTTTGAACAAATTCTTGATTCTAGCCACTGATTCGGTTATGGGTGATCGTGGGGCTTTATTTGTGACTGATATATCTTGATATTTTTGGAAGTGAGAGCTTGAGAGAGTCTAGTTGAGTGTTTGTGAAAAAAGTAAGTAAAAAATGTCATTTTTCTCTTTTCCAATCTATATATAGAAGTGTATGGTGCATGTATGGCTGAGATATGTGACTTGTTGCTGACATTTTAAGCACATGGGGTGGTTGAAGTGGTTCACCAACTAAACCTAAGGTCAAAACCTATAACTAGCTTCAAATAATGCAAAGGGCATTTTGGTCTTTTTGCTTGAAAATTTAAGGGCATAATTGTAAACTTGGCAAACCCTTAGAGTTTGACCCTTAGGGTTTAAACCTTAGGGTTTAACCCTAAGGTTAACAAAAATTACTTTTCTAGGATTTTTATTTTGGGTTTAAAATAAAAATTTTAGTTTTTAAAAAAATACAAAATTAAGGTTTCTTAATTAATTAGGTTTTCTAATTACATAGACTTGATAATTAGGTTTATATATTTACTAATTATAATTAAGCTTGCTAACTTCAACAATTAGGGCTCCTAAATTAGAAATTAGGTTTACTAATTAAGAAATTAGGGTTTTTAGAAATTTGAATTTCTAAATATTAATTAGGGTTCTCTACTTAACATTAAATTCTATAATACGTAACGTAATTCATTTACCACAATTGCATAATCGTTTCTAACTCATAATTGAGTTTCAAATTAGGGTTTCCAAATTCAGTAATTAGGGTTCTTAATTAATTAGGGTTTCTATTTAATTAGGTTTTCTAAGTATAATTAGGGTTTCCAAATTTAGTAATTAGGGTTGTTAATTAATTAGGGCTTCAATTAATTAGGTTTTATAAGTATAATTATGGTTTCCAAATTTAGTAATTAGGGTTCTTAATTAATTAGGGTTTCTAATTAATTAGGTTTTCTAAGTATAATTACGGTTTTACCTAATTACTTTAAATTATGTAATACGCGACATAATTCACATAACACAGTTACAACACGGTCTCAAACTCACAATTGATTTTCAAATTAGGGTTTCCCCCCCCAGTAAAACTAGGGTTTAACCAATTAATATTAGGGTTTTGAAATTATACCCTATAATTGACCAACCATCCTCAATACGTACATACAGTACATATTTAAAGCACTGAAAAATCAAAATATAGTTAATATTATATTATTATTCTCATTCCTTGATAAAAATCCAAAATTAGGGTTTAGATTCCATATCCCATTTATTCTTCCATATTTAACCTTAATAATTAAGGTAAAATAATTAACTTAATAATCCGTACTAAAATTCATATAATAAAATAATTATTATAATTATCCAAAGAAAATCATTTCATATATTATTTAAATAATATATAACTATATTTTCATGGAAAATAATTAATAAAAACATTTCTACTATATTAATTATTATAAGAATATACTTTATAATAATCAATAATTCTAAAATAAAATTATTTGTAAATATTCTTGTAATAAATATATTTTATTTATTACATAATTACATACGCGCTTTATCTTGTACAAATCCTCATCTTTAAAATAAAAAAAAAATTTATACGCAAAATTTCTTATTTATTTATATAGAAAATATCGGGTTATTCTGACATCAAACAAATCCAAAATTTCAAAACTCAAATGCTTAATTTTTGACTCTATAACCTCTAACCATCTTCTTTTAATTTGTGAAAAAATGACAATGCAAGACTGGGGTTTTCTTTGAGTGTGTTCAAGTGAAAAGTAACTTTAGATTTTACTAGAGATAATACATACACAAACACATGGTGCGGTTTTGGTTTTAAGCGTGCGGTTTTGGCTAATAACCAAACTCTAACCGTAAATTTGGTTATTCAACCCACCTAAAACACCGCCACACTGTACTTTGGAACTGAGTTAGTGCGGTTTTAATTGGTCTAAGTGATTAGTGCGAGTTTTAGTGCGGTTTGCCCAATTTGGTTACTTGCTCGAATTTCAGGCATGATAATGCCAACAACTGTTCATCAATGAACTATGGGTCAATGAGGACTTTTAACACATCATTTGTAACATTACAGTCCCGATTATACCGATACATAGTCATAATCATACCAATCAACAATCCATCTATGCACTACGGGCCAAAGATGACTTTCATCACAATATAAGCATAAGGATGATGACAATGCTATAAAAATTCAATTATTTAAGAGCAAGGACAAATTTTAAAGATTTATAAATCAATTTATCCAGAGTTCAAGAATGTCCCAATTGTCAACATGATAACTTCTTTGTGGAGTAAAATTCAAGAATCATATTCATGTACCAAAATAATTTGGATAGAAAAGAAATTAATTTTTGTCATGAGTAGTACCCCGGGTGAATAGTACCCGAGTGAATAGTATCCCGTGAATAGTACTCCGGCATGAAAAGATCAAAATTTAACAAGAATGTTCAGAAAAATATTCCTGTGAAAAGATACTAGATGAAGCATAAATTTCAAGGATATTCTACTAATTTCAAGGAGTATAGAAGCAATACTTAACAAAATGAGTGTAGAATTTGGAATCTGAAATTAAATTAAATTACTTATGTGACGCCCCCAAAATAGGTCCATTCCATCCAACCCATTCTGAGTCGCCAAATACATGGTATGCGAAATAACTACAACTTTATTATTACAACATATAAACCGTGAGTTTAAATACGAGATATTGCCATCTGAAGAATATATCCACACGCAAATAAATCCCCATCATAATTATTGATACATTATTTTACAAAAATGGTGAGGACTACTAAACAACTCTCTCTAGAACCTTCATTCCATACCCCGACTAGTACTTCGCTTACATTCTCGCCTCCACGAGAAGAAAAATGGAACAACAAGGAAAAGGGTGAGCTCAACTAGCCCAATAAAGAATATTATGACTAAGATAATATACAACAAATTATCGTTAGTCTTCAACGGGAAAAATCTAATAGAATACAATAGACAACAAATTTTAAATCAATATTCGCAATGAAATAATAATTCATTAGAAGAGTTAAGTAGAGAATGCAAACTACTATCTTCTATGTATGAATTTAAAAGTTCATCGTCTATCTTTTATCCTGTAACA
This sequence comes from Panax quinquefolius, assembly GCA_020205615.1. Classification (NCBI taxonomy): domain Eukaryota; kingdom Viridiplantae; phylum Streptophyta; class Magnoliopsida; order Apiales; family Araliaceae; genus Panax; species Panax quinquefolius. The sequence continues at coordinate 56,063,769 of CM035172.1, read as the reverse complement.
TCAATCAATATACATCTGAATCAAATATTCATCTTTGCACTCTGAGCCAAAGATATTCATCGATTAATTCATATTCATTTAAACACTGCTCATCATCTTTACACTGGGCCAAAGATACTAATCGATCGATCATGTTCATCTCAACACTGCTTCATCTTTGCACTACAGGCCAAAGATATTCAATAATATCATCATTTAAGACTGAGGATGATGAAAAATATTTTTAAAGAAACGAATCCAGTGAAACAAAATGACAAGGATTAAGGATTAAGGATTCGTACTTTGTTTTATCCATGTCCAAAAATACCTCAAAAATAATCACAGTGGTGTAAAATTCAAGAATGATCAAAACATGGATACAATCAAAGCAAGTATCCAGAATAGATATTTTGGACAAAAAGAAGAATTTCATTTTTTTGGTGAATAGTGCCGATATCGTGAATAGTAACTCAAGAATTACCAAAAGATAGAAATTTCACAAAAAAACATCTTCACGCTTCATGAATAGTACTTTGAATAGTAACTCGTGAATAGTAACTCATGAATAGTAACTCATGAATAGTAACCCCAGACATGAAAAAGTCTCAAATTTGATAAAATTTCCAACCAATATTTCGACATAATGATATTGAAGAAATAATATCATTTTCGAATAAAATAACATCCACTTACCTCGAAAAGCAAGATTTAGTTGAAACACAGGATATAGGCTATGACTTGAACTTGCACCGTATAGCAATACTCAAAGTATACTCAAAATACTCACAAGAATACGCTCGATAATATAGAGAGAAAAACTTGATTTACGGTGTGATTTTCAATTAACCCAAGCACCTATTTATAGAAATTGCTTAGAACACCAAAGCAGAAAATTGAATATAATATTAATATAATTATACAAATTTTCCTTAGCCCACCTTTTGGTCAAAAACACCAGCCACACATGTTAAATAAGGTTCACAAACTCACCAAAAACGTTTTTGTTGATATAAATAATTAAAACTTCCAAAAATCAATTATTTCGGAACTTCGGAACTTCAATAATTCATAATAAATAGCCCTTTCATCAGAAAATTCGAATCTCGCGAGTTTTTATAGGAAATTCAATTCTCTACAACTTTACAGAAGAAAGATTTTCCAAATTCCAAATAGAAATTGACCGAAATCCACAAACGGACGATTTTACAAGCTATAATCAAATTTCGGTCAATAATTGTGTCCACCAACACACAAAACATGTGTTAAACATTTAATGCCACAAAATACTCTTCCTCCTCATATACTCATATATCCCACATTCATTGTAAAAATATCACCATTAATATATTATTAAAATAATATATTTAAATGAATTATTTTATCGAAAAAAGATAAAATATTAATTTTCAACAATTGTCATTTTAAAAATTTTCTCCATCTATATCCACATAAAATCAATATTTTCCTCATCATATAAATCAATAATTAATTATTCATAAATAATATTACGAGATCACAATATTGTGACCGTGCGCGGTTCAGAAAGAGGGGCTTTCCAATAAGAATTTCTTCTTCTGGCCGCCGCAATTAGATGACCAAACCTCTCCTTAGATGTAACTTTCTAGACATTGCCAATAATGTTATCTAATAATATTATTCAGATATTATAAATTATTAGCTTCGATAATGAAAGATACTTGTGTAATGACAATTATTGAAACAACAATGAATATAAAATATCAACGCAAAGAATTATTAACTCAATAAAATAATCGAATAATAATTCTCGTAACCATTATTGAGTAAAGGCCTTCTTACGTAAGAATCAATAATTGGTGCAATACTGCAGCTACTTGTTCAACAACGCGTATTAGTGTGTTTTAACCAATCGAGTATTTTAACAAAGATAATCTGTGAATAACTACGCCGTTATTTAAAAACAACTTATATTTGTCGTTTCTTCATCCAATCGCTTTCAAGTTATGGGGCCCACACATGGTCACAAAATGCGCATACGAATATTCCCAAGCGAAAGCGAATATTCCACGACCAAACGAATATTCCCAAGCGATAATGAATATTTTATAACCACTTGCTTATTTTGAAATATTTACGTATTTAACCCTTAACTATCCACATTAATCAAATCAACCCTTACTATTTCAAAATAAAGGAAATTCCTTTTATTTAAAAATTTTGGTCTTACTGACCTCCCTCCTTATGAAATTTAAGTCCTCGAAATTGGCGTGACGTACTGGTGTTTTTGAAAAGGTGAGGATACCTCGCTTTCATTTCGTTTCCAACTCCCGTGTCATTTCCTCTATAGCATGGTTTCTCCACAAAAACTTTAACTTGTGGTATAACCTCGATACATAGGACATGTTCTTTCCTATCCAAGATCTTGACAGTACCTCCTCGTGCGTTAAGTCTTGACTATCTCGTCTGGGTTTTAACTTCAATGACGTGGTTTGGGTCGTCCACATATTTACGTAACATCTATCGTGAAAAATGTTATGAACACGCGTCATACTTGGTGGTAAAACGAGTCTATAGCCACGCTTCCTATTCGATCGAGAATTTCAAATGGATTAATAAATCGAAGGTTTGAGCTTTCCTCACCTCACCGATTCTCGCTTTTGAAATAACAACTTCTTGCACCTCCTTCTTCAAATTCATCATCGGCTCGGTGTGTAGCTTGAACGACTTTAACTTTATCGATTAAAGTCGATTATACTCGTATATCATCACGTGGGTAACTAGAGTTTTCATCTCCATCTCTATTATTTGTAAATTATTGAAATGAGTCTTTGACAATATCGTACTTTCGTTTGTATACGATCTTCTACTCAACACGTCTGCTACCACGTTAAGCTTTTCGAGGATGGCATGGTCGAACATGTCTTTGAAATGAGTCTCCTCTTGAGTTCTTCAAGCTCTTCCCACATTCCTTGCTCCATTCGAATTTTGTATCTCTACGAGTCAATTGCGTTAATGGAATAGCGATTGAGAATATCCTTCAACGAATCTCCGATAATAACCAACTAAGCCTGAAAGCTACGTATTTCGATTACTGACTTAGGTTGTTCTCAATCGTGACTTATATCCCAACCTTGGATAGCACGTCACAATGACACCTATCGATTTACTATCGCATCGAATATGACGTCCCTACAGAGAGTGCGGCTTAGGTGAATTCCACAAAGGAAGTCACAAGATAAAGGCTCGGTACCAAATTCTATAGTTGAATTTTTTAACTCTGAAGTTCAATAGAGCCATTCGATATGAGATTTTAGAAATGAGTTTTGTCTGGGGTTCAAAGTCGATACAAAATTTAATATCGAAGCTTTGGGAGTAAGCGAAGAAATTCTTCAGAAATACGTCGGAAAAATCAATAACAACAGAATATTATTCAAATCGTGTCTTTATTCAAATCCATAACATGGACTAAGAAAATTTGACATCCGTAATAAATGAATGACTTCATGGCTTGATATGAAAATGTTTGACTACAATGGTTTGATTGCTTGAATTCGAATAACAGGTTGCTTAGGAATATGAAAACTAACAACCTTACGAAAGTAATCAATTTCGGCATGATGAGTAGTTAACCTTAAAATCACATCAAAAGCAAATATCTCTATAGAAATAAGGTTAACAAGTAATGTGATAGTGCCAACCTGAATCAAGCAAGATTTCTAAACAACGGATGTAATGAAAGTTTCTCTAACGAGTCTCCATAAATAGGTCAAAGTCTAATTTCTCCGTAGTCAAGTTCAAACGTTGGCGCAAGCAAAGAGAGATAAAAGAATGGGTAGAACCAGGGTATCTAGTAAGGTATAAACTTCAAGAATTTATAATTAACTAACCCGATGCTAACCGTTCGGGTTCCTCGCATTTTAACCGCCACGACAAACGCTCTTCTAGAATCGTTGACTTTGACTTTTACATATCCGCCTCGGTGCCAACGTCCCAACCGGACTTGATTTATTTATAGGACAAAATTGAGCTATGTGACCATCTTTTCCACAACTAAAACATACCTTGGAAGGCTTTGAACAGTTTGACCTTATATGTCTCTCCTCTCATTGATCTGTAGCATCTAACGGTGATCGTTCTCTTCCCTAAATTTGTTCTTTGGTGTTTGATCTTTCTTGTAAGCGTCTTCCCGTTATCGTTAAATCTTCTCTTTTAGATTGGACATCTCTTTACATAATATCAACGCTGCGTCGTATGGCTTTTTATCCATGCATCACTCATTCTCACTGCTTCGATTATTTCTTCTTTCATTTCAGATTCGACTTTATCATCTTATACTACGCGAAAAGTGCTACATCATTCAAGCATCACATATCGGTAACACCTGCTTGAATAGTTGCATCCTTTTGCTCCACGTCGCCTCGCAATTCTTCACTTTTCGCTTCTTCTAACTCATGAATACGATTTTGCAATTCTACATTTTGATCATAAAATACCTCTAATAAACTCTCTTCGTACCTCTTCTTCCTCTTCTTCCTCACTCTCAATTTGTTACCTCTGCGATTATCTCAGAGTGCAACTATCAATTCTTCACTCACCACATGGATATCTCTAATTCCTTCTTCGCTTAACATCACATTATCACGGTTGGTGATTAGAGGTGTCTCCATGATCTCATTCACTCCATTGTTAACGTTCTCGCAATGACCCATTCTTAAAAACTATCATAAAACAAGGGTTAATTAAATAAATTAACAAATCACATAATACCCTATATTATGACCAACCAACAAATAAGCTTAGGTAGGACACACTAGCGAAGGATTTACTCGCCTCTCCCTCCTAGTTCTATTCCCGATCTCCGCCAGAGATCATATCCCTAAGCTCGATACCAGTTGTGGCCCCAAAATAGGTCCATTCCATCCAACCCATTCTCGAGTGCGCCAAATACATGATACGTAAATAACTACAACTTTATTATTACAACATATAAATCTGTGAGTTTAAATACGAGATATTGCCATCTAGACAATATCCACACGCAAATAAATCCCCATCATAATTATTGATACATTATTTTACAAAAATGGTGAGGACTACTAAACAACTCTCTCTAGAACCTTCATTCCATACCCAGACTAGTACTGCTACATTCTCGCCTCACGAGAAGAAAAATGGAACAACAAGGAAAAGGGTGAGCTCAACTAGCCCAATAAAGAATATTACGACTAAGATAATATACAACAAATTATCGTTAGTCTTCAACAGGAAAAATCTAATAGAATACAATAGACAACAAATTTTAAATCAATATTACAGCGTGAAATAATAATTCATTAGAAGAGTTAAATAGAGAATGCAAACTACTATCTTCTATGTATGAATTTAAAAGTTCATCGTCTCATCTTTTATCCTGTAACATCAATCAATATACATCTGGAATCAAATATTCATCTTTGCACTACTGGGCGAAAGATATTCATCGATTTGGTCATGTTCATTTAAACACTGTTCATCTTTGCACTACTGACCAAAGATACTCGAACGTATTCATTCAACACTGCTTATCTTCATCTGCAACACTGAAGATATTCATCAAAATCATCTTTTTGCACTACGAGCCAAAGATATTCAATAATATCATCATTTAAGACCGAGGATGATGAAAAATATTTTAAAGAAACGAATCCATTGAAACAAAATAACAAGGATTAAGGATTAAGGATTAAATGACTTTGTTTTATCCATGTCCAAAATACCTCAAAAATAATCACGATGGTGTAAAATTCAAGAATGATCAAAACATGGATACAATCAAAGCTAGTATCCGAATAGATATTTTGGACAAAAAGAAGAATTTCATTTTTATGAATAGTCTTAGATATCGTGAATAGTAACTCAGACACCTCAAAGATAGAAATTTCACAAAAAACATCTTCACGCTTAATGAATAGTACAAAGAATAGTACTTGAATAGTAACTCGTGAATAGTAACTCATGAATAGTAACTCATGAATAGTAACCCCGACATATGAAAAAAGTCTCAAATTTGATAAAATTTCCAACCAATATTTCGACATAATGATATTGAAGAAATAGTATCATTTTCGAATAAAATAACATCCCTTACCTCGAAAGATCGGACTTTAGTTGAAACACCCTGGATATAGGCTATGACTTGAACTTGCACCGTATAGCAATACTCAAAGTATACTCAAAATACTCACAAGAATACGCTCGATAATATAGAGAGAAAACTTCAGTTTCTGGTGTGATTTTCAATTCTAACCTAAGCACCCTATTTATAGGAAATTGCTTAGAACACCAAAGCAGAAAATTGAATATAATATTAATATAATTATACAAATTTTCCTTAGCCCACCTTTTGGTCAAAAGCACCAGCCACACATGTTAAATAAGGTTCACAAACTCACCAAAAACGTTTTTGTTGATATAAATAATTAAAACTTCCAAAAATCAATTATTTCGGAGCTTCGGAACTTCAATAATTCATAATAAATAGCCTTTTCATCAGAAAATTCAAATCTCGCGAGTTTTTATAGGAAATTCAATTCTCTACAACTTTGCAGAAGAAAGTTTTTCCAAATTCCAAATAGAAATTGACCGAAATCCACAAACGGACGATTTTACAAGTATAATCAAATTTCGGTCGATAATTGTGGGTCCACCAACACACAAAACATGTGTTAAACATTTAATGCCACAAAAATACTCTTCCTCATCATATACTCATATATCCCACATTCATTGTAAAAATATCACCGTTAATATATTATTAAAATAATATATTTAAATGAATTATTTTATCAGAAAAAGATAAAATATTAATTTTCAACAATTGTCATTTTAAAATTTTCTCCATCTATATCCACATAAAATCAATATTTTCCTCATCATATAAATCAATAATTAATTATTCAAAATAATATTACGAATCACAATATTGACAACCAGGCGGTTCCTGGAAAGAGGGGCTTTCGATAAGAATTTCTTCTTAACTACTTTGGCGCCTGATTAGATGACCAAACCTCTCCTTAAACGAACTTTCTAGACATTGCCAATAATGTAATCTAATAATATTATTCAGATAATATAAATTATTTCTTCGATAATGAAAGATTGTGAGACCCCAAATTTTATCAATAAAGATTTAAATTTTGTCAAAATAATTTTTAATATTATGGTGTGAATTTGAGATAATATTATAGTTGTGGGTAGTATTTATAAATTTTGCAAAAGTATGCAAGTGGTTATATTATATTCGATTGGTTAGGGAATATTCGGTTTAGCGGGGAATATTAAATACAATACTCAATCATTGGTGGACCCTAGCGAAATTATTGTCGGATTGAAAAACGACAAAAATATTTTATTGAAATAACGGCGGAAGTTTTACCGTAGTTCTTTGTTGAACTACTACTTAGTAAAAAATACGATAATAATGTGGTTGCATAGTAGCATTACGGTATTGATTATTGATGCTTATGTGAGAAGTCACTCGGTTTGATTCCATTATTGTTGATTAATAATATGAATTATTATAATGATAATGACGTTTTATTTTATTCAGTATTATTAACGTAATAAAAGCGAAACATCTTTTTATATAAAATAGAATACTTTATTAAAGTTATTACATAAATAGAATATATTATATTTTATTATGCATAGTGTTGCATAGTATTTTGCGTAGTGTTTTGCATAGTCTCGCATAGTGTTTTTGCATAGTAAAATGTTTTATATAAATAGAATATATTATATTTTATTTAAAGATTTTTCTTTAAATATGGATAGTCGATTAAAGTAAATCAATCTGGACCGTTCATGGATTAGTTATTATGCATTCCATTTTCCTATAAATAGAAGCTCATTCCTTCATTATTTTCTTACGAATTCATTGAAACTCTAGAGAGAGAATTATAGAGAGAAGCTATAGAGAAAATTATAGAAAGAAGAAGAGTATTACGCTACTTCACTACTTCTATATTCAGGTTCTTTTACGGTGAGGTGTTATTCTTTCTTCTTGAAGAGAACTTACATTATTCCATTCATTATTATTACATTGGAATAACTTTTGTAAAAGTGGCATACCCTATACATAACTTTGTATCATGGCATACCTATACTTGGTGAAATCCTTATGTTATTCCATTCTTAATTATTACATTGGAATAACTTTTGTATCTGCGTTTACCTATACTTGGTGACATTCTTCTATTATTACATTGGAACATCACATGCATGTGTGTTTTACACCGACTGGTTCGATTTTATTATTCTGTTGGAACATCACATGCATGTGTTTTACAGGACACCGGTTCCGTCTTTTATCATTCTATTGGAATATCCTATCTGTGTGTTTACAGGATGCCGTTCCATCTTTATTATTACATTGGAACATCACATGGCCGATTGTGAATTTCACGACACAGTTCCGTTATTATTATTACATTGGAATAACTTTTATCATCTGCAATCTGCATGCATGGTGATTTCTTTTGTTATTCCATTCTTTATTATACCCGGTTGGTTAAAACTTGAACTTATACCCCATGAAATTAGTAGAATATCCTTGATATTTGCGTTTCATCTATATCTTTTCATGGAAATATTCTTACGATCATTCTTGAATTTTACTCTGAAAGCAGATGTCGTATTGACAATTTGGGCGATAATAATTCATGGATTAAATAATTCTTGAACTTGTTTTATTGAATTATTATGTCATTGTCATCATCCTCATGTTATATTATGTTATCTTTGGCTTACGTGCATAGATGAACTTAGTATGATTATGACCGAGGATCATTCGGTATAATCATGACTTGATATAAATGATGTGATAAAAGTCCTCGGTGGCACAGTAATGCGATGATGGATAGTTTTTGTATGATTATGACCGAGGGGTGATTCGGTATAGTCATGACCATTGATAATTTGATGAAAATCCTTGGCCGAGTGAATGCGGGATGATTAGATGTGGTGGTTTATTTATTAAGTTTGAGTCTCAATGATAAAAATTGATGAAAACCTTTTAAAACCTAAAAGATAGTAGACTTTATTCTCTACTTGACTCTTTTAATGGATTGCTTATTCAAGCTTGCGATAAAGCTGGTTATCTATTGTATTTTATCGGTTTAACATCATTGTTGAAGGCTAATGATAATTTATTACGCATTATCTTAGTCATAATATTTCTTCTTGGGCTAGTTGAGCTCACCTTTTTTTTCATTTTTCTCTTGAAAATGAGAACATAAATTTGGGGACGAGTCGAGGAGCAGTAATGGTCGGAGGATAGCATTAGTAGTCCTCACTATTACGCGAAATAGTGTGATAATAGTTGTAATGAGGACTCCTTTTGAGTTTGTATAATATCTAGTGACAATATTTGTATTCAAACTCACGAGTTTATATCGTATTATACACAATAGATTATATTAGTAAGTTGTATTTGAATTTATGTACCATGTAAGTGGCGACCCAAGATGGGTGGCGTATACCTAATTTTGAGGCGTCACGGTTGAAATATCGAGCTTAGGGATATGATCCACAGGTAAGATGTGAGATAAGAACTAGGAGGGAGAGACGAAATTCCTTGGCTAGTATGACCTACCTAAATTTATTTGGTATTTAATTGGTGGAATCGAGAGTATAGGGATAATATGTGATATGTTAATTAACCCTTGTTTTGTGACGCGATGTTTGAGAATGATATCGAAAATCTGCTGAGATAAGCAATGAAGCACATGAGAGTGTTGATTATTTCAAACAAAAGGTAACGACCAACAACGACGATAATAATCATCTTTGGTGACAACGGCTATCGAAACAATGATAACCATCGTGGGGAAATTATCATGTTAAGAATGGTAACCACTTGATGGTAATCATGGCAAAGATAATAGAAGTGGAAATTGCAAGAAGAGAAGGTAATTTAGCTCAATTTTGTTGTGCACCTGAAGTCAAGTCCAATCTGGATAGTGGCACCAAAGGCGGATATGGACAAAACAAAGTCGGTTGGTTTCGGAGGAAGAAGCGTTTTAAATGACTTCTCAAAAAGTGGGTAACTTGACGAAGTTAGCACGGGTTAGTTAATTATAAATTCTTGCGAAGTCTATACCTTATTGAATCTTTGGTTCTACCCATTCTTTTATCTCTCTTGCTTGCGTTCAACGTTTAAATTTGACTCAGGAGAAATTAGACTTTGATTTATCTATTGAAACTTCGTTGGGAGAAACCTTCGTTACCTCCACCTGTTTATTAATCTTGTTGTTTCAAATAAACACTTTCACGTTACACCGTCTATCTTATCTCTTTGAAAATACTTGCCTTTGAGGTAATTTTTGAAAGCGATTGATTAACTACTCATTATTCTTTTTGTAAGGTTGTTAGCTTTCATATTCCTAACCAACCCGTTATATCTGAATTCAAAGTAACCAAATCCTAAAGTTAATCCTTTGTATATCAAGCCATAAGTAAAGAGCCCAATCCTTTAGATTTGTTGACTTCCTTGTGTGAATGCACCGAAGCCGGACTTCTACGTGAAATGACGTCATGAATGAAGATGGCAAGTTGATAGGTATCGTTGTGAGGTCTTATCTGGGTTAAGGGATATAAGTCACAGTTGGTATTAATGTGACGTCTTATCCAAGTCTTGGACGAAAGTAATGATTTTTGAATGATATTTCTATCATTAATAAATTTCTTGGCGTATTCTTGAAGACTTCTAGCCTACCCTAGAGCGTGAAATCGAATTTTGTATTGACCCCGATCTGAAAAAACCCATTTCTTAAACCCTCGAATATTTCTTGACTAAAAGGATGCATTTACGTGGATTATGATGAAAGTCATAATAAAAGTATAGAACTAATAAAAATCATGGGTATATGAAGTATTAGTAAGTTTTATGATGAGTTATGTTGGTTAGTATGTGAAAACATGAAAGTTTCTTAGAAATCACAAAGAGTTGAAAATCAGATTTTAGTGAAAAGCGTAACATGAAATTCAATTGACCATATCTCCTATTATATTTTGAATTTTGAATGTGGTCAAGTCCTAGAGTTAGATCTATGAGTTACCTAACTAATCCAAGTGGAATTACTGGAAAAGGTGTTGTAGATTTTTTGTGTGGACTGATTTTTAGCAAAGGAGTGCAAAGCTGCAAAAATTTAAAAAATTCTTGCCATGATTTTAGAGAGGCTGTTTCAGCCATTAAATTATGAGAAAAATTCTGGCCTTTTGGGACATGAAATTATATGGTATAAAGTATCTCCTGTCCAAAATGAGCTCATTACGACATAAAATGAGCAAGTTATGACTATTTCAATATTTAGGTTTTTCCAATGAAAATATTATAACCGGGAGTTCTATAACTCAGATGACCATGAAATTTAAACTAGAGGCTCACGTTAACATGTGTAAGGTCCTGCCAAGATTTGGGAATTTTGGAGTTAAACTTGAGGTATCTAATTTCTTAAGGAATTAATTAGAAATTAATTTTTGAAAATAGTAAATGAATTTTAAAATTCGAGAAAATATATTTTCATTATGGGACTATATTATGCTAAATCCCAGAAAAGAAATATTTTGGGACTAATTTGGTATTTTTCATGAAAATAGTTTAATTCTGAACATATGAGTTAAATATGTTATGTGAAGTAACAAAGTTGAAAATAGGATTTTATGGCTAAAGAATCCTATATAGAGTATATGCATATTTTTGATGAGGGATTTGATAATTGGTGATGATATTTTATGAGTATGGCATTTTGAATGATTAAATGCATTATATGGTAAAAGCGTAAACAATTAAGATAAATTGTTTATAAATTTAAGAAGTGATTAAAATATTGTTATAATATTAATGTTATTAGATTATGAGATTATTAAGTGATTGAAAATATGGGGATATTCTTGAATCTGGATAAATTATATTATAAAAGGTTTAATATTTATCCTTTATCTCATTTGATTGATTCTTTATATCATTATCCTCGTGTTTATATTATGTTGAAAGTCAATCAGCGTGGCTGTAGTGCATAGATGGACTTGGTATGATTATGACCGAGGATTGTTACGGTATAATCATAATAGTAATTGAATACACAATTATCTTTGGTAGTAGTGCATGGATAATTTGTGGTCGTTGATACTAATGAATACATACTTATCTTTGGTAGTAGTGCATGGATAATTTGTGGTCGTTGATACTTAATGAATACCACGATTATCTTTGGTAGTAGTGCATGGATAATTTGTGGTCGTGATACTAATGAATACACAATTATCTTTGGTAGTAGTGCATGGATAATT
>CM035172.1:55840450-56051381 GCA_020205615.1 Panax quinquefolius | reverse complement strand
TTATAGGATATTAGTTCTAGGATTATCATGATCCTGATAGAAATTTAAAGAATTTTAAATGTTTCAACTCAGGAGAAGGCATTTGGAAATGCCCTGCTTAAGGAAAGAACATGACAAGGCTAGTTCTGGAATCCCTTTAAGTTGAAAAATCAAATTCATCAAACTCCATTAACCGTTAGGTCACGGTTTACCATACACCGCGTTTAAACATAAGTGCACACAATATTCTAAAGCAGTTAAATCTTATCTAAGGGTGATTTTTTGAATTACCCATTACCATGCCATTTAGTATAAACTCCTTATGATCAAACATATAACCGACCTTGATTCTCCACAATTATTTAAACATCCAATGTTGATTTAAGTGAGAACACCAACTACGTTTGACCACACCACTCAGTATTGATCATTAAATCCTCCAACATGTTTATATTATGAGTATGAATATGTGATGAGTGAGTTTTATACCTACGAATCGGATCTCATTAGAAATGGATTATTGTTAATCTCTGTTGTTTTGTGTGCATTTCATACATATTATGTTATTTTGTAGGCTATTACACGACATTGGCATGAATAAGCAAGGAAAAGCAATTCTAACATCTTTTGGAGTACAATATGCAAGCAAATGCAAGAAGGGGAGATTATAGGGCTTTTAATTCTAAGTTGGATGCATGTTCTTCGCTTGGAACTTGTAATTTATTTTAGACCATGTCAAGAGCTTCGATTTTATAGGTGGCACGTCCTGTAACTTTCTCTAGATCAAAAGTTATGACCTTTTTACCAATGGACGTTGAACCTCAATGTTTGGAGTTGCCATTTACATAGCAGTCACTTGAAGCCCAATTTGGACCTTGATCCAGCAAGAATCTCTCAATACTAAAAAAATAAATTTTTAGATCTACTTCTTAGCTTTCTGGAACATCTTGAATCGTCCAAATCGGAGTTCAGATACTAGAGTTATGGCTATTTTTCCAAAGGACGTCGCAGTAGAAAATTGACGGGCGTGGCCGCGCCCATTTCTAGTTCATTTTGAGCGTTGTCACGCTGATCTCTAGACTTAGAAAATTCTCTCTGCCACTTGGGTGCGACCGTGCCCAATTAAAAGCTATTTCTAACTCGTCCGCGCCACTTCGGGGGTTAACCATAGTTGACTTTTTAACTTTGTAACCAATTAGATTGCAAATTTGATTCCTGAATTTCTAGTAGGACTTAGATTTATGATAGAGACTATAAATAGTTGTTATTATTTAGTATATTAAGAAAAAATCAATTGTATTAGATTCCATTAGCTATAGGATTAAAACCTTAGTTTGGGAGAAAGATTGCAAGGCTTGAAGCAATTGAAGGTGTGACAACCTAAAAATTTAGAAAATCTTGAATGATTAAATAGATGTTAAAAAATAAAACCTAGATTTGAAATAGAGGATTAATTAAAAAAATTTAAAGAACCTATACTAGCCTAATTTGAATTTTTAAGCAATGTAAAGAAATCAAATGAGAATGATAGAAATTTTGAAAAGTAAGAAAGGATTATGTATGTGGAATTTTTTTTAAGGAAATTAATTTCAAATCAAGATATTATAAGATTAAAGAGAATGTGTATATGTATAGATACATATATTCTTAAGAATGAGCTAATTATATTTTTAGCCAAAAAAGAGGAATGATTAATTAAAATTAATCATACAAGTATGAATGAAAAACTTAATTATAAAAGCTTGTGAAAAATTATGCCTTAAATGATAATTTAATAGAACCCAAAAATATTAAATTGGAAGAAGTCAAGGATGGTGGGCCCCACTAGAGTGTGATAATTGGTGATGATGGTTAGGAAATTTCCTTGAAGTGGAGAAATGACTATTTTACCCAAAAGAAAATTGTTAATGACTTTTGTGCCCTAGGAAGGAAATTGTTAGGAAGTTTCCTAGTAGTGGGGAAGTGACTATTTTTCCCCAAGAGAAATTTGGTAATAATCATGGTGTCCTTGAAGGAAATTTCCTAATTATAGTTAGATGACAATTTTTTCCTTAAAGAAAATTGATTATGACCAATATGTCCTATGAGAAAATTTTGAGGAAATTTTCCTGAGATGACTTAAAGACCATCTTTCCCTTCCCTAGTAATGGTTAAAGACCATTTTGCCCTCGTTCTTGAATTCATACAAAGTTGGAAAACCTTAGGGGTGAAAACCTAATATTTGAAACTTCAGAAAATATCTTAAGGAATATGCTAAGGAATAAAGAATATTCTGAGAATATGCTAAGAATATGTCATGGGGTGATTTGCAAGCTTTTAAAGACGAGGGGGAGACTAGAGAAGACTTCAGTTCGGTGACCAACTTATAAGAAATTGAAAGTAGCTTTTATATAAGAAAATTTCTTTTTTGCCTCATCTTTCATTCCTAAACTAGTAAAGTAAACTAGAGAGGGACAAGAGAGAGAGAGATTATGGTGGGGAGAAGAATAGAGGAAGATGGAATTTGATCTTTGAGGCACCCTAAGTTCATATCATATTTTGGAAGATTAAGAAAGGGTGCTCCTAAATTAAGGTAAAAACCAAAACTAGTTATCCCTTTTTTTTTATATTTTGGTTTATGGTCTTGAGGTCTAAAGCCCTTGATATATATGTTTTCTATGATTTCATGTATGGATTTTACCTTTTTGAGGATCAAAAGTTGGATCTAAAGCAAGAAATGAAAACTAGTTTTCAAACATTAGAAGAAAAAAACCCTCATTTTTTCCTAATTTGTAAGGCTTATAACTTGAGATCTATAACTTCTTTTTGTGATCCGTCAAAGAGGAGTTCTAGATATGTAAGTAGCTTTCCAACCAAAGTGGTAGAACTCAAAAATGATGATTTTACAAGACATAGTGGTTCTTTTAAGTAAAACTATTCAGGAAAAGAAAAAAGAGAAAAAAAGACTGTTTTTGGGTAGTTTATAGCATGGGCAATTTCGTCTGATTATTTTTCTCTACAAATTCTGGAAAACTTTGGAATGATAATATCATGAGATAACTGTATTCTGTCAAAATATGGTGATTTTTAGATATGTAAAACGAAAAGTTATTGATTTTACGAGAAAATGTAATTTTAAAAGTAAACATAAATAACTCTTAGTTTGTAACTTCAAAAATTGTGAAATTTTTACAAGAAGTACATATACATAATCAGAACATCTCTTGAAAGTTTCAGAATGTTTGGAAAAAAACTCAGTTCATGAAAATTGTTGCAAGATTCGACTGTTTTGGCCATTTTAAGCATAATAAACAAAACTGAAAAATTCAAGAAAAATTATATGTTTATAAGTGTAATATTAACTGATGTTTTCAGAAAACGAGAATTTTTAGAACTGTTTTTCTATTTTTCATGTGAATGATTGAGTTGTGAATAAATAGATAAAATAAGTTAAGTAATGTTATAAAGGATAAAATGTAATATTTTTGACAAAAGACCCTAAAAGATGATGTAATCGATTTATGGAGGCTATTTTGGTATTTTTTGATGAGATATTATATTTATGGTATTTTAGGGTTGTTCAATAACGTAATTAGTAAAGGGTAAACAATTTAAAATAAATTTTTATAAGTTTAATAAATTACTAAAATATTATTAAATAATTAATAATATTAGATTAATATGTTAGATTAAAATATTATTAAATGATTAATAATATTAAATAATGATTTAAAATATTATTAAATGATTAATAATATTAAAGTGTGATTAAAATATTATTAAAAGGTTAATAATATTTGTAAATGGTTAAAATATTATTAAATAATTAATAATATTAGTAAGTGATTAAAATATTATTAAAGGGTTAATAATATTTGTAAACGATTAAAATATTATTATATGATTAAAGTATTATTAATTGATAAATAATACTAAGAAGTGAATAAAATATTATTAAGATTAATAATATGAAATGAGTTTAAGATAATAGTAATATTATCCGGTATGATAATATTACTAAGGACTTAATGTAAGATCTAATATTTATTATGTTATTAAATGTTAGATAATATGTTATTAAAATAGTAATGTTATGATGTGAGACCCCGATTTTATGAATAAATATTTAATTTTCTCGAAATAATTTTTTAAATATTATGGTGTGGATTTGAGATAATGTTATAGTTGTGGGTAATATTTATAAATTTTGCAAAGTACACAAGTTGTTATATAATATTCGATTGGTCTGAGAATATTCTTTTTGTTCTGGGAATATCCGTATTTACGCATACAATCATTGGTGGACCCTACAACGGAATTATTATCTGGATTGAAAAACGATAAAAATATTTTATAAAAATAACTATGGAAGTTTTACTGTTAATCGTTGAAACACCCTTGTTAAAAGTACAATAATACACGAGTGTGCATAAGAGTATTACCAGATTGATTATCGATGCTTACGTGAGAAGTCACTCGCTTATACTCAATTATTGCTACAAAGAATTGATGCATCATATCTCTTATATTATTGATTCAATTATTGTCACAAAGATCATCTCGTGATAATATCTATTATTATTAAATCAATAATTGAGACGACAAAGTTATTCATATTATTATTTGCAATATCGACAATGTCTAGAAAGTTCTCACGGAGAGGTTTGAGTCACCTAATCAAGGCTACCAATAGGAGAAATCCTTATCGAAAAGCCCCTCTTTCCGGAAACGACTCGGTTGTTAAAACATTGTGAGTTATAATATTAATGATGAATAAGTCAGGTTGATTAAAGATGAAATTGATTGTTCCATCAGATTGGGATTATTAGTGTTAGTGGAAATCGACATTTATTTCGATGATAATTGATGTCCTGAGGTTATATTGTTCACTCGGTATTCTAGCACTTTTCGTGTCGTAGTACTATTCACGAAGTTACTATTCACGGGTACTATTGATTCACATTCTTATACTACTAGGGGTGGTGGTGCAAGATTGATAATACTGTACATGACTAAGTTAAAAATGGAGGTATAGTCAAAGGTACTATATCAGTAATTAATTTTTTCACATGATTATACTATTGATTCACATTCTTATACTATTAGGTGGTGGTGCAAGATTGATAATACTTGTATGACTAAGTTAAAAATGGAGGTATAGTTGAAGGTACTATATCGTAATTAATTTTTTCACATGATTATACTATTTATTCACATGATTATACTATTTATTCACATAATTGTACTATTGATTCACATGATTTACTATTAGGGGAGTTGGTGCAAGATCGATAATACTTAGGGACTAAATTAAAATGAAAGAAAAGTCGAGGTATCAGACCGTAATATTTCGAGCCCCAACATGTGCAATTATCGAAACTATATTTTTTATAAATAGAAGCTCATTCTTCCTTGATTTCTCACCAATTCACTAAAGCTATAGAGCAATTATTATAGAGAGAAATTATAGAGAGAAAGAAGAAAAGTATTCGCTACTTCACTACTTCTATATCCAGCTTTTTCTAAGGTAGGGATATTATTTCTTTCTTTCATCTTCATGAAGAGAACTTCATTATTCCATTCTTTGTTATTATGTTGGAATAACTGCTCATGCCAAGTACCACATACTTGGTGAAATTCTTCTATTATTCCATTCTTTATTATTCTCGCTGGAATATCCCATGCATTCTCGCTTCTACGCCGGACCTCGGTTTCGCCTTTTTATTATTCTCATTGAATATCCTCATCATATGCTTTCTACGCCGGACCGTTCGGTTCCGCTTTTATTATTCTCGCTGGAATATCCTGTCTCAGACGTTCTACGCCGACCGGTTCCGCTTTTTTATTATTCTATCGAATAACTCCGCCTGCAAGGCCTATCGCATGCCCAGGTGATTTCTTTTTTGTTATTCCATTCTTTATTATACTCAGGGTTGGTTAAAGTTTTGACTTCTATAATCCATGAAATTAGTGGAATATCCTTGATATTTGCGCTTCATCCAAAGATCTTTTCATGTAAATATTCTTCCGAGCATTCTTGAATTTTACTCCACAAAGCAAAGATCATGTCGACAATTTGGACGTTATTGTTCTCGGATAAATTAATTCTTGAACTTGTTTTATCAATATTATGTCATTGTCATCATCCTCATGTTTATATTATGTTGAAAGTCATATGTGGTATGTAGTGCATAGATGGACTTGATATGATTATGACCGTGGATTATTTGGTGTAATCATGACCGTAATGTTACAAAATGATGTGGATAAAGTCATCCGTGGCCCAGAGTGCATGATGGACTTGGTATGATTACGCTTACTCGTGGATTATTCTTGTAATCATGACCGTAATATAACGTAATGATGTGGTAAAATCCTCATTTTCAGAGTGCATTGATGGACGCTTTTGGTATGATTATGGCTATGGATTCTCTTCTGCTAAAGGGTGCAAAGATGAATTGTTTTATGGCATGATCAGACTGGTTGATGAAAACACGATTATCTTTGGCCCGTGAGCATGGATAATTCGTGGTCGTGATACTAAATAATATCATCGGCTCCGTAGTGGTGGATGATTTGATGATGTTGATTATTTATTGTCGAGTCTCAACGATAAAAGTGATGAAAACCTTTTTAAATCATAAAAGATAGTAGATTTTATTCTCTACTGGACTTTTTAATGGATTGTTTGTTCTACCGCAGCTTAAACTTGTTGTCTATCAGATTCAATCGCTTAATGATCGTCAAGGCTAATGATAATTTATTCTGCATTATCTTAGCCATAATATTTCTTCATCGGGCTAGTTGAGCTCACCCTTTATTTCATTGTTCTCTTCGTGAAATGAGAACGAAATGGGACTAGCTCGGGGAACAGAGTGATGGTCCTAGATAGAAAGCATTAGTAGTCCCTCACTATTCGTGAAATAGTGTGACAATAAATGTAATGAGGACTCCATTGAGTGTGGATATTGTCTAGATGACAATATTCTTATTAAAATTTATAGATTATGTTTTGTCGATTGTATACGCATCGTCAGATTATTAAGTCAGATTTGGATTTATGTACCATGTAAGTGGCGCACCCAAGATGGGTGATGTATACCTAATTTTGGGGGCGCACATATGAAATAAAGATATATTATTCTAATTGAGAGATCAATATTATCAATAATAGGTCTTTCAAATGAAGCTAAATTAGATCAAGGTGAGCAAAGAATCGACAAAGACAGTAAAGTCTCCTAACTCAAACTTGAGTTGTTATTTCAAAGCATGTTCGTGGTTAATCATTGTTGATTATACCACATCTATGATTTATTGAATCGCACATTGTGCATGTTGTATATGTTTATCAGGTATGAAAGGCTGATCACCTTCATTACCATATAGTTCAGTTGAATTTGTTTATGCTTATTGTTGACCATTCAACATTATTGATTCAGTCATTCAGTTATTGAAATTGATTCATATTCTTTCACAATCATTATATTGTGAGAAGTTTGACAGCTTATTCTTTCTTTTCAATCATGATATATCTTCATTGTACTTAAACTTGATGGGAAAAATTGTTGCTCACCCTTGCTATATCATGATAAAATTTTCTGATAAGACGAAGGCTTGAATAAAGACAAAGGCAAAGGAAAATTCCAGAATTGTATTATTATATATGCGCTTAAAATTGTAAAAATATTTGATGCAAATGACATTGTAAGTCGTGTAGGATATTGAATGCATGTATTAAGTTAATTTTATAGACCTTGGGATTATGTGTAAAAAAATTTTGTATAAACAATTTATGTTTATATCTTCCGCTATAGTTATAGAAATGATGTACCGTAATGTACCAAGTCCAAGGTAAATGGTACCCAAATTTGGTATCGCTACATTTGGTATCAAAGCTGTAGGTTATAAACCTTAGGTAGTGGTACCTTAGGCTATAACCACGGGGATAAAGATAAGGAATAAACTCAAATAGAGTTTAAGATCTAAGAGATGAATTTGGGAAATGTATTATTAAGTAAATAAGATTCAAAGAAGAATCTTTAAAAGTTATAAAGATACAGAGTTACGCAACTCTGATGATAAAGATGAAAAGTAATAATGAATAGATAGAGTCCATAGGACTAAAAGTATAGAGGGAAAGGAGATCGTAAAATAAAATGATCATAAGATAGAAAAGAATCGTAATATAATATGATTACAATAAGAGATCACAATGTGATCTGATGAGGTCATCGAAGGAAAGTGGATCAATTTCATGATTGAAAACTTTATAGCAGAATTGTTGTACGAAAGTTGTACTATGAAATTATACTATGCAAATTCAGAAAAGAGTTGTAGATGATGAGATAAGGATTAAATAAAATTTGTATTAAGTAAAGAGGAAATTAGAATTGTGTGTGATTTCAATTGAGCACTCATGTAACAGCTGAGTTGTACAAGCCTTTATATGGGAAGAGGTTTTGTGCTTGGTTTGACGACCACTTAGTTTATCACCTTGATAATCATTGAAATGTTTGTGTTGCGCTATTTGCTATATACATATTGAGAAGGTGATTCTTTGCTCATGAGTATAACGGATAGGTAGAAAATATAAGGTTAGGTGCGAGTTCTTAAAACTTATACTTATGGTAAGTTTGTGACTTATAATCGTATGATATGTTTTTGAACCCCTAAACGTATGAATAGTTCCTGATTGGTTCTTGAACTACGTATTGCTAGGATAAGTTCCTAAACTCATATTATTGTGGAAAGTTCCTGAACGCATAATGTATGATAAGTTTAATGAACAATACTGGGGTAAAGAAAAGTTGTGAATGAAGAATTAAGGATGATAAAAATACATAGAATTATTAAGCAATGGATCATTAGAGAAATTGGACATTGGAGTTAATGAAGGAAACATTTGGAGTTGATGAAGGAAGAATAGGTATTCCAAATCTTCTAGCTATGCTAGACTTTGAATTTTTTTACATCAAGTTAAATTTGCACTGATGTGCCTTTAAAAATGAATTTTTGTTATCCTCAATACATGGTGAGAAGTGTTTAGGTGTGGACTTCGAGCCACTAACACATCGTTACCTGTTGCAGCATGATAACACCAAAAATGATTTTCAATGGTTTTGGAACCGTTTAAAAGAAAAGTCTATGCTAATTGATTCAGCTAGAAAAAAAGATTTGAAATACTAAAATATATTTTATATATCACCAATGTGTCATGGAACTTGGTGCAAAGATGATAAAAACGACGGAGTTATCAATGCAGTCTTAGCTAGTGTTGGATGTGATCTAAGGATCGTCAGCCCACTATAGTATGTTGTAGTATGACAAAGTCACAAAATAACGGAATCCTCAAACGGGCTGTATATACAGTACGGTATCATGATGTCATAAAATGATTTTAGAATTTTAAAGATAAATTATTGCCAATTAAATTTGGCTAAACATATGTTTCGATTGATATACGAATTATTGGTATACGTCTAAGCTATTGGATTCAGCTAGACAAATGTTTATGAAATTCAAGCATTATTTGATAATTTTTCCCGAACTAAATTGTTTGGTGCGAAATCTTATGATAAGTCTGAGGTGAACAACCCTAAAAATGGGATATGCCAATTGGATAAAATAATCCAATCTAGTAGCGCAAATATTCGCTAGACATGATTGATATGTTGTACATGACATAAGCGTACGATAGGCTAATCACCTAAAGTACTAGTAGCGGTAGTTTACCTTCTTCGTGATTGTAAACATACCTAGTAATTTACTATTTTGTGGTGTGAATACCGTTAAAACTATGTGTTCATGGTCTATATGACCCCTCAGCATAATATGAAAAGTTTTCTTGAATAAAACTTTTTATATTATTTATACCGATTCACAGTTATTGAACAATTGTGCAGACTCCTGAATGATTGGAAGATGTAAACTCCTAGTGGGTAGTCTTGGTAGAATGGATCCTCAAAGAAGGAAATAGTATGTACTCATTAATTGAGAATGGAATCAAATAAGATTAGATGAAGGTTAAATTGAAAGCCTATTTTTGGTGAATAGAAGGAGCAGAGATTAATAGACTGTAATTTCGAGGACGAAATTCTTAGAAGAAATGGTGAATGTGACAACCCAAAAATTGAGATAATCTTGAATGATTAACTAAAGATTAAAAATAAAACCTAAATTGGAAATAGAGGATTAATTAAAAAAATTTAAAGAACTTATACTATGGCCTAATTTGAATTTTTAAGCAATGTAGAAAAATCAAATAAGAATGATAGAAATTTTGAAAAGTAAGAAAAGGGATTATGTATGTGAAATTTTTTAAGGAAATTAATTCCAAATGAAGATATTATAAGATTAAAGAGAATGTGTATATGTATAAATACATATATTCTTAAGAATGAGCTAATTATATTTTTAGCCAAATAAGAGGAATGATTAAATAAAATTAATCATACAAGTATGAATGAAAAACTTAATTATACAGCTTGTGAAAAATTATGCCTTAAATGACAATTTAATAGAACCCAAAAATATTAAATTAGGAGAAGTCAAGGATGGTGGGCCCCACTAGAGTGTGATAATTGGTGATGATGGTTAGGAAATTTCTAGGAAATTTTCTAAAAGTGGGGAAATGACTATTTTGGCCAAAAAAAAAATCGTTAATGACTTCTGTGCCCTATGAAGGAAATTGCTAGGAAGTTTCCAAGTAATGGGGAAGTGGCTATTTTGCCCTAAGAGAAATTTGGTAATAACCATGGCGTCCTTGGAGGAAATTTCCTAATTATAGTTAGATGATAATTTTTTCCTTAATGAAAATTGATTATGACCAATATGTCCTATGAGAAAATTTCAAGGAAATTTCCTTGAGATGACTTAAAGACCATCTTGCTCTTCCCTAGTAATGGTTAAAGACTATTTTGCCCTCGTTCTTGAATTCCTACAAATTTGGAAAATCTTAGGGGTGAAAACCTAATATTTGAAACTTAAGAAAATATCTGAAGGAATATACTAAGTAATAAAGAATATTCTGATAATATGCTAAGAATATGTCAGGGAGTGATTTGCAAGCTTTTAAAGACGAGGGGGAAGACTAGAGAAGACTTAAGTTGGGTGACCAACTTATAAGAAATTGAAAGTAGCTTTTATATAAGCAAATTTCTTTTCTCTCTTATCTTTCATTCCTAAACTAGTAAAGTAAACAAGAGAGCGACAAGAGAGAGAGAGAGTGTGAGATTTCGGTGGGGAGAAGAATAGGGAATTTGATCTTTGAGGCACCCTAAGTTCATATCATATTTTGGAAGATTAAGAAAGGGTGTTCCTAAATCAAGGTAAAAACCTAAATTAGTTATCCCTTTTTGTTTTGTTTGATTTTGGTTTATGGTCTTGAGGTATAAAGCCCTCGATCTATGTTTTCTATGATTTCATGTATGGATTTTACCTTTTTGAGGATCAAAAGTTGGATCTAAAAGAAGAAATGAAAACTAGTTTTTTAAATATTAGAAGAAAAAACCTAATTTTTCTCTACTTTGTAAGCTTATAACTTGAGATCTATAACTTCTTTTTGAGATCCCTCAAAGAGGGTGCTAGATGTAGACACTGAATTTTCAGACACTGCCACTAACCTCGCAGGAGGACAGATTCGCCTTTCAAGAGAGAACCCCGGAAGATGCTTCATATCCATTCCTGATACTACCTAGGAAGTTCAAAGATCAACCCCTTAACACACACCGGAGTAATAATTCCATCCTCGAGATAACCCCGAGGCGCAGATCCAATACCGAACACACACCGGAGAAGACCGATTAATCTTTGAGATAACCCCGAGGTATCCAAATCGGCCCCAACCACGGAATAGTTACCAACCTCGTGATAACCCCAAGGAATGCGCTTTGATAACCCCTGTAAATGCTTGTTTCAAATGCAACCATCTTCAATCTCGTCGCTCACAACGAGACACCCAAGACCAACCCGTAGATAACACCGGAGGACATGCACACCTCGTAGTTGACACTTAGGACTTTCAACACTTGCATAGCAGCCCAATCTCAAATAAGCCCCGAGCAACGCTCATGATCCGCCAAACCGCATGATAACAAGTAGGGGTAACCTCATCATCTTGCCAACACGATGCCACATCACGCCGTCTCTAACATTTTATACACACATCTATACACAACGATGTCCCACAAGAATCAAGGAAAACCAACTCGAGTGACTATCAGGCGGGTAACTGATAGAATTTGAAGCCCTCAAGACCGGAGGGCATAGTCCCATCTTCAATGACTTCAGATAAACTCTAATCCCATGCCATCAGACAACTTCAACAACGGCGGTCCAAATAGGTCTTATATACCTCAATGGATGCCTAGATTGCAATTCTCGAAGTTTGAGCGACATTGCAAAGGTTTACGCATCGCACATTTCACGAGATTTGACCGACCCGAGAAACTCGGCAACTGGCAACCAGCAGTAGTACACTGCTGGCCCCCTCTATAAATAGAGGGCTTGGGGTGCCATTTTAAGAAGAGAAAGAGCGAGGAAGCCCGCCAAATTTGTCTCGTGCTTTGCAATATAATCGAGTGCTTTCCCATTTTAAACACCGTGAGCTCATATATAGCTACTTTTGAACTTACAAAAGCCAGTGTTTACCCACTTTAAAGATATAGAAGTCTTCTTTGGTAGTCCACTGTAAGCCTTCTCACGCACTTTAATGTCTTTCTCTTCATCTTTGCACACACCCTTCTTCACGCTGAAAGTCGTGGTCATGGTGTGTTTGCTTGCATTTCATATCGTGGTTTTATTTCAATTAGATATATATATATATATATATATATATATATATATATATATATAGACTAACATTATCGAAAGTTATGCCTCGATTGAGCCTGGACTTTGGTCCGGAGCGTTTATTTGCTTATATATATATATATATATATATATATATATATATTAACTATGAGTCTAAATCTGTTCGATGAGCCTGGATTTTACATCCGAGCGCTTACTTGCTTAGATATATATATATATATTCACTTATATATATGAACTGTTGTCGAGCTCGCTCGATGCTACTGGATTTTACATCCGGTATGTTTATCGCTTATATATATATATATATATATATATATTCGTCCCACGAGTTTACTTTCATGGCGGTTGATCGCTTTTTACGCCTTTCTTTACATTTGGTCCTTCCTAGAGTACACTTTGTGGCAGTTGATTGCTTTGTACAGTTTTATTTACATTTTGTCCCACCTGGAGTTTCCTCCGTGGTGGTTGATAGCTTTTACAGCTTTATTTATATTTCTGATCCCCACCTGAGATACTTCATGGTTGGTGATCATGTCTCAGTATATATATATTTACAAATTTTATATATATATCTGCTTATCGCTTTCATATAAATTATGGTATTATGTGCTTTAAGAATCATGTGATCACAGATTCACTTTATCAATCTAGATTCTGTTCCCTCGTGATGGACATTTTCAAATTGTAAGGCTTTTATAAATTATTCTCATGCAGGTCTAAATTTCCTCGGATGGTTTCCATACCCACGAGGAAGTCGACATTATTTTGTATATTATTTTCATACTTGGATGCGCCGATCTCAGAAATAAAATTAATCCAAATTAACACTTAATAAAATGGAAGTGTAAAAGGTCTCAATTACTATTGAGCATCGTGGATTTGAAAAACCTTTTTATAAAACATCATTGCTATATCTTATTAAAACCTGAATTTTTACATAAATTCAAACCCTGTATATAGGTATGTAACGAGGCCTCACACTACTTCCAAATAACAAAAGACATCGACCCACACACACACACATTCAGATAATAGTTTCTTGAAAAGAGGCGGTCACCGTGGTAACACTTGGATGTCGGGACCTTCCTCCGCATAATCAAGTCCCCGGACCCTAATGAATCTCGATTTCACCGACATTGCTTAGCAAGTTGTCACATCACCGGGTCAATGTGCAAACTTTTTCTCGGTTGTGTTGGTACAACCATTTAAAAACCAAATTTGGCTTACTCTTAATAGCTCCCATCGTCCACATTATACATGCTCTGACCTTTTTCACTTATTTTTCAAACAAATCTCACCTAAAATGAGAACACCAAAGAACAAATAACGGAAAGGAAAACCCAAAAATCCCGACGTCGACAGGTGGCGACTCTGCTGGGGACTCCAGTAAGAGGACTTAAGCCACTATTACAATCTTTTCAAAATTTTTATCTACTTGTGTATGGATGTTGCATTTACATTTATGATGAATTTGTACGAATGCATTTACTTATTGCACTTAGTGCTTCGCACCATATTTGCTTGTGATATTAGTGCTTCAGACATGTCATCATTTCCATACTGCATGAGATGCGATGTGTGAATGTATGTTGTGTGGTCCCTCCACTAGGAGGCTATCCCATCAGTTTGATTACTGGACTCGTGGGAAGACTAATTCCCCGAGGCTCAGGAAAGGCACCACCCAAATTAGCTCCAGTTGAAAGATCGGATTAACTTCCCGTTGAGTAAATTGCGATGATTTGGGAACCTTCATGCCAAGAAGCCGTAAGAGTAACCTAAGATAGGTCAGACTCTGATAAACCCAAAACAGAGGAAAGTCTCTTCATGCTCTCTCATTTCCATTACTTGTAAACACAATTACTTGTAATTGCATTCCATATATATCTCTATGTAATGAGAAATATGAAGAAATGTGTATACATACATAACATGCTATCCTATATTACCAAACAGCTGACATCCGTTTTGCAGGATAAAATTCCTAAAATGGACACATCACATAGCATGTTATTATACACACATTCCCTAAAGACTAAACTATGAAAGTCTTTCGTAGGGAACCAATTGGACCTACTACCTGGTAAAAATCCAAAAAGGCTGCAGGACTATAGTCAATCATGTCGTCATTAAACCAGACTGACCTTAATCCAGTTTCTCGCAAAGAATTTGACAGATTAAGCAAATAAATTACAGATTTGGCTGTTCTACTCAAAGAACTACACCAGTCTACTCAAGGTCAAAAAATACTCGTACATGCTGAATCCTCTACACAAGGGGGAAACCAGGTCATTACAATACCTGAACTGCAATTGGATACGACCAACAAAACTCATGATGCCACCTATCTCATAGGAGATCTAGACACTGCTGATATCAAAAAGAAAGTCCTCCAAATGGAAGAGACCTTCGTGCTATCAAAGGAATTGGAACACACGGAGTGTTTCATATCGCCGACCTTTGCATTTTCCCCGTGTTCATTATCCGTAAAAGTTTAAGACTCGACTTTGAAAAATATGACTTCGATTAGGAGATCCTTACACACATTTAAAGGTGTTTATTGAGAACTTGGATCTTATGCAGAGGACGAAAGCCTGTAATGCGCTTATTCCAAAAAGTCTAATCTGCAAGCTTCGCTCGTGGTACACAAGATTAGATAACTCAAAAATCTATAGTTGGAAAGAGCTAGCACATGCTTTCCTTACTCAATACAGCTTTCAGTCTCAGATGGCTCCTGATTGGTATCAAATTACCAAGATCAAGAAACAGTCTAATGAGTCTTTCGTAGAGTATGCTCAAAGGTGACACGCTGGGTCGCCAAGTTATTCCTTCTATGACGGAATCAGAAATGGTCATGACTTTCATAGACATACATGAAACGCTTTTCTATGAAAGAGTTTTAGCCGGCATCGGCAAACCATTTTCTGAAATGGTCAAGCATGGGGAGATGGCTGAGATGGGATTGAAGTCCAGAAAAATTCAAGACCTAGCTGCCCTTAAAGCTATTGCTAATCACATCCAATCCAGAAATTATGGAAACAAGCCCCGGAGGGTCCATAAAAAGAAAGAGGAAGATGTTTCCCTGATACTACAGGGTCAAAAAGGCAATCAGAACATGCCTATTCAAAGTAGAAACTACACTCCCTTTCAAGCACAATCTTCAAACCCTCCAATACCAAAAGGTGGAGAAATCAAACGCCCTTGAGTGTTCACACCCCTATGGGACACACTCGAGAATATTCTCACTCTTCTGACAACACAAAAGAAAATTACACATCTTCTTCCACCAGCCAGCCCTAATGGACGGGGTTTCAATGCTGCTCGGAAATGTGCTTATCATGCCGGGGCACCTAGACATGATACTCAGGATTATTGGACCTTGAAACACAAGATCCAAGACCTGATAGACAACAGTGAGATCGTGGTTACCAAACCAGATCAGCCTCACGTTCAAGATAACCCTCTTCCTCAACATAAAGAAGAAGAGGTCAACATGATCAATTGGAGCAATTGACAGAATTCCAATTTCAACTGTGAATCCTCCCAGACCCTCAAAGACGGTGTTAACAAATGGGATTATGCCAAGTTCCAGTTCACAATGGAACGAAAGATGAAAGCTCTATGCAAGCAAATTGAGCAATTGACAGAACTGGTGACTTATCAATATCAAGTGACACGCCAGTTAGTCAGCCAGGAGCATGCCAGTCTCCTACCTCTTGTCATGAATATTCCCTCGTCACTTTCAGAAAATGAAATGCTGAAAGACAAAGTGACAAAAAGAGCAAATGCCAAAGCCCGTTGGGATTTTTCCAATAAAAGGGAATTCATATATATGGGCCAACCTATGGAGGAAATCCTCTAGATGTTAATCAATGAAGGAAGGATCAGTTCCCTTCTACCTCCAATCAACCCCCATTCGGGACGGTACAACTCTGATGGAGTATGTCAATATCACTCCCATTCTCGCTGTCACAGCACAGAAGAATGCTGGGCACTCCGCCACCTCATCCAAAATCTAATTGACAGTGGTGTCATGCACCTAGCGGACGATGATACTGTGTTACGTGCAAGTGAGAATACATGTCCTACTAAGTGGAAGAGTTTGGTAGCAGTTATATCCACTGAGACTGATGGGGCTAATAAATCACTCACAATGCCAACAATTCAACTCAAGGGAAGCAACAATCCTTTGAAAGTGGCCGCTCCTGAGACAATCAACTTGCCATAGAGAGCACAATATCCTATTGTTATCTTGAGCAAGGTTCCGTGAAATTATGGAGAAGGTGAAGGATCCACCTCACATACAACTGCTATAGTGTCGAAGAAAAATCCACTATATCTTCCCCAAAGGGTGATGAAGCCTACCATCAAATCAAAGGGGAAAATACACATGGAGAAGATTGAAAAATTCCTCCGCACTATGGGTTATAACGAAGCCAATGTGGTTTTAAGCTTGAGAGAAGCTCCACATCAAATATCAATTTTGGACTTGGTCCTAACTTTCGAGGATCACCGGATGATCTTGCTGAAGGTTTTAGAAGAAGCCTATCTACCAACATCAGTTGATACAGAAAAATTTCAACATCCGGTTGATCACATTTTCAACAACAATGTGATATCCTTCATCGATGATGACATACCGCTTGAGGGGATCGTCATTACAAACCGCTGCATATCATGGCCTTGTCCTCCCGATACATGCTAGCTAGAGTCTTGATAGATGGAGGCTCATCTCTAAATATCTCGTCCATACGCTACCTTGGCGAAGATGAATATCAATCTCAACCGAATCCTGAATAGCCATACTATCATCAAGGCTTTCGACGAGCCCGCCGGAATTCTACTTTAGTAATCAACCGCCAATCGAAATTGGTCCCCATACATTCTGCGTATCTTTCCACATACTCAAGATAGATTCGGGATACAACCTGCTCTTGGGATGATCGTGGATTCATATGGCAGGGGCAGTCCACTCCACCCTTCATCAACCGTTGAAATACATTATCAACAATAGCCTAGTCACGGTTAACGCTGAATCAGAGTGTCCTCAACACGGGGACATACTATTCATCAATGCCAATGCAGATGTTGAACCGGTCAGTTTTTATGCCTTGGAAGTAAGCAATACCCAATACCATGATATTGGAACACCATTTCCCGAACCCAAGATTTCAGACGAAGTGATGGCAGCTACTCAAGAAATGATATCCTTGGGTCATCAGCCGGGACAAGGGCTGGGTAAAGATCGCCAGGGTATCAAGTACCCAATTCAATTAACCAAGAAAACTGGAACAGCTGGACTAGGTTATTCTGCCAGTTCTAGTCATAGGAATCCTCATAAGCATTAACAGATTCCTTCAGCTTCTACCATGCGGCGTTTATCTTTGCTGGCAAACTCTGAGTCCGCACAACCTCCTGTAAAGGTGCCAGCCAACGTAATGACTATGTTATTTCCCAAGCCGGTACCGGTGAAGGAGAAAGAAGTCTTTGTTTCAAACCCCGCAGTGGAAGAGGAAAAACAAAGAATTAAGCAAAACGTCATCCGAATGATGTCGGGCATACGCATCATCGTTCATGACGAATATACAAACAGATATACCTCAAATGATGATCGCCTCGATATAATGGCCATCATTCGGGAGAAGGAGGACGATGATAACTCCTCCATCACTGCGGTCCACCTGGACTTTGCCCTTGCCAATTGGAACAACATTCATCGCATTGTTCGACAAAGGTAAAACGGGCAGAACTCTTTCTGCCCCATAGATATAATAACTGCTTACTTTTCTGTAGAGTATTAGCAGTTTATTTTACCAGTATATGCTAACACTGTGTATAATCAAAACGTTTCATATATAATAAGTGAAAGCATATTTTGTTTCAGAACCCTGAATTTAGATGTGCCTGTCTTTTGCGACATTTGCTGGTGCCTCTTCTCCACAAGGATTGTACCTTTGATGTAGAGATGAATTCAGCCTTGATGGATATACAGGATGACATTGAGGTGCCTCCAGAAATTTAAGAATGGGTTAAAGACAAACCTAAACCCAACCTTGATCAAACCACTTCCTTCAATCTCAGAACTTTAGAAAACCCTAAGTTAATCCAGGTTGGTTCAGACCTTACCCCAAACCAAAGGAATGACATGGTTATGCTATTAACCCAATTCCAGGATGTGTTTACATGGTCTCATGAAGATATGGTGGGTTTGTCCACTGACATTGTCCTTCATCGCCTTCCCATTAAAGAGGGATTTAAGCCAGTTAAGCAAAAGCTCAAGCGATTGAAACCTGAGTGGAGTTTAAAGGTGAAAGAAGAAATTGTGAAACAATTTTAAGCTGACATCATCATCGTGTCCATATATCCTGAGTGGATATCCAACATTGTTCTCGTGCCTAAACCTGGAGGGAAGGTGCGAGTTTACGTGATTATCGACTTGAACAAAGCTTGCTTAAAAGATAGCTTTCCGTGCCATTTATCCACATTCTTATTGACAATCTTGCAATGATCGCATGTACTCCTTTGGCGATTGCTTTCATGGTACCATCAGATCATGGTTGCTGAGGAAGATCGTGAGAAAACTACTTTCATCACGCCTTGGGGAACCTTTTATTATAGACGGTTGTCATTCGGCCTCATCAATGCCGGAGCCACCTACCAGCGAGCTATGATGGCTCTCTTTCATGACTTAATGCACAAAGAGATCGAGATCTACGTAGATGACATCATTGTTAAATCCCGGAAGGAGGAAGACCACTTAGACTATCTCAGAAAGCTATTCAACAGGTTGCGTAAGTACAACTTGAAGTTGAATCCAGCCAAATGCGCCTTTGGCGTAAGATCAGACAAGTTGCTAGGATTTCTAGTTAGCCACAAAGGGATTGAGCTGGATCCTACCAAAATCCAAAGCATTACGAAATGCCCATTCCTCGCATGTAGAAGGAAATACGGGATTTTTGGGAAGAATCAACTTCATTAAATTTCATTTATCTCTCAACTCACAAAGAACTTCGTGAACCAATCTTCAAGCTATTAAGGAAGAACTCCTCCATGAAATGGAATGATGAGTGCCAGGATGCCTTCCTCACAATTAAAGAACAAATGCTAGTCAAAGCTCCCCGTAGACACTCGAAATTTTCTCAGACTATCACATTAACCTCAGGAGGATGATTCGCTCTTTAAGAGAGAACCTCCGAAGACAATCCAAATCTATACCGGATACTACCGTAAGTTCAAAGATTAACCCCGGATCTCAATCTGAGTAACGGTTTCAACCTCGGATCTAACCCCGAGACTGCAGATATAATCTGGGAACACACACCGGAGAAGACCGATTAATCTCTGGAGATAACCCCGAGGTATCCGGGGCTCAATCCCAACCACCTCGAATAGCCACCAACCTTGGTGATAACCCCAAGGAATGCGCTTTTGGAGATAACCCCGTAAATGCTTATTTCAAATGCCATCGCCTTCAATCTCTTGCACTACAATAAAATACACTGCACTCAACCCTAAGAATAACATCGGAAGACAACAAACCTCAAAGATGACAATGAGGACCTTCAACAAATGCAAGAGCAATTCAATCTCAAATAAGTCTCGAGCAACGCTCTACTTATCGGCCCAATCCGTAAGCAAGAATAATTCCCATGAGGAGGGGCAACATCGCCATCTCTCGTCCAACACGATGCCACGCCTCGTCTCTACGCAACAATGTCCCACAAGGCTAACCAATCCCGAGTGACTATTGTGTGGGGGTAACGGATGAAAGTTGAAGCTTGAAGACCGGAGGGCATCGTCCCAATCTTCAAAGACTTCGTCAGACAAACTCTAATCCCATGCCATCGTGATAACTCTCGACAACGGCAAATTCAAAATAGGTCCTGAATACCTCAAAACGGATGCCCAGATTGCACTTCTCAAAATCCGAGTGGACATTACAGTGCCTGAGTGCACGTACTTCGAGACGACCCGACCCGACAGAACCGGGCCGACCCGACCCGCCTTTGGTACACCTGCGGCTGAGCCGCAGGTACACCTGCGACACCTTTTGCCTATAAATAAGAGGCTTGGGGTGCTGATTTTAAGAGAAAAAAGATGGGGAAACCCTGCACAATTTGTTCTGCACTTGCCATACAGTGTATTTTCTCACTTTCAAACACCTGTGAGCTCATATATAGCCTCTTTTGTACCCACAAAAGCCCAGTGTTTACCCACTCTAAAGATATAGAAGCCCTTTTATCACCAAATTGTAAGCCTTCTCTCACACACTTTTAGAGTCTTTGTTTCATCTTTACACACACCCTTCTACACGCTGAGAGTCGTGTTTGCTTGCTTTTTCGGACTTGACTTGATCGGTGGTTTCATTCCATCAGATATATATATATATATATATATATATTTTATATATATATATATTGACTAACATTATCGAGTTATGCCTCGATTGAGCCTAGACTTCGGTCTGGTGCGTTTATTCGCTTTTATATATATATACTTATATATATCAACTGTGTGTCGGACTTTGTTCGATGAGCCTAGACTTCGGTCTGGTGCATTTATTCGCTTTTATATATATATACTTATATATATCAACTGTGTCGGACTTTGTTCGATGAGCCTAGACTTCGGTCTGGTGCGTTTATTCGCTTTTATATATATATATATATATACTTATATATATCAACTGTGTGTCGGACTTTGTTCGATGAGCCTAGACTTTGGTCTGGTGCATTTACTCGCTTTTATATATATATATATATATATACTTATATATATGAACTGTGGTCAAACTGTGTTCGATGAGCCTGGATTTTACATCCGGTGTGTTTATTGCTTATATATATATATTTATTTTGTCTTGCCTGGAGTTCCCTTCGTGGCGCTTGATCGCTTATGCCTTTCTTTATATTTCATCCTCGCCTCGAGTTTACTTCGTGGCGATTGATCGCATTTACGACTTTTATTTACATTATGTCCTCGCCTGAGTTTCCTTCAAGGCGGTTGATCGTATTCTGACTTTTATTTACATTTCGATCCCCATGGAGGTGCTTCGTGGTTGGTGATCCTATCTCATATATATATATTTACCGCTTTTATATATATACCGCTTATTGCTTTTATACAAATTGCAATATTCTCATGGCGCTTAGGAATCATGTGATCACAGATTCATCTCATTGGATCTAGATTCGGGTCCGTGATGGACATTTTCAATTTATGCGACTTTGTAAATTATTCTCACGATGTCTCAGATTTCCTCGAGATGGTTTCCATACCCACAAGGAAGTCGGCATTATTTTTAGATGTATTATTTTTCATACGGATGCCTCGTGATCCACAAAATAAAATCAATTCAATTACTCACTTAATAAAAATAAAAGTGTAAAAGGTCTCAATTCCTATTGAGCATCGTGGTTTGAAAAACCTCTTTATAAAACATCATTGCCATATCTTGCTAAAACTAAATTTTTACATAAATTCAAACCTCAGGTATATAGGCTCGAACGAGGCCTCGCACAACTTTCATATAACAACAGACACATTGACACACACACACACACACACACACACACACTCGATAATAGTTTCTTGAAAAGAGGCACACCGTGCTAACACCATTTTATGCTCGGGGGTGCCTAACACCTTCCCCAAGATAACCAAGTCCCCGGACCCTAAATGAATCTTAGTTTTGCCGACCCTTATATCAGTGTCACATCACTGGGTCAATGTGCAAACCTTTTCTCAGTTGTGTTGGTACAACCATTTAAAAAACCAATGGCGACTCTTATCAGTCCCATCGTCCGACATTATACATGTCGGACCTTTTCACTTGTTTTTCAAACAAATC
The DNA here is from genome assembly GCA_020205615.1 of Panax quinquefolius. Classification (NCBI taxonomy): domain Eukaryota; kingdom Viridiplantae; phylum Streptophyta; class Magnoliopsida; order Apiales; family Araliaceae; genus Panax; species Panax quinquefolius. Next base: position 56,028,763 of record CM035172.1, on the reverse strand, counting down.
TCACCTAAAATGAGAACACCAAAGAACAAGTAATTGAAAGGAAACCTAAAAATCCTCGGCGTCGACGGTGGCGCATCATGCTGGGACTCCAAAGTAGAGGACTTAAGTCACTACTACAATCTTTTCAAAACTGATTATATGCTTGTATGTGGATGTTGCATTTACATTGGATGAATGTGTACGAATGCATGTCTTGTTTGAGCTTAGTGTTTCGCATTATATCTGCGTGTGATGTTAGTGCTTCGCACTATAAACTGCTTATGATATTAGTGCTTCACACATGTCATCATTTCATACGGTGAGACGCGATGTATGTGAATGTATGTTGTGTGGTCCCTCCACCAGGAGGCTATCCCGTCGGTGTTTGATTACTGGACTCGTGAGAAGACTAATTCTCCGAGGCTCAGGAAAGGCACCACCCAAATTCGCTCCAGTTGAAAGACCGGATTAACTTCCCGTCTAGTAGATTGCGATGATTTGGGAACCTTTATGCCAAAAAGCCGCGAGAGTAACCTAAGATAGGTCAGCATCTGATAAACCCAAAACGAAGGAAAGTCTCTTCATGCTCTCATTTTAATTACTTGTAAACACAATTACTTGTAATTTCATTCCATATCTATCTCCATGTAATGAGAAATATGAAGCAATATGTCCACATACATGCTACAAACAACTGACACCCGTTTTGCAAGATAAAATTCCTAAAATGGACACATCATATAGCATGTCATTATACACCTTCCCTAAGGACTAAACTATGCCATCTTTTCGCAGGAATCAATCGGACCTACTACCCATCATTAAAGTCCAAAAGGCAACATGCCTACAATCGAATCATGTCGCATCCGACTGCATGAACTTAATCCAGCTTTCTCACAAAGAATTAACGGGTTAAGCAAAATGAGATTATGATTTGGTTGTTCTATTAAAAGAATTACACCACTACCACATAGGTCGAAAATACCATACATACAGAGCCTCCACACAAGGAGGAATTCGGTCATTACCATACCAGAGCCACAGTTGGATACGACCAACAAAACGCACGATGCTGCCCATTCCACTGGAGATCCAGACAATGGTGACATAAAAAAGAAAGTCCTCCAAATGGAAGAGACCCTTCACGCTATCAAAGGAATTGGAACAAACGGAAGTGTTTCATATGCTGATCTATGTACTTTTCCTGGTGTTCACTATCCGTAAAAATTTAAAACTCCCGACTTTGAAAAATATGACGGGTTAGGGGATCCTTATACACATTTAAAAGTCTTTATCGAGAACTGGGATCCTGTGCAGAGAGGATGAAAACCTTCGAGAATGCAATTGTTTCTAAAAGAGTCTAACTCGAGAAGCCCGCTTCGTGGTACATACAGATTAGACAACTCCAAAATCTACATGTTGGGAAGAGCTAGAACATGCCTTCCTCACTCAATATAGTTTTCAAACTCAAATGGCTCCCCGATCGGATCGATTACCAAGATCAAGAAACAATTATAACGAGTCTTTCGAGAGTATGCTCAAAGGTGGAGACGCCTGGGTACGCCTGGTTAGTCCCCGCCATGTCGAGAATCGTAAATGGTCATGACATTCATGTACATACAAGAAGCTCCCTTCTATGAGAGAGTTTTAGCTTAAGCATCGGCAAACCATTTTCTGAAATGGTTAAACATGGGAGATGGCTGAAATGGGGTTGAAGTCGAAAGATTCAAGACCTAGCCGCACTCAAAGTCATTCTTGATCACATCCAACTGAAATTATGGGAACAACTTTGAGGGTCCATAAAAAGAAAGATGAAGATGTTTCCATACTACAGAGGACAAAAAAGGCAATCAAAGTATGCCCATTCAAAGGAAAAACTACACTCCCTTTCCAGCACAGTCTGCAAACCCTCCAGTACCAAAAGGTGGAGAAGTTAAACGCCATCGAGTGTTTACAGCACTAATGGACGGGGTTTCAATGCTGCTAGGAAATGTGCTTATCATGCCGGGGCACTGGACATGATACTCGTGATTGTTGGGCCTTGAAACACAAGATCCATGACCTAATAGATAATGGAGAAATCGTAGTCACCAAACCCGATCGACCTTCACGTGACAAGACAACCCTCTTCCTCAACACAAAAAGAAGAAGAGGTCAACATTATTAATTGGAGCGGTGGGATGAGTTCCAACTTCAGCTATGATTCCCCCCAGACCATCAAAGACGGTGATGACAGATGGGATTATGCTAAGTTCCAGTTCACAATGGAACGAAAGATGAAAGCTCTTTGCAAACAAATTGAGCAATTGGGGAATCATGACTTATCGGCATCAAGTGATTTCGGCAATTAATCACCAGAGCATGCCGCCTCTCTACCTCTTGTCATGAATATTCCCTCGTCACTTTCAAAAAATGAAATGCTGGAAGACAAAGTGACGAAGAGAGCAAATGCCAAAGCCCGTCGGGATTTCGCCAACAAACGGGAATTCACCTATTTGGGCCAACCCATGGAGGAAATCCTTCATATGTTAATCATTGAAGGAAGTTCCCTTCTACCTCCAATCAACCCCCATTCGAGATGGTACAACTCTGATGGAGTATGTCAATACCACTCCCAGTCTCGCGGTCACAGCACAGAAGAATGTCGGGCACTCCGCAACCTTATTCAAAATCTAATTGACAGTGGTGTACTGCGCTTGGCAGATAACGACACTGTGTTACGTACAAGTGAGAATGCAGACCCTACTAAGTGGAAAAGTTTGGTAGCAGTTATATCTACTGAAGTTGAAGAGATTAATACTGTTCTCACAACACCGATAATTCAAATTTCGAAAGGAGAGCAATCCTTTGAAAGTGGCCGCCCCCAAGCCAATCAACTTGCCATGCAGAGCACAAGATATCTATTGTTAGCTTGCGCAAGGTTCCGTGGAATTATGGAGAAGGTGAAGGATCCACCTCACATACCACTGCTGCAGTGTCGAAGGAAAATCCACTGTATCTTCCCCATCGGATGATGAACCCCACCACCACATCAAAGGGGAAAATACCCATGGAGAAGATTGAAAAATTCCTCCGCGCTGTGGGTCATAATGAAGCCTCGGTGGTTTTAAGCTTGAAGGAAGCGCCACCATAAATATCAATTTTGGACTTGGTCTTAACCTCTGAGAACCACCGAAAGGTCTTGTTAAAGGTTTTAGAAGAAGCCTATCTCCCGACATCAGTGGATACGAAAAAGTTTCAACATATGGTTGATCACATTTTCAACAACAATGTGATATCCTTCATCGATGATGACATACCATCCGGCGGAATTTGGTCATTGCAAAGCCGCTACACATTGCGGTCTTGTCTTCCCGGATTTATGGTAGCGAGGGTCTTAATAGATGGAGGTTCCTCTCTGAATATCTCGCTTCATATGCCACCTTGGTGAAGATGAATATCAATCTCAACCGAATTCGAGATAGCCATACTATCATTAAAGCTTTTGACGGAGCCGTAGCATTCTCGGTTGGAGTAATTGAGTCGCCAATCGAAATTGGCCCTCATACATTCTGCGATCCTTCCATGTGCTCAAGATAAATTCAGGATACAACCTCGCTCTTGGGACGACCATGGATCCATATATAGTTGGGACAAATCCCTCCACTCTTCACCAACAATTGAAGTACATTATCAACAATAGCTTTGGTCACGGGCCAATGCCGAACCAGAGATTCCTCAAAGACGGACATTCCGTTCATCAATGCCAATGCAGACGTAGAACCGGTCGGGCCATCATGCTTTGAAATAAGCAACACCTAATACCACGCTATTGGAGCACCATCGCCTCAACCCCCCGCATTTACGCTAAGGTGATGTCGACCACTCAAGAAATGATGTCGTTGGGTCATAAGCCGAGACAAGGGTTGGGTAAAGATAGCTGTGGTATCCAAAGACTACCCCATTCGATTAACCAAGCAAGTTGGAACAATTTGGACTAGGCTATTCTCCGCCACTTTAGTCATAGGAATCCTCATAAGCATCAACAGATTCCTTCACTTCAACCATGTGGCGTTAAACCGCGCTTCAAACTCGAGTCCGCACAACCTCCAAAGAAGGTGCCGTACCAATGTTATGGCCATGTTATTTCCTAAGCCAAAACCGGTGGAGGAAAAGAAAATCGTTATTCCGGATCCCGAATCGAAGAAGAGGAGCGAGAATCAAAGAAAACGTTGTCCGAATAATGTCGGGCATGCGCGATCATCATCCATGATGAACATACCAACAGATACACCCTGATGATGATGATTGCCTTACGACGTAATGGCCATCATTCGGGACAAGGAGGATGATGACAATCCCTCCATCATCATGCGGTCCACCTTACTTTACCCTTACCAATTAGAACAAAGATTCCTTGCTTTGGTCGACAAGGGTAAAGCGGGCAAAAATTCTTTTCTGCCCTGTAGATACAATAACTGCTTACTTTTCTGTACAATATTAGCAGTTTATTTTGCCAGTATATGCTAACACTGTGTATGATCAACGATTTCATATATACTAAGTGAAAGCATTTTTTGTTTCGTGACTCAATTTAGATGTGTCTGTATTTACGACATCGATGCCTCTCTACACAAGGATTGTACCTCTGATGTAGAGATGAATTCAGCCTTGATGGATCTCCAAGATGACATTGAGGTGCCTCCAGAAATTCAAGAATGGGTCAAAGACAAACCCAAACCTAACCTTGATCAAACCACTTCTTTCAATCTCGGAACCTTAGAAAGTCCCAAGTTAATCCAGATTGGTTCAGACCTTACCCCAAACCAACGGAATGATATGGTTATGCTATTAACCCAATTCCAGGATGTGTTTGCATGGTCTCTTGAAGACATGGTGGGTTTATCCACTGACATTGTCCTTCATCGCCTTCCCATTAAAGAGGGATTTGAGCCAGTCAAGCAAAAGCTTAGGCGATTGAAACCTGAGTGGAGTTTAAAGGTGAAAGAAGAATTTGTGAAACAATTTCAAGCCGACATCATCATGGTGTCTACATATCCTGAATGGATATCCAACATCGTGCCCGTACCTAAACCTGGAGGGAAGGTGCGAGTTTGCGTGGATTACGGGACTTGAACAAAGCTTGCTTAAAAGATAGCTTTCCGCGCCATTTATCCACATTCTCATTGAAAATCTTGCCTTGATCGACATGTACTCCTTTCTTCGATTGCTTTGCGGTACCATCGGATCATGGTTGTTTGAGGAAGATCGTGAGAAGACTACTTTCATCACTCCTTGGGGAACTTTTTTGCTATAGACGGTTGTCATTCGTCCTCATCAATGCCAGAGCTACCTATCAACGAAGCTATGATGGCTCTTTTTCCATGACTTAATGCATAAAGAGATTGAGATCTACGTGGATGACATCATTTTCAAGTCCCAGAAGGAGGATGACCATCTAGACCATCTCAGAGAGTTGTTCAACAGGTTGCGTAAGTACAACTTGAAGTTGAATCCAGCTAAGTGCGCCTTTGGCGTCAAGTCAGGCAAGTTGCTAGGATTTCTAGTCAGCCACAAAGGGATTGAGCTGGATCCTACCAAAATCCAAGCCATCACGGAAATGCCCATTCCTCAGACAAAAAAAGAAATACGGGGATTTTTGGAAAGGATCAACTTCATCAGCAGGTTTATCTCCCAACTCACAGTAACCTGTGAGCCAATCTTCAAGTTATTAAGGAAGAACTCCTCCATGAAATGGAATGATAAGTGCCAGAATGCCTTCCTTACAATCAAGAAGTAGCTAGTCAAAGCTCCTGTCTTGGTACCACCCAGGGATGATGTTCCCCTGTTCATGTACACATCCATAAGTGATGATGAATGCCATGGGTCAGACGTATCTTTGGGACAAAAAAAGACGATAGAGGCCAAGAACGAGCTATCTATTACCTCAAAGAAAAGGTTCAAAGAAGGTGAAACACAAGTACACTCGATCAAGATGACGTGTTGTGCTTTAGCATGGGCTTCCATGAGGTTACATCATTACCTACATGGTCACACAACCCATCTCTCATATCCCGCGTGGATCCTCTCAAGCACGTGTTCAACAAACCCATGTTGAATTGTTTTGAACATCCGGATGGCGCTTGATCCTACAATAATTTGACATCGTATATGTGACTCAAAAGTCCATCATAGGTCAAGGAATTGCGGATCAATCGGTCAGCCGCACCTTCGAGGGATTTCAAACCCTTGAAATATATTTCCCCGATGAAGAGTAATGACGGTCACAAACAACATCATCAAGATCTGATACACGCCAATCATCTAAGATGTATTTTGATGGAGTCATAACATAGAAGGTTAAGAGCCGAGCAATTCTAATATCCGATACGGGGAGCAGTATCCGTTATCAAGTAAATTATAGTTTGTCGGCACCAACAATACTACCGAGTATGAAGGTCATCTCATGGGGCTAAAACTTGCCCGTTCAATAGGCATCAAGCGGTTAACTCGTCCTTGAGATTCGGAGTTGGTAATCGATAATCCACCGAGTCTATCAAACCAAGGAACTACATTTCGCGCCTTACCATCGATAGTTTTGAAGATGGCTTTGGAGTTCAAGGAATCTCCTTTCTACACATTCCTCGTAATAGGAATGATTTCGGTGGATTTAATTAGCAACTTTGGCCTCCTTGATTCGCATATTAGACAAGGAACACTTTCCAAGCGCCACAATTGCTCCTAAACAAGGCCCCAAATTTATGGGAATTACATTGGAGAAGTATCGGATGAGCTACCTCCCATCCAACCTCCTTGGTATCGTGATATCGAGGAATATCTACGAGATGGATCTACACCACCGAGGTGAGCTTTGATTGAGAAAAGGCGGATTCATCGACTTGCTATGAAGTTCTACCTGAGTGGAGATGCGCTCTACGAAAGAGATGCAGGACTGGGTCTCCTCAGGTGTTTAGACAAAGATCAATCCCAGAGGTTTATGGATAAAATCCATGGTGGAGTTTTTGGCCCCCTCCTTGTCAAGAAAGTCCTCAGGACGGGACATTACTGGCTGTCTCATAAAGCTGATTACAATGACCACGTCAGAAGATGCTATCGATCTTAGATTCATGGAATGCTATACACGCCCCTCCACTTGAGCTCCACAATATTAGTTCGCCTTGGCCCTTCTCAATGTGGGGAATGGACGTTATTGGGCCCATTAAGCCTAAAGCCGATAATGGTCACCGATTTATCTTCACCATGATCGACTACTTCACCAGTGGGTAAAGCGACCTCCTTCCCGAGTTCACTAAAGAAGTCATCATTGCTTTCATCGAAATAATGTCGTTTATCGATATGGACAACCGTGAGGTGATTGTGGTTTATAATGCCAAAACCTTAACAACAAAATGATGGAGGAGTTATGCAAGAAATTCCACATCAAACATCTTAACTCTATCATCTATCGTCCAAGATGAACGGTCTTTGTTAAAACGGCTAACAAAAATATCAAGAAGATTATGCAAAGATGTCGACCAACCACAAAGATTGGCCTCGACCTATTGCCTCGACTCTGATAGCCTACAGGGACCACAATGCGTTTCCAACCGGGCAACCCCCATGCTTTAACCTATTGGATGGAAGCGAAGTGCTCCCCGTAGAAGTTGAGATGGAATCTCTCAGAGTGTTGATCGACGCTCAGCTGGATGAAAACCAATGGGTACAAGACAGGTATCTTCCATGGTCAGCTATATCAGCAAAGGATCGCCAGATCCTACAACAAAAAAGTCTGGCTACGGTAATTTAAACAACATGACTTGGTTCTGAAGAAGATTCTTGACAATCAATATCATGCCAATGGAAAATTCGCTCCTAACTGGGAAGGCCCGTTTATTATCAAAGAAGTATTGACAGGAGGCGCTCTCAGATTACAAGAAATGGACGGCGATGAATTTCCACAACTCATCAACTCAGACACCATGAAAGCGGTATTATATCAAGTAACCAAAGAAACACCACTGTGCATCATCATCAGTCATCACTCATTTTTGGTTCTTTAACCCTTTACCACCTACAACTTTTCTACACTTTGCCCCTCGTGAAAAATACTCTTCAAGCCAAACTTTGGCTTTCTCCTTCTTCATCTGAACTTAGGTCATCCCACATGGATTGAACCTCTTATGTTATAGCTTGGCTACCCATACATGGGATCAAACTTCTTACACTGCGAGCTTATCCTCAACCTAGATTAAACTTTCTCCTCCCGCACTCTAACCTCAGCATATGGGATTACGGTTTTTCTTCTCGCCACGAGGGGTGAACTACGTCGACCGATCTCCTCTTCATAGGAGATGCGTGGCAACCATTTCATATGGCCCTCTTCGGAATAAAACAAAAACAATAAAAACATTTCTACCCTCTTTCTTTACAAAAACAAAATAACCAAAAACATTCCTACACCATATCGACCATATCTGACGTTGAACCTCTTACACCAGGTTCGAACGACGCAAACCTGATCTCCTCTTCAATAGGAGTACGTAGGCGACCATTCATGGTGCGGTCTCACCCCTACCAAAACACAAACTATTGTCAACGGGTGTTGGGATTCCCTTTCAATCCATTATATGTCATTCGGCTTCAGACCAATGGGATGGAATTGCCTGAACTCCTCCCAAATAGGAGATTCGGCGACCATCTAAGCTGCGGTCATACCTCGAAGAGCAATACTAAACCATAAGAGGTGGAATTAACTAGGTTTCTCCTAAATAGAAGTACTGGCGACCATCTATGGTGCGATCAATCTCAGAGAGGAAAACCACACTCCTCTCCACATTTCCATTCAGAAGGAAGTCCCAAGACACCAAAGATGGTAGGGATATACATAGATCGATGATCCATTCTGAACTATCTAGAGACAGCTCAATGTCCATCCACCAAGGAAGAATTCAGAATTCATCAAGATCACAAGCCTCAAGCGAAAGCAAAATATCAAGCAAATAACAAGGCATATCTAAAAGGAAGTGATCCAAAATATATTTCCCTATCATATATAATGTTGTTTGATATATATACAATGTGAATCATACATGACAAAATGGCTAAGCTTAAGTGCATGCGGTAAATACAAGCTCATCTACGAATCGAGGTACATGCGAGCTAGCAAAAAACCAACATGGCATCCCTCTCGAATGAAGGAGGTAAAGTCTGTAGTCTCCTGGATAAGAATATCCACATAACCCAACAGATCTGTAGCCATCCGTGCATGATGACCATATGCTCATCGATATAAGCGCTCATCTCTGTGATCATACTTGTGGTAAGGGACCTCATCTGCGAGATTATCTGTGATGCCACATCCCGCGGATATAGCAGCTATCCCGCTCAACTATCATTTGAGTCTCTGCAATCGACTGGCCTCATCCCGCTCAACAACAATGGCATCTCTACGAGCTAATGCCTCGTCTCTCTCTAATAAGTGGCGTCCCTCACATCAAGAGCGATCGACATCATAGATCGAATCTGGTCTCTCTCGAAAGGTCATCGGATGAAGACTCGCTCTAAATCTTCGTCTCGAGTCTTTGGATCACAAAAGTAATGCAGATTAGGAGAATCCTAAGAAATCTTGGCAACCCAACAAAGGTATCCTCCTTGATGTAGGTATCAATGTCCTCTATTGGCTCTACATCGTCTAACTCAATCTCCCAGACGATAAATTATCTTTGCGGTAGATAAAACCTCCGCTCCATCCATGTGGAGTACTCTGCGAATAACCGGATGATCAAGGGAAAGCGGCTAGCTCACGCTGATCCCAAAGAAGCGTATACGAGATCGGTCCTCGGTGAGAGAGGTATCGGTTGAGCGCCTAACTTTCTTTGCCCCTCGAAAGGATGAAAATCTGGGCGGTCAAACTAGCGACATCACGGCCCGATGGATGATAAGTCGTCATGCCCTTAAGCTCGCTTAAAGGAGAAAATCCATGCCCAGAGCATGAGTAATGAAGTTGTATGGTGAGCAAAGCCCCAAGCACAGCAATATGCTTAATGGATCTCGGATATCTGCCAAAAATACGGACCAGGACTAAGCATCTACACACTCCGATGGCTGAAAGGAATAAGACATAGCCACCTAATGGGAGAAACAATACCCATGCCGTCTAAAGGTACCAACTGGTCACAAGTGTGACATAAACCACACATACTGACATGGTAGAACTCCCAATAAACACACCGATGGGTAAATCTACGGCGATGGGGCGCCGATCGCAAGGTCTCTGCCACGATCATAGGAACAATGGTACGACCCTCCCTGAGAGCTCTCACCACCATGATAACGCCTATATCTATCTCATCCATGTACCGCGGCATGTACACGTATGACAGTACACATAGTATCAGTACATTAACTCTGGCCAAACGCCAATGATCCTCCGACATAGTGAAATCCCACAATGTCGTGAGTAGCTATCCTCCGCACCAAATCATCATATACGAAAAACGCCGAGAGATCACATGGCGGATGTCAACTCATCTGTACCACTCATGCGGTTTAATCCCACGAGAGTCATGAATCTCCTACTCATGTCTCCCAAAACCATGTGCACGCAAGGTCATGCTAAGCGACAAGATCGTCAACGTGCATACTCCTCCGAGTAGAGTCAACTCATGGGTACCAAAACGGAATACACGCTTTATCGGGCTAGCCAATGCTCTAGCATCCCATCTACAAATCCTGCGAGGAACTGAAATGCCAAAAGGGTCATGGTATCTTTGCAATAACAGATCTACAAATCACCTATCTGGTGGTGACATGCTATCGTATCACGGCGTGATACCCAATGCCACCACCGATGGGGTATGATCTATATGGCTAACTGTCGAAGAAGACATCTGTGTGGGCCGTGTCATAAGACCATCCAGGGGTCAATACCGAGTATCTCTTGACATACATACATATGCATAACATGATACATGCATAACAGATAATGGATGGCAATATGATATAGGGAATGAAAAAACATTGCATACATTCCTAAATATATCATCATCTAATACATCAGCTCTATACAGCTACAGATACATAAAAATGGGGCACAAACGCCCTACTACTAACAGAGGCCTATCTAAAGATATAGCGAGAATGGGGAGCAGCCACCCAATATCTAACAGAGGCCTATCAAAAGATATAGCAAGAATACTCATCGAGAAGAAGACAATGGTCTCGATGTCCACATCCTCAATCTCGTCCACACGATGTAACTCCTCCCCGAGTCACCGGATCTCTATCAACGGGATGTCGGGGCCTATAAAGGGAGGATCTGCGTGCCAACAAAACCAAATGGGTCGTCTCGAGGGGCAAGACCGAGCCGGAAGGAACAAATGTCTCCGCCTCATTGGATCTCTGCCTGAATGCCAAATAAATATATGTGCGGAATTCAACCGCCGTCAAGCTATCAATCACAGGTCATATGGGTCGGAGCTCGAACACAAGCTACCCAATCATCATCATCAATGATCCAGAACCATGTCCCCTATAAATCGTGGTGGCACGGATCGGGCCCCGATAGTCTTGAGGGAGCCACCAATACTTGAATATCTCCTGAGTACATGGACCCTCGGATAAATCAAAACCGTCAACTCCCAACAATGGAATATCAATGGCAGGTGACTATGATACAAGCCAATGACGCCTAACAGGAGGCAAGATCGATATACGAATCTCCCCTGTGGTGCTCCTAATAGCACGCTCTCCTAAATAGAGCTCCCAGCCTCCATCCGTGAAAAGAGGAAATCTCCGGGTGGAAATCAAATACTCTACTCCAGTAGGGTGTCCATCCTCAAAATCGATGATCAAATGATCCCCTGAATATGGAAGCCATATGATGGCGTCGTCGGTAGTCAAGAACTCTAGTCAGATATCTGACAATGAGCGAAGCCCTCGGATCTGAGGACCTCTAGCAAAATAGAATGGTGCCATCGTCGTCCTCGTGGATAGGTATCTAAGCCTAACACACTCACAGGACGCAAACATGGAAGCCTCTCATAGGCCCAAAACTGCCAACACAATGGCAAAACATCTGCTATCAGTAAACACTCTTAACTTGTGAAAGGAAAAAGACAAGAGAAATACTCACCAGTAGAAATGGCTAAAATCCTAACCAAGCCTCGGTCAAACCCTGTGAGCGCAAACGCATACCCCAGAGGAAATAGGCAAAGGTGTAAGAGCCCCAATCATACTCTCCTATACGATCCACATCGCGTGTTGCGCTGACCAGAGCGAAAGATACCGTGGAAGAGTTATCTTCTATGAAGCAGCCTCGAATGATTATTAGGAACAATCGCCGTAGAACGCGATCCCTGATCCTGACATCATCAGGCATGGGCTCACTCAATAGCCCGCTCATAACATTTATGCTCAAAGGACTGAACGGACGATCCTACCTTTGAGCGCACCCACGAAAACTCCTAACAAGGACCGGACGACGGTAGGGGTGATATTCGCCATGCAAGGAACTGGCTCCCCTCCAAACTCCATACCTGCGATAAATCGCCAATCTATAGGAGTCATCATCACCTCGCAATCCAGCAGGTGGAGTGACTGAGTCTGATGAAACCATCGCTCAGACAATGCCCTGAGGTAACCCCAGGGACAACGACGGGGAAGGATGGAGAAAATGCCCCAAATCCCCACTCATGCACTCTTGCTCTATAATCGGGATGAAGCGCTTTGGTACATGGAGTGGATGCTAAACCGGTTCCCTCGAGGTCATGTAAAACCTAGAACTACGTGAAGCACGAGATCAACATCGAACCCTTTTAATCCTCATCATAGGAAAGAAGGAAGATAAAGTCTAACGTCATACCTCGTTAGCATGCAAGTACATCGATGGGTGTCTACCCAAATCACCTATCAACTCGAGTTCACCACCGGATGCTCGAAAGCTCCTGCGCGAGGATATGCTACAACAAAGAGCGGGGATCCTTAATATCCACCTCCTAGTCCTCAACGTCTGGAACATCTACACGAACAGGATTTAATCACGGCCTCCACCAACCGAGCGAGGTCAGTTCCGATGAAATGGGGATGAGGCACTTGAAGCCCTCCGCCAGACGCGCGAAGTGGTCCTCTGTAAGAATCGCTTCGGTGATCCGGGATCCATAATATCTAGACAACAAGTCTCCAAATCACCTCGAGAAATGGTGTGGTATTGCCTTACGGAGCTTTCTAAAATGCATTATATGACTATATGCATGCATGCATTTACTTTAACATATAATAGAGTTAGAATGCATGACTACCCAATGCCTACATTTGGAAAAATTTCGCCAGTAGTCCCCTTTGAAAATAGGACTATCCACATGCAAGACAGGCGTGTCTAGGGTGGCCATTCAAGAAGACACCTACCCCAAAAGTCATATACATAATATATGCATAAAAAATCAAGAACATCATGCATAAGACCAACCTCAATGCTAGGAGTATTTTGCTTTTCTACCTTTTTGCTCATTGGACCTCAAATAGACAAAAAATAGCGAGAAAAAGGTGCCAATTTGACTGCCTCAAAAGTCAAATTTTTTACATCATTATGTTCAAAGATGGTTTAATACTAACATTTACTATGTTGAATATTTTTATCAAGTCATTTGTGCATACATAATCACTACTATGTGTTTAGATGCATTTAAATGCAATATCTCACAATCTAACTAGATGAAACCGGAAAAAATACATGCATACGTTACGGGATAGTGTAGAACACTTATGCGGTGTGAATTTGCGTGAAGCGGCCGAACTCAAAGAATCTGAAGTGGCTCATGGTTTTTCTAGAGAAAACAAGTTGAAAGTGACTTGTGAAGGCGGTCATTGGGATTTATCATCCACGCCGGCAGCAGAGCTCACTATGGTACTGCAGCAGTGCACTGCGGCTCTTCTATGTGGGCCCCACCCCTCCGGCTCGGTCCAATTCAAGTTAAAATGGATTTCTTACGGGCTAGAAAGGTCAAATCGAGAATAAAAATGCCACGCGATTGAAAGCAAAACGAAGATACATCCTCGGGTCTTCTCAGATGAGACTTTGAATCTGCACATCACTCATTGGTAGTCGCTTAAACACAAGGTATACTCTGCCGATGACCTCAGTTGTCACAAATCACATACGGAAATACCTTATATAGGTCCGATGCCACCGACTCCAGGTCGTTACCTTACGTGAGTCCCCGACGGGGGTTACAATGTGAGTCCCCGACGGGGGTTACAACGTATATCTCCGGCGGGAGTAGCAACGCATAGTCACCCATTGATACACATATCAACAAAGGTCAAGCAACCTTGACATCATTTTAGCTGATAGCATTTAAACCTGTCAGAGCTATAGAGCTGTTCGAGGTTTTCATACCCAAATTGCTTGCATATTCCCAAAATGGGATCCTCTACGGGGTCATAACGCAATGCTCCGTTGATCTACATATCAGCGAAGGTCAAGTAACCTTGACGATCTCCTCATAGAGTTTCAGCCGTTGATTCACACGTCAGCGAAGGTCAAGCAACCTTGACAGTATATCCCACAGGATGTTTCAGCCATTGATTCACACGTCAACGAAGGTCAGGCATCCCTGATAGCATTTGCTGTTGGCAGTAAATCCAATAGAATCATGACATATTCTGGCGATACTAATCAGGAGAGGTCAACATTATCCAAGAGGATAGATGATGGAATATATTATACACATGCTCAAACAGATCAAGCTTTATCCCCACAGATCTCTTACGCATAAGAGATACCCCTTCCGTATCCAGTCGTTATCAAGAACATAGGAATTTGGTGATAACTCCAACACCAATATCCTAACAGATTCGGCTTGCACATCAGATCTGGTCGGTATTGCCAATCCCTAGTTGAAGCAACAGGGAACCAACAATCATCCTCGGCATGTTGGGCAACAACCCCGTACACATGCATCATACATTTGCATCATGTTACTATCCATAGTACTATGTTTATCTTGTTGCGTTTCAAGTGTCAGGATTCTTTATCCTACCCATGCATCGCCATGCATGAGTATAATAAAGAGGGGCATCTGTAGACACTCGAAATTTTTTGTACTCTTATTATTAACCTTGCGGGAGGACAGATTAAATCTTTTAAGAGAGAACCACGAAAGACAATCCAAATCCATACCTGGGATACTACCGAAGTTCAAAGATCAACCCCGAATCGCAATACTGGAGTAACGGTTTCAACCTCGGATCTAACTCCGAGACACGCAGATCTGATACCGAACACACACCGGAAGACCGATTAATCTCGGAGATAACCCCGAGGTATCCAGTCTCAGTCCCAACCATGGGAATAGCCACCAACCTTGGTGATAACCCCAAGGAATGCAATTTCGGAGATAACCCCTGAAATGCTTGTTTCAAATGCCATCGACTTCAATCTCAAATACTCCTGATAAAATACTACATCGTACTAACCCGACAATAACATCGGAAGACAGGCACACCTCAAAGATGACAATTAGGACCTTCAACAAATGCAAGCGGTCAATCTCAAAGAAAGTCGAGCAACGTCTCGCTTATCGGCCCAATCCGTGATAAGAATAACCGGTGAGGGCAACATCGCCATCTCGTCCCAACACGATGCCACGTCTCGTCTCTATGCAACAATGTCCCACAAGGCTAACCAATCTCGAGTGACTATTATGCGGGGTAACGGATGAAAGTTTAAGCTTGAAGACCGGAGGGCATCGTCCTATCTTCAAAGACTTTGTACAAACTCTAATCCCATGCAATCGTCTGACTCTCGACAACAAGCGGTCCAAATAGGTCCTGAATACCTCAAAGCGGATGCGGATTGCACTTTTGAAAATCCGAGTGGACATTACAATTGCTCGAGTGCACGTTTCGAGACGATCCAACCTGATAGAACCAAGCAACCCGACCCGCCTTCTGGGTACACTTACTACACGAGCCACGGTACACCTGCGGCACCTTTTGCCTATAAAGAAGAGGCTTGGGGTACGATTTTAAGAGAAAAAGATGGGGAAACCTGCGTAATTTGCTCTCTGCACTTGCCATACATGTATTTTCTCACTTTCAAACACCATGAGCTCATATATAGCCTCTTTTGTACCCACAAAAGCCGGTGTTTACCCACTCTAAAGATACTGAAGCCCTTTTTATCGGTCCACCGTAAGCCTTCTCACACACTTTAGAGTCTTTCTCTTCATCTTTGCACACACCCTTCTACGTTGAGAGTCGTGTTGCTTGCTTTTGCCCTACTTGATCCGTGGTTTCTTCCAATCAGTATATATATATATTATATATATATATATATTATATATATATATATTAACTAACATTATCGAGTTATGCCTCGATTGAGCCTAGATTTTGATGCGAGGCGTTTACTACTTTAATATATATATACTTATATATATTAACTATCTGTCGGACTTTATTTGATGAGCCTAGACTTGATTAGGTGCATTTATTCGCTTTATATATATATATATATATATATATATATATATATATATATATATATATATATATATTATATATATCAACTGTGTGTGGGACTTTGTTCGATGAGCCTGAACTTGATTCAGTGCGTTTATTTGCTTATATATATATATATATATATATATATATATATATATATATATATATACTATATATATCAACTGTGTGTCGGACTTTGTTCGATGAGCCTGAACTTGATGCAAGTGCGTTTACTCACTTTTATATATATATATATATATATATATACTTATATATATATGAATGGGTCGAACTGTGTTCGATGAGCCCGATTTTTACATCCGTGTGTTTATTGCTTTTTATATATATATATATAAATATATATACATATATATATATATATATATTTTATTTTGTCCTACACAGAGTTCCCTTCGTGGCGCTTGATCGCTTTTACGACTTTCTTTATATTTAAATCTCGCTTGGAGTTTACTTAAGTGGCGATTGATCGCATTCTGACTTTATTTACATTCTCATCCCTTTGGAGTTTCCTTCGTGGCGGTTGACCGTATCTACAGCTTTATTTACATTTCTGATCCCCCATGGAGGTGCTTCTAGTTGGTGATCCTGTCCGTATATATATATTTACCGCTTTTATATATATACCGCTTATTGCTTTTATACAAATTGTAATATTCTGCGCCTAGGAATTATGTGATCATAGATTCATCTCATTAGATCTAGATTCGGTTCCGTGATGGACATTTTCAATTTATGTGACTTGTAAATTATTCTGCGATGTCCAGATTTCCTCGGATGGTTTCCATACCCACGAGGAAGTCGACATTATTTTGGATGTATTATTTTTCATACGGATGCCTCACATCCGTCAAATAAAATCAATTCAGCCGTTCACTTAATAAAAATGGAAGTGGAAAAGGTCTCAATTCCTATTGAGCATCCTGGTTTGAAAAACCTCTTTTATAAAACATCATTGCCATATCTTGCTAAAAACTGAATTTTTACATAAATTCAAACCTTGTGTATATAGGCTCGAACGAGGCCTCGCACAACTTTCATATAACAGCACATTAACCCACACACACACACACACTCAGATAATAGTTTCTTGAAAAGAGGCGGTCATCGTGGTAACACGGATGTCGGGGGGTGCCTAACACCTCCCCCCCGCATAACCAAGTCCCCGGACCCTAAATGAATCTCGGTTTCACCGACCCGTATATCAGTGTCACATCACTGGGTTAATGTGCAAACCTTTTCTCGGTTGTGTTGGTACAACCATTTAAAAAACCAACTGGCGACTCTTAATAGTCCCATCGTCGACATTATACATGTCGGACCTTTTTCACTTGTTTTTTTAAACAAATCTCACCTAAAATGAGAACACCAAAGAACAAGTAACAGAAAGGGACACCCAAAAATCCCGACGTCGACACTCCCGTATTGGTACCACCCAGGGATGATGTTCCCCTGTTCATGTACATGTCCATAAGTGACAACGCCATGGGCTGTATGCTGGGACAGAAGGACGATAGAGGCCAAGAACGAGCTATCTATTACCTCAGCAAAAGATTCAGCAGCAGTGAACACAAGTACTCTCTGATTGAGAAGACGTGTTGTGCTTTAGCATGGGCTTCCATGAGGTTACAACAATACCTCCATGGTCACACAACCCATCTCATATCCCGCGTGGATCCTCTCAAGTACGTGTTCAATAAACCCATGTTAAATTATCGGCTGTCCCGATGGCAGTTGATCCTACAACAATTTGACATCGTATATATGACTCAAAAGTCCATCAAAGGTCAAGGAATTACGGATCAACTGGCCGCCGCACCTTCGTGGGATTTCAAACCCTTGAGACATACTTCCCGATGATGAAGTAATGACGGTTCAAAGAACACCATCGATGACGATACCACGAAACATGAAAGATGTATTTCAATGGAGTCATTAATATGGAAGGTTACGGAGCTGGAGCGATTCTAGTATCTGATGCACGGGGAGCAGATATCCGTCGTGCGTCAAATTGCGCTTTGTTAGCACCAACAACACAGCTAAGTATGAAGGCTGTCTCATGGGGCTAAAACTTGCCCGTTCAATGGGCATCAGGCGGTTAACTTTCTTTGGAGAGTCAGAGTTGGTAATCAGACAATCCACCAGAATCTATCAAACCAAGGAACTACATTTGTTGCCTTACCATCGGCATATTTTAAAGATGGCTTTGCAGTTTGAAGAAATCTCCTTTCTACACATTCCTTGTAATAGGAATGATTTTGCAGATGCATTAGCAACTTTGGCCTCCTTGATACACATATCTGATAAGGGACATTTTCCAAGCATCACAATTGCCCTGCACAAGGCCCCAGCCTATGGGAACTACATTGGAGAAGTATCAGATGAGCTACCTCCCATCCAACATCCTTGGTATCAGCGTATCAAAGAATACCTACGAGACGGATCTACACCCGCTGAGGCGAGACCTACTGAGAAGAGGCGGATCCATCAACTTGCTATGAAATTCTACCTGAGCGGAGATGCACTCTACAAAAGAGATGCAAGACAAGGTCTCCTCAGATGTTTAGACAAAGACCAAGCTTAAAGGCTCATGGATGAAATCCATGGTGGAGTCTGTGGCCCACACATGAGTGGCCCCCTCCTTGTCAAGAAGATCCTCAGGACATGACATTACTGGCTATCTCTCAATGCTGACTGCTATGACCACGTCAGGAGATCTTATCAATGCCAAATTCATGGGAATGCTATCCATGCCCCTCCACGGGAACTCCACAATATGAGTTTGCCTTGGCCCTTCTCAATGTGGGGAATGGACGTTATCGGGCCCATTGAGCCTAAAGCCAGTAATGGACATCGATTTATCTTCACCATGATCGACTACTTCACCAAGTGGGTAGAAGCAACCTCCTTTCCCAGGGTTACCAAAGAAGTCATCATTGTTTTCATCAGAAACAATGTCATTTATCGAAATGGACAACCAGAGGTGATTGTGTCAGACAATGCTAAGAACCTCAACAATAAAATGATGGAGGAATTATGCAAAGAAATTCCACATCAAACATCTTAACTCACATCTCTCGTCAAAGATGAATGGTGTTTGTTGAGCGACTAACAAAAATATCAAGAAATCATGCAAAATATGTCCGCCAACCACAAAGATTGGCCTGACTTATTGCCTCTTACTCTGTTAGCCTACAGAACCTCAATGCGCACTTCCACTGGAGCAACCCCCTACGCATTAACCTATGGGATGGAAGTAGTGCTCCCCATAGAAGTTGAAATGGAATCCCTCAGAGTGTTGCTAGACGCTCAGTTGGATGAAGACCAATGGGTATAAGACAGGTATCACCAATTGTCTCTGATAGACGAGAGGCAAACCGCGACTATCTTCCATGGGTAATTATATCAATAAAGGATCGCCAGATCCTACAACAAAAAAGTCTGACTACGATAGTTTAAACAACATGACTTGGTTTTGAAGAAGATCATTGACAACCAAGATCAATCTAAGGGAAAATTCGCTCCTAACTGGGAAGGCCCGTTTGTTGTCAAGGAAGTATTGACAGGAGGCGCTCTCAGATTGCAGGAAATGGACGGAGATGAATTTCCACAACTCATCAATTCGGACGTTGTGAAACGATACTATGTCTGAAGTTTCCATCAAGCAAACCTCCTGGTGTTGGATCATCATATCAGCAGTCATTCCGGTTCTTCAACCCTTTACCACATATAATTCTTCCACACTTTACCCCTCAGGAAAAATATACTTTTTCAAGCCTACATGGCTTTTCTGCGTTCCTACGACTTAGGTCATCCCACTACGGATTGAACCTCTCGCGTTTGCAGTTTGACTACCCATACATGGGATCAAACTTCTCATACCTGCAGTTTATCCTCAACCTAAGATTAAACTTTCTCTTCTCTGCACTCTGACCTGCACATGGGATCACACTTTTCCACTCGCCCTGAGGGGCGAACTACGTCGACCTGATCTCCTCTTCAATAGGAGTACGTAGGCAACCATTTCATATGGCCCGGTCGCAATAAAACAAAAACAACAAAAACATTTCTACCCTATTCTCCTTACAAAAACAAAAACAAATTCCTACACCATTTCTGCCATATACAACGTTGAACCTCTTACACTAGGTTCGAACTACGCAGACATGATCTCCTCTTCAATAGGAGTACGTAAACAGCCATTCATGGTGCGGTCTCACCCCCTACCAAAACATAAGCCATTGTCAACTAGTACTGGGATCATCCTTCAATCCACTACTTTTCATTCTATTTTGCACCAAAGGGATGGAATTACTCGAACTCCTCCTAAATAGAGATTCTACGACCATCTAAGCCGCTGCAGGTTGTGCCTCAAAGAGCAACACCAATCCATAAGCAATGGAATTAACTAGGCTTTTCCTAAATAGAAGTAATGGCGACTATCTGTGGTGCGGTCAATCTCAGAGAGGAAAGCCACACTCCTCTCCACATTTCCATACGTAAACCAAATCCCCAAGACAATCAAGATGGTAGGGATACACAAAGATCAATGATCCATTTTGAACTCGTCCCGAGACAACTCAATGTCCATCCATCCGGAGGAATTCGTAATACATCAAGATCGCAAGCCTCAAGCGCAAGATGCAAAATATCAAGCAAGTAGCAAAGCATATCTAAAGAGAGAAGTGATCAAAAATATATTTCCCTATCATATATATATATAATTCTGTTTGATATACACAATGTAAACTGTACATGACAAAATGGCGAAGCTAGTCTGTGCAGGAAAATACAAGCCCATCTAAAAGTCAGGGTATATGCGAGCTAACAAGCCCAACATAGCATCCCTCTCATAAGAAGAAGGTAAAGCTGTGGTCTCCTGTATGGGGATATCCACATGACCCAACAAATCTGCAACCATCTGCATGGTGACCATATGATCATCAATATATGCACTCATCTCTGCAATCATGCCAGTGGTAAGGGACCTCACTACAGTACTATCTATGATGGCTACATCCCGGGAAAATATGGCACTATCTCGCTCAACTATCACTGCATCTCTGGCTGATCTAGCCTCATCCCGCTCAACAACAGCGGCATCTCTACGAGCTAATGCCTCATCTCTCTCTAATAGAGATGCGTCTCTCCCATCGAGGGCAGTCAACATCATAGATCGAGCCTGATCTCTCTCAAAGGTCATCAGATGAAGACTCTGCTTAAAGTACCGTGTTGAATGCTAAATCACAATAGTACTGGTACTAGGAAAATCTAAAAGAGATGCTAGCAACCTAGCACCTGGCTCCTCCTCGATGTGGGAATCAATGTCCTCTATGGGCTCTCCCTCATCCGTCTCACTATCTAGTACTGTGGATACTGCCACAGCCGATGAAATCTCTGTCTCCATCCATGCAGAATACTCTGCTGAACAGCCCGGATGGCTCACATAAAAATCAGCTATCTCACGCTGATCCCACCATGCATACACACGAGATCGGTCCTTTGCTAAAAGATAGCAAGAAGCTAAATGCTGAGCTATCACCCCCTCGATAGGATGAAAATCCTGAAACTGGTCAAACTGCGACATCACGGCCAGCGAGTGATAAGTAGTCACGCCCCTCAAACCAGCCAGATGAAGGTAGTCTATGCCCGGAGCATGAGTAATGAAGTCATATGGTGAGTCGAGCCCAGCACGCAAGAATATGACAAATGGATCTATGATATCCACCAAGAATGTGGGCCCCATCCCTCCGACTCGGTCCAGTTCGAGTCTCAAAGGAGTTCTTGCGGACTGTAAAAGTCAAATCGGGAATAAAAACGCTACGCGATTGAGTAAAACAGCATATAATCCTGGTCTTCTCAGATAGAACTTTGAGTTTGTACATCACTCATTGGTAGTCACCCGAACATGAGGTATACCCTGCCAATGATCTCATTTGTTACAAATCACATCCGGCAATACCTTGTATAGGTCCAATGCCACCAATTCTGGGTCATTACCCTAAAAGATCAACGTGGATCCCCGACGGGGGTTACAACGTGAAGCCCCGACAGAGGGTTATGACACACATTCAGCCGTTGACACACATATCAAGGAAGGTCAAGCAACCTTAACATTATCTCAGCCGATGGCGATGAAACCTATCAGAGCTCGGGAGCTATTCGAGGAGTTCATGCTCGATTACTCATATTCCCCAGTAGATCCCTGGCGGGGGTTACAGCGCGTTCTGCCGTTGATTCACATGTCAATGAAGATCAAGCAACCTTGATAAATTTTCCCCACGTGGTTCTTTTCCACCCGTTGATTCACATGCCGGTGAAATACACGTCAACGAAGGTCGAGCGACCACGACGGCATTTCTTTGTTGGCGGTCGATCCAATGAAATCTTGACATGTCCTGGCGATACTAACCAGGAAAGGTCAACATCATCAAGGAGGATCGATGATGGAATATGTTATACACATCCTCAAACAGACAAAGCTTCATCCCCACAGATCTCTTACACATAAGAGGCACCTCTTGGGATTGAAGTCTGTATCAAGGATCCAGGCCTTTGGTGATAACTCCAACATCAACATCCTAACAGACTCAGATCACACAGCCGATCAGATCATATTTTCCAATCCTTGGTGAACATTATAAGGATCCATCAATCATCCCCATCATGTTGGGAAACAACCCCGCGCACATGCATCATACATTTGCATCATGTTGCATTTCAAATGTCTAGGATTCTTTATCCTACTCATGCATCGCATTGCATGAATATGATAAAGAGGGGCATCTGTAGACACTCGAAATTTTTTGTACACCTGTCACTAACCTTGCAGGAGGACAGATTCGTCTTTCAAGAGAGAACCCTGGAAGACAGTTCATATCCATTCCGGATACTACCAAAAGTTCAGCATCAACCCCGGAACACACACACCGAGAATAACAATTCCAACCTCGGAGATAACCCCGAGGCGTGCAGATCCAATACCGGAACACACACCGGAGAAGACCGATTAATCTCGGAGATAACCCTGAGGTATCCCGTCTCAGTCCCAACCATGGGAATAGTTACCAACCTTGGTGATAACCCCAAGGAATGCAGTTTCGGCGATAACCTTGAAAATGCTTGTTTCAAATGCAACCAGTTTCAATCTCGGCGCTCACAACGAGACACCCAGTACCAACCAGGAGATAACATCGGGAGGACAGGCACACCTCAGAGTTGACATTGAGGACTTTCAACACTTGAAGCAGTCCAATCTCAGCGAAGCCCTGAGCAACGTCTGCTTTATCCGCCCAAACCGGCGATAACACCGGTGAGGGGAAACCTCGTCATCTTGCCAACACGATGCCACATCACGTCGTCTCAACATTTTATACACACATCTATACACAATGATGTCCCACAAGAATCAAGGAAAACCAATCCTAAGTGACTATTGTGCGGGGTAACGGATAGAATTTGAAGCCTGAAGACCAGAGGGCATCATCCCATCTTCAATGACTTCGTACAAACTCTAATCCCATGCCATTTTATAACTCTCGACAACGACGGTGCGAAATAGGTCCTATATACCTCAGTCGGATGCCCGTTGCAATTCGAAAGTTCGAAAGGACATTGCGAAGGTTTACGCGCACACTACTGAGATGACCTAACCCGAGAAACCCGGGGCAACCCGAAGCGACCTCGAGTACACTGCTGCTCGTATTTCTGTACACTTATGGCTCCCCCTCTATAAATAGAGGGCTTGGGGTGGCCATTTTAAGAAGAGAAAGAGCGATGAAGCCCTGTCAAATTTGCTCCGTACTTGCAATATACTTTGAGTGCTTTCCCATTTTAAACACATGCGAGCTTATATATAGCTACTTTTGTACTTACAAAAGCCGGTGTTTACCCACTTTAAAGATATAGAAGTCTTCTTTGGCGGTCCAATCGTAAGCCTTCTCACACACTTTAAAGTCTTTCTCTTCATCTTTGCACACACCCTTCTTCACGCTGAGAGTCGTGTTGTTACAGGTTTGCCCTTTTTCATCCGTGGTTTTATTTTCGGTTTGTATATACATATATATTTATATATATGGACTAACATTATCGAGTTATGCCTCGATTGAGCCTGAACTTGATTCAGAGTATTTATTTGCTTATATATATATATATATATATATATATATATATACTATATATATATATGAATCGTGTGTCGAACTTTGTTCGTTGAGCTTTGATTTTGATGCGAGCGTTTATTGCTTTAATATATATATATATATATATATATATATACATTTATATATATTAATTGTGTGTCGACTCATTCGATGAGCTTTGGATTTTACATCCTAGAGCGCGTACTTGCTTATATATATATATATATATACTTATATATATATAATCTGTTGTCAAACTCGCATTCGATGAGCTTGGATTTTACATCCGGTGCGTTTATCGCTTATATATATATATTCATCCCACCTGAAGTTTACTTCGTGGTGGTTGATCGCTTTTACAGCTTTCTTTACATTTGGTCCTGCCTGGAGTTCACTTCGTGGCAGTTGATTGCTTTATACAGCTTTATTTATATTTGTCCCACT
Source organism: Panax quinquefolius (assembly GCA_020205615.1). Classification (NCBI taxonomy): domain Eukaryota; kingdom Viridiplantae; phylum Streptophyta; class Magnoliopsida; order Apiales; family Araliaceae; genus Panax; species Panax quinquefolius. Next base: position 56,003,699 of record CM035172.1, on the reverse strand, counting down.
TGGATTTTCCTCTGTGATGGTTAATAGCTTTTACATCTTTATTTATATTTCTGATCCCCCATGGAGATGCTTCGTGGTTGGTGATCATATCTGTATATATATATTTACAGCTTTTATATATATACCTACTTACTGCTTTCATACAAATTGTGGTATCATATGCTTAGGAATCATGTGATCACGATTCAAACTATTGAATGGATTCAGCCTCTGTGATGGACATTTTCAGGTTATGGCAAACATAAATTATTCTCACGTATACAATTTCCTCGGATGGTTTCCATACGCATTTGTGAAGTCGACATTATTTTGTATATTATTTTTAAATGCGGATAAATCATATCGTAAAATAAAATCAATCCAAATTTAACACTTAATAAAAAATGGAATTGTAAAGGTCTCAATTACTATTGAGCATCGTGGTTTAAAAACTTTTTTATAAAACATCATTGCTATATCTTGTTAAAACTGAATTTTTACATAAATTCAAACCTTGTGTATATAGGTACGAACGAGGCCTCACACTACTTCCAAATAACAACACATTGACCCACACACACACACACATTCATATAATAGTTTCTTGAAAAGGCGGTCACCGTGGTAGTAACACGGATGTCGGGGTGCCTAACACCTTTCCCCGCATAATCAAGTCCCCTGACCCTAATGAATCTCTCTGGTTTCACCAATTCGCTTAGCAGATGTCACATCATCGGGTCAATGTGCAAACCTTTTCTCGGTTGTGTTAGTACAACCATTTAAAAACCAATGGCGACTCTTAATGAGGTCCATCGTCGACATTATACATGTCGGACCTTTTCCACTTGTTTTTTCAAACAAATCTCACCTAAAATGAGAACACCAGAGAACAAGTAACGGAAAGGGACAATAAAAATCCCGACGTCGACACTAGATATGTAAGTTATATTTCCAACCCAAGTGGTAGAACTCAAATATGATGATTTTACAAGCCAAAGTGGTTGTTTTAAGCGAAACTATTCAGGAAAAGAAAAAAGAGAAAAAGGTCTGTTTTTGGGCAGTTTATAACAGGGGCAATTTTGTCTGATTATTTTGCTCTAAAAATTCTGAAAACATTAGGAATGATAATATCATGAGTTAACTGTATTCTGTCAAAATATGGTGATTTTTAAATATGTAGAATTAAAGTTATGGATTTTACGAGAAAGTGTGATTTTAAAAGTAAACATGAATAACTCTTAGTGTGTAACTTCAAAAGTTGTGAACGTTTCATAAGAAGTACATATACATAGTCAGAACATCTCCTGAAAGTTTCGAAATGTTTGGAAACAAACTCAGTTCATGAAAATTGTTGCAAGATTCGACTGTTTTGGCCATTTTAAGCATAATAAACAAAACTGAAAAATTTCAGAAACATTATATTAATAAGGGTAATATTAACTGATGTTTCCCAGAAAAGTAGAATTTTTGGAACTGTTTTTGTATTTTCATGTGAATGATTGAGTTATGAATAAATTGATAAAATAAGTTAAGTGATGCTATAAAGAGTAAAAATGTAATATTTTTGACAAATACCCTAAAGATGATGTAATCAGATTTATGGAGGCTATTTTGGTCATTTTTCATGAGATATTATATTTATGACATTTTAGGGTTGTTAAATAAAGTAATTAGTAAAGGGTAAACAATTAAAATAAATTATTTATAAGTGTAATAAAATTTTAAAATATTATTAAATAATTAATAATATTAGATTAACATGTTAGATTAAAATATTATTAAATAATTAATAATATTAGATAGTGATTTAAAATATTATTAAATGATTAATAATATTAAAAATTGTGATTAAAATATTATTAAAAGGTTAATAATATTTGTAAATGGTTAAAATATTATTAAATAATTAATAATATTAGTAAGTAATTAAAATATTATTAAAGGATTAATAATATTTATAAACGATTAAGATATTATTATATGATTAAAGTATTATTAATTGATTAATAATACTAAGAAGTGAATAAAATATTATGAAGATTAATAATATGAAATTAGTTTAAGATAATAGTAATATTATCCGGTATGATAATATTACTAAAGACTTAATGTAAGATCTAATATATATTATGTTATTAAATGTTAGATAATATGTTATTAAAATAGTAATGTTATGAAATAAAGATATATTATTCTAATTGAGAGATCGATATTATCAATAATAGGTCTTTCAAATGAAGCTAAATTAGATTGCGTAGCAGTAATCGACGGTACAGACAAGTCTACTAACTCAAACTTGAGTTGTTATTTCAAAGCATGTTTATGGTTAATTATTGTTGATTATACCACATCTATGATTTATTGAATCGCACATTGTGCATGTTGTATATGTTCATCAGGTATGAAAGGATGATCACCTTCATTATCATATCGTTCAGTTGAATTTGTTCATGCTTATTGTTGACCATTCAACATTATTGATTCAGTCATTCAGTTATTGAAATTGATTCATATTTTTCACAATTTTTATATTTTGGGAAGTTTGACAGCTTATTCTTTCTTTTCAATCATGATATATCTTCATTGTACTTAAACTTGTTGAGCAAAATTGTTGTTCGACCTTGCTATATCATGATAAAATTTTATCATTAAGACGGAGGCTTGAATAAAGACAAAGGCAAAGGAAAATTCTAGAATTGGATTATTATGCAGTTAAAATTGTAAAAGTATTTGATGCAAATGACATTGTAAGTCGTGTAGGATATTGAATGCATGTATTAAGTTAAGGTTACAGACATTTGGGATTATTTGTAAAAATTTATATTATAAACAATTTATGTTTATATCTTCCGCTATAGTTATAGAAATGATGTACCGTAACGTACCAGGTCCGAGGTAAAAGGTACCTGGATTTGGGGACACTATAGAATGAGCATAAAAGATTAAACTTAGGAGCTGGAGGAGAGATTCAACGACTTCTTTAACATAATTTATTCTATTCTTTATCTCCTGTTTTCTATTCTTGAATGTTATTTCAATTATGGATTATGGATTTTGATTTAGCCATGAACTAATTTCTATTTAAGATTACAATGGAACTTTTTGCGTAGCTTTTGTTGATATGCTTCTTTGTTTATTATTGTTGATTATTATCGGATTGTCTATTATGATTTGTGTTTAATTGTTTAATTTTTTGATCAACAATTATTGTGATAATCTATATGAACTTGAGAGACAGATTATAGATTTAGATCTGATCATAGTAGCATGTGATTGTGTTTTCTGCATGGCGACGTAACTCGTGATTTTTGTCTAGGATAGAGGTATAACTATATGCCTCATGTAATCTGAAAGAGAACATGTGCTTTAAATTATTTTTACTTATAATTCACGTATAGATATAGTTAATTAGGGTGTTCACCTTAATTCTATCATTTGTGGATTTAAGTTGATTTGTTTATGATACATCGAGAGATGGTTATAAATATTGATGAGTTCTTGATTAACAATCCGAAGTAATTAATATAATTTAATAAGAATTATGTTGATTCAAGTGAAACTTTAAGGAAAATTGTAATCTTAAGCTTTTAATATTTGAATTCAAACATGTGGTGATTAATAGTAGTTTAATTTATTTTCAAAACTCATACTTTTATTCAATTGTTTAAATAAAAGTAATTTGGTTAAGAGTTAGTATTTGGAATTTTTATTAATTAATTCCTCGTGGGAACGATATTCTACATATCACTTCATTACTTGTTGACCGTGTATACTTGTACGTATTCATTGATTGCAAAATCTATCAACAATATGGAACTTACAAATTCAATATATTCCACATTTGTTACCTATATAATCAATTGGCTCTAAAAATTTTCCATAAGGAATTTCTTGCAATATTTACATTTTATGAAAGAAAATAGCAAAAACTTGTTGGATAAGATTAGAACACTTACTTGAAAAGATAAAATAAAATTAAAAAAAATAATAATAATAACATTGTAACAGAGGTACCCTAATCTTCTTAAGATTCATCAATCTATCATAGAGCTCAAGAACAAGGTCCAAGTTAGCAATGGAGTTCCTATTCTTAATATTAACTGCAACATTCGCCTTATTGTCTCGAATCCATTTGAAATCAATTGCCGCTTTACATTGAGGCCTCACTCCTAAATCCTCATCAATAACCAAAAATTAAAAATTAACAAATTATGAAAAACAAATTATAAAATTTCAATACCTTACCTTTATCTTCTAGGAGAGTAATGGGTGGGGTTATTTGTATAGCATTGAAAGATAGAGCTCTGGGGAGTAATGAAAATGGAGACTTATGGGTTATTATATAATTAGGGTTTTAGAGATAAGTGGTTTGAGAAATGATGTGATTTTTAGGGTTTAGATGGTTGTACCACCCAAACAATAGTGCAGCGCCATTGATGTTTGTCAAGGCTAAGCTTCTCTGTCCTCTTGTTCTAGGGGTTAAATGTTTTGTTGATCACTGTACTTTAGGTCAACTTACAATTGAGTCACTCAACGGAGTTTTCCTAAAGTCAACTCATTATACTTTACTTTTCTAACAAAACGTTAGAAAATCCGTTAAGTCGTTTGACTTTAGATGGAAATGAACAACTAAACTGCAGACGTGTACACATTTTATGATGTGACAGGACTTATTCCATGTGGCCTTCATTACGTTGATATGGAAGGAAAATCTCCCATCCAAATACCAGTTGATGGACCTAGGCCTATTAGAATCCAAGAAGCAAGTGAATCGTCATTTTGTTTCAAGTTTGATAGATGAAGCAAATTGAGCCCTAAGCCAGCTCTTTCAAAGTGATCAATCAATTGAAAATCTAAGAAAAAAACGACGACTTGTTAGATTGAACTCTATTTCAAAACAAAATCGATTATTTGGTGTGATTCACGTTGGTTTAACTCGTTTGATGCTCGATATCAAGTAATGGTCGACAGGTATGTCATTTTGTACTAAATTTTGGTCCCCTTTTGTCCCCACATAAATGCTCTGTATTTATTTTCATTCCTTTAACTTATGCTCTATTTTTCATGTGGTTTATTACAGATGGATACTATTGTGCAATTGAATGTACACCATGGTGGGAAGTTCATCTATACTCCTTTATGTGACTATGAAGAAGGTAATGTTTATCATATTCCACGGTTGGATGCTAATTATATTTGTATGGGTGCTATTAATGACTTAGCTACTGAACTTAGTTATCATCCTCAATCAAGTGTTTATTTTAAAATTGATGGAGTAGATATTAAAAATGAGGTTATACTTGTTAATTTATGGTGATGTTAGTATAAGAGATATGGTTAATATTTGATTGCCACATGTTGTAATTGACGTCTATGTAGACAATGTATTACCATATAATACTGATCAAACCTCCATAATAGATGAGCATATTAGTATTAATGTGACTCATAATGTGCTTGAAAATGTTGATGAAACGGTGGCTGATAATGTAGATGAAAATGTGATAAGTGAGGGTGAGGGTGAGGGTGATAATGTGGACAGTGTGGTTGGGGAGAAGTTGAGTGATAGGAGTAGAAAATGTCAAAATTTCAAAAAGAGTGCTAAAAAGAAGTCCAAAAGGGGTAAACAAAGGGTAGTTGAGGAGGAATGTTCTGAGACAGAAACCACTGATAGTGATTTTAATGAAGATTGCAGTGATGAAGAATTAGTTGAAGCTAAGAGGATGGCTAGGGAGTATAAGATGGAGATGAAAAAGAACACAGAGTTGGAGGATGAGAAACATGAGCAGTGAAGAAGATGGGGATGTTTGTTATGTAGGGCCTCCCTCTAGTACAGAAAAAAGAAAGAAAGTTGAGGTTTACAACAAGAAGATAAAAAAGAAGTTTATAAAATTTAAAGTGTACATGATAGTTTCCAGCATTAGAGAGTTTAAAAATGTCATATGAGACCATTCCATTGTAAATGAGAGGAAAATATGGTATCTAGTCAATGATTAGAAAAGATGCCAAATTAAGTGTGAGAAAGGATGTCCATGGAAATTATGGGCTAATTACATACAAGGGACTGGTACATGACAGATTAAGTTTATCTTAGACATTCACAATTGCACCAGAATCTTCAAAAATAAGCTAGTTATAGTTAAGTATTGGGCGGAGTACTATGGGAATAGGATTAGGAAGAATCCTAGCTGGAAATTAAGGGAGATCCAAGAAGATATAAAGTTGAAACTGAAGTTGGATGTTACAGAGGTTAAGTGCATGAGGCTTAGATAGTTAGTACTGTAGGGGATTCAGCAGGTCATGAAGGATCATTATGCAAGGGTGTGGAACTTTGGGGCTGAGATAGTTAAGAGTAATAAGAATAACACGATTGATATAAATACAACAAAGATTAAATCCTGAAGATGTTTCAAGATTTAAGAGATTTTATATTTGTTATGATGTTTTGAAAAAGGCATGGAAATGTGGATGTAGACCTGTTATTAGCTTGGATGGTTGTTTTCTGAAAACAGTGTGTGTGACGCCCCCAAAATAGGTATACATCACCTATTCCGAGTCGTCAAATACATGGTACAAAATACAAATACAACTTAATTATACAACTGTCGTGTAAAGTACGACAAAACATAAGTTGTGAGTTTTAATACAAATATTGTCGTCTAGACAATATTCAAACTTAAATTCAATATTATTACATTTATTTTCCACTATTTCACTGAATAGTGAGGACTACTAATGCTATCATTTGGTCCGTCACTCCATTCCTCGACTAGTCCCTGCTACGTTCTATTTTCATGAAGAGAACAATAAAAGTAAAAGGGCGAGCTCAACTAGACCAGTAGGAAATATTATGACTAAGATAATGCAGAATATATTATCGTTAGCCTTCAACAATGTTAAACTGATACAATATAACAACCATCAAGTTTAACTGCAGCAGAACAAGCAATCCATTAAAAGAGTCAAGTAGAGAATAAAATCTACTATCTTTTATGATTTAAAAGATTTTTCATCACTTTTATCGCTGGGACTCAGCTTAATAAATAATCCACATCATCGAATCACCCTACACACTACTACCAATGATATTCTTTAGTATCGGGACCACAATTATCCATGCACTTTGCGGGCGAAGAGTATTTGTGTATTCAATAATGGTCATGATCATGCCAACAATCGTCCCATCAATGCACTACGGCCCAATGAGAACTTTTACCACATCATTTGTAATATTACGGTCATGATTACAATCAATAATCCACAGTCATAATCATACCAAGTCCATCCATGCACTATAGGCCACAGATGACTTTCAACAAAATATAAACATGAGGATGATGACAATGATATAAGAATTCAATAAAACAAGTTCAAGAATTATTTTATCCGAGGAACTAATAACGTCCAAATTGTCAACATGATCTTTGCTTTGTAGAGTAAAATTCAAGAATGCTCAGAAGAATATTTCCATGAAAAGATACTGGATGAAGCGTAAATATCAAGCATATTCCACTAATTTCATGGAGTATAGAAGTCAAAACTTTAACCAACTAGGTATAATAAGGAATGGAATAACAAAAGAAATCATCGAGCATCGATAATCGCCTTACAGCGATTATTCTAACAAAATAATAAATAACGGAATCGAGTTCGACGTAAAATGCATGATGAGGATATTCCAATGTAATAATAAAGACGGAATCGAATCCGGCATGAAAAGCCTTGTGAAAGGATATTCTAACGTAATAATAAAGGTGGAATCATGTCCGGCGTGAAACGCATGCATGTGATGTTCCAACAGAATAATAAAGACGGAATCGTGCAGCGTGAACGCATGAGATAGGATATTCCAACGAAATAATAAAAACGGAATCAGTCCCACGTAAAATGCATGTACGAGGATATTCCAATGAGAATAATAAAGATTTTAACCGTGTCCGCATAGAACGCAGCATGTGATGTTCCAACGAATGATAAAGAATGGAACAATGTAAGAATTTCACCAAGTATAGGGTAGCTCAGCATGATCAAAGTTATTCCAACAGATTAATAAAGAATGGAATAACATAAGTTCTCTTCATAGATAAGAAAGAAATAATACTCCCTACCTTTAGAAAAAGCTGGATCTTTGGAATAGTGAGGTAGCAGACTTCTCTTATTCTTTCTATAATTTCTCTCTATAATAATCGCTCTAAAGCTTTTGTGAATTGGTGAGAAATGAAGGAAGAATGAGCTTCTATTTATAGAAAAATATAGTTTCAATAATTGCACGTTTTGGGGCTCAAAAAATTTCAGTACAATACCTCCAACGTTTCCTTTATTTTTAATTTAGTCATGGAAGTATTATCAAACTTGCACCAACTCCCCTAATAGTAACAAGAATGTGAAACAATAGTATACACATGTGAACAAATAGTTATAGTCATGTGAAATAATAACAATCAATTGCTCATTTATCTGGTTAAATACCCGATTGGTCAATATAACCTCCAAACATCAATTATTATTGAAATAATTGTCAATTTTCACTAACATAAATAATTCTAACACAATAAAAACATTTTTATCAAAAATATAAATTTTGAAATTTTGAAGTTTGACTTTTCCCGAAAAAGTCAACTGTTGACTTTTTGACCAAATAGTGAATTCCGAAAATTTTTGTGTTTATAGACTATTTTTACTAATTTCATCGTTCCGAACTCAAATATCACGTCTGCGTCTCCAAATTCAACTCCGAACACAACTTCAATTTTAATAACATTCATCATTAATATTATAACTCACAATATTTATCAACCAGGTCGTTCCCAGGAAAGAGGGGCTTTCCAACAAGGATTTCTCCCTATCATGCGCGCGATTAGGTGACCAAACCTCTCCTTGATGAAACTTCTAGACATTGTAAATATTGCAATTTAATAATATGAATAACTTTGTTGTCTCAATTATTGATTTAATAAAATAACATATTATCGCAGATGATCTGATGTGACAATAATCGAATCAATAATATGAGAGATATGATCTGCAACAATTCTTTGTGCAATAATTGAGTATAACCGAGTGACTTCTCACGTAAGCATCAATAATCAATACTGGTATTAACTACTATGCAATCACGCCATTCTTCAGTACTTTTACTACCGTAGTTCAACAATTAACGGTAAAACTTCCGCCGTTATTTTCATAAAGTATTTTTGTCGTTTTCTCGATCCGGCTAATAATTCCATTATGGTCCACCAATGATTGTGTCGTTGTACGAATATTCCCTGTTAAAACGAATATTCCCCGACCAATCGAATATTATATAACAACTTGCGTACTTTGCAAAATTTATAAATATTACCCACAACTATAACATTATATCAAATCCACACCATAATATTCAAAAATATATTTCAAGAAAATGTAATCTTTATTCAAAAAGTTGGGGTCTTACAACCTCCCCTTCTTATGAAATTTCATCCTCGAAATTAGGGTGCGTACCTGGTATGTCGAAGAGGTGAGGATACTTTGATTTCATTTCAGATTCTAACTCCCAGGTCATTTCCTCAACATCGTGGTTTCTCCACAAAACTTTGACTTGAGGTATAACCTTGGAGCGTAGAATATGTTCCTTCTTATCCAAGATTTTAATAAGAACCTCTTCATATCGTTAAATCTTCCTCTATTTAAATCCTGGTTCTAACTCAATAATGTGGTTCGGGTCTTTCACATATTTACGTAACATGGATATGTGAAAAAAGTTATGAACACGAGACATACTTGGCGGTAACGCAAGTCTATAGGCCACAGTTCCTACTCGATCGAGGATTAAAAATGGGCCAATATATCGAGGATTGAGCTTTCCTCTCTTTCCAAATCTTGTAACTCCTTTCCATGGAGCAACACGTAACAACACATGATCTCCAATATCGAATTCTACGTCCTTTCGATGAAGATCAGCATAACTCTTTTGTTGATCTTGTGAGGTTTTTATACGTTGTCGGATCATTTGAATCTTTTCCGTAGTCATACGTACCAACTCTAGTCCCAAAAACGTTGCTTCACCCACCTCATCCCAGCATACTGGAGAACGACACTTTCTTCAATACAACGCCTCGAATAGAGCCATGCCAATACTTGCTTGATAACTGTTGTTGTAGGAAAACTCCACCAATGGTAAGAACTTGTCCCAACTTCCCTTGAAATCAAGGACACAGAGTCTTAATAGATCTTCAAGAGTTTGAATCGTCCTCTCGATCGCCCATCCGTCCCGAGGATGATATGCCGAAACTAAATCGTAAATCCGTGCCCATAGCTTTTTGCAAACTAACCCAAAATCTTAAAGTGAATCTTGGGTCTCGATCAGAAACTATGGATACTGGCATACCATGTAATCTTACAACCTCGTTTATGTACATACGAGCAAGATGTTCAAGTGTATAAGTTTTTCATATCGGTAAGAAATGAGCAGACTTGGTCAATCTATCAAAAATGACCCAAATCGCATCTATGCCTTGAGAAAGTTTGGGAAGACCGGTAACAAAATCCATGGTAATGTGGTCCCACTTCCATTCTGGAATTTCAAGTGGTTGCAATGGACCTTTTGGTACTTGATGCTCCGCTTTAACTCGTTGACAAATTAGACACCTTGAGATAAATAAATAGCTATCTCTATCTTCATATTGCTCCACCAAAATGTATGACAAAGATCACGATACATTTTGGTACTCCCAAGATGGATTGCAAATGGTGTCTTTGTGCGCCCATCATGATTTTATACTTTAAATCGTGGTCGTTAGGAACACAAAGTCCAGAGTTGACTTTAAGTATTCCTTCTTCATCGATTCTTGCTTCCGGCATAACACCTTCTTGCACTTTCTTCCTCATACGCATCAGCTCCGGATCTATAACTTGAGCAACTTTAACTTTATCAATTAAAGTTGGTTCTACTCGTATATTCGCCATCATCACATGGGTTCCTGGAGTCTTTAACTCTATCTCCATCCTTTGCAAGTTACACAAAATGGGCTTTTGTGTTGTGAATATTGCACTCATACCCGCATATGATCTTCTACTCAATGCGTCAGCTACCACATTCGCTTTTCTAGGATGGTATTGGATGGTATGATTATAATCTTTCAACAGTTCAAGCCAACGTCGTTGTCGCATGTTGAGTTCCTTCTGAGTGAAGAAATATTTGAGGCTTTTATGATCCGTAAAGATCTCCACTTTCTCTCCATACAAGTGATGCCTCCAAATTTTAAGTCTGAAAGATAACATCTCCGCCAACTCTAGATCATGAGTAGGATAATTCCTCTCATATTCTTTGAGTTGTCTTGAGGCATAAAGCTATGACTTTCCCATGTTGCATGAGAACACATCCTAACCCTTTTGCTGAAGCATCATTTGTAGATGACAAATCCTCCGAACCGAGATGGTATTGTCGAACAGTCTTTGAAATGAGTCTCCTTTTGAGTTCTTGAAAACTCTTCTCACATTCCTTGCTCCATCGAACTTTGTATCTTTCAAGTCAATTTGAGTTAATGGAGTAGCGATTCGAGAAAATCCTTCCACGAATCTCCGATAATAACCAGCTAAACTGAGAAAGCTACGTACTTCGGTCACTGATTTGGATTGCTCCCAGCTTTGAATAACTCAATCTTTGTTGGGTCAACGGATATTCCATGACTTGATACTACATGCCCAAGGAATGCTACTTTCTCAAGCCAGAACTCGCATTTCTTTAACTTGGCATAAAGCTTATATTCACGAAGCTTTTGGAGTATCAGCTTCAAGTGTTGCTCACGATCTTCACGGCTTTTGGAATAAATAAGGATGTCATCAATAAAGATGACCACAAAGTGATCCAAATATTCCTTGAATACTCGGTTCATCATATCCATGAAGGCAGCAGGAGTATTAGTCAATCCAAAAGACATGACTAAGAATTCATAATGCCGTCTGCATCGGAGTTCTGAAGCGATCTTTAGAATATCCTCGCTTTTAACCTTCAAATTTGATGATATCGAACGAAGATCGATCTTTGAAAAAAATTATGCTCCTTGTAACTGATCAAAAAAGGCATCAATACGTGGCAATGGGTACCTATTTTTGATGGTGACATGATTCAACTCTCAATAATCAATACAAAGTCGCATACTCCCATCTTTCTTCTTCACGAATAGAACAGGAGCACCCCAAGGAGACGTACTAGGACGAATGAAACCAATGTCTAACAATTCCTGCAATTGGGTCTTTAACTCCTGAAGTTCAATAGGAGTCATTTGATATGGGGCTTTGGAAATGGGTTTTGTACCAGGTTCAAGGTTGATACAAAATTTAACTTCACGCTCTGGGGGTAGGCCAGGAAGTTCTTTAGGGAATATGTCAGGAAATTTATTAACAATAGAAATATCCTTCAAATCTGATGTATTTTTGTTTAAATCCGTGACATGAGCTAAGAAAGCTTGACATCCGTTTTTCAATAAACGAATAGCTTTATGGCTTGAGATGACCGTGATTGATTTTAATAGTTTGGTCACTTGAATTCGCATAATAGGTTTATTAGGAATATGAAAGCTAACAACTTTACGAAAATAATCAATTTTAGCATGATGAGTAGTTAACCAATCAATCCCTAGAATCACGTCAAATGCAAGTATTTTTAAGGAGATAAGATCGACGAATTAACGTCAGGTTACCAATTTGAATCAAACAAGACTTATAAACGATGGATGTAATGAAGGTTTCTCCTAATGGAGTTTCAACAGATAAGTCAAAGTCTAATTTCTCCGGAGTCAAATTTAAACGTTGAACGCAAGTAGGAGAAATAAAAGAATGGGTAGAACCGGTATCAAATAAGGTATAGACTTCACTAGAGTTTATGATAATCTTACCCGTGATAACCTCATTCGGGTTCCTTGCTTTCTGGGAGGTCACAACAAACGCTCTCCCTTGCACTACCGGTTTTAACTTTTCTGGAACGGCCTTTGGTGCCTACATCCTAGCTGAATTTGTCTTCGGTGAACGACAAAATCGAGCGAAGTGACCTTCTCTTACATAATTATAACATGCTTTGGACGACATCGCGCAGTTTGGACTGATGTGTCCCTCCCCTCCGCATTTGAAGCATATGATAGGTGGTTGTTCTCCTTCCTTAACAATGGGTGCTGGTGCTGACGTCTTTCCATCATTGTTGAATCTCCTTTTCTTGAAATGTCCATTTTTATTGTCTTGGCTATGATTACCAACGAAGTGGTTACCATTTCGGCATGTTGATTCCCTTCACGTTTGTTGTCACCGCTTGATGATGGTTACCACTTTATATTTTCATTCTGCGTTGCTTTTCTCTTGGTTATATGACTCGTTATCGCGCTCCAACAATGAGCCCCTATTTACAACATCTGAATACAAACACGGTTTATGAGAAATAAGATATTGTCGTATCTTTGGTTTTAAACCTCTTAAAAACATTCGGTCATTCGCTCCTCATTATCAACCAAATGGGATGCAAACCGGGATAACTCATAAAAATTTAGCCTCGTGTTGCGACACGGTCATATTGTTTTGTTCCAACTTGATAAACTCCACCTCCTTCATGTGACGAATACTTTCGGAAAGTACTTGTTGTTGAATAGCTCTCCTAACTTCTCCCAAGACATCTTGAGTGCGTCGAGTGGAGTGCGTTTTACTGATTCCCACCATGAATCGCCTCTTCACGCAACATAAAGGTGGCGAAGGGAACCTTTTGTTCCTCGGAGCATCCCAAGACATCAAATATCATGGTTATCTGCTTTATCCATGCTTCCGCCTTAAGTGGTTTTGGCTCTCCAATAAACTCCAGTGGTTCCAGCTCCTTGAACTGTTTGGTGGTGACCGTCCGAGAGTTGCCAGTGTTTCCACCTGCATTTTGGACAGGAGCCGCTCTCGCCTAATGTTGCATGAATTACATGAAGCCTCAGAACATTCCATCGTTCATCATTTGGTCAGTGTTGTTGTTTGCATGAGGATTGTTGCCTTCCTGATGCACATTGTCCTGGTTATTGATCTGTGGAGACTCAACGGTCTCTTATGCTCCATTGATGTTCTCAACATTCTTGGATGCTATTTTCAAATACTGCCACAAAACAAGGGTTAATTGACATGAAACATATTATCCCTACACTTTGACTGACCAATTAAATACCAAATAAACTTAGGTAGGTCATAAGTAGCGAAGGAATTTCCGTCCTCCCCTCCTAGTTCTAGTCTCACATCTTAGCCAGGATCATATCCTAAGCTTTTATACTGCTTGTGATGCCCCCAAAATAGGTATACATCACCTATACGAGTCATCAAATACATGGTATGTAATAAAAATACAACTTAATTATACAATTTGTGCGTATGTAAAGTACAACAAAACATAAGTCGTGAGAGTTTTAATACAAATATTGTCGTCTGTACAATATTCAAACTCAAATTACATATTATTACATTTATTTTCCACTATTTCACCGAATAGTGAGGACTACTAATGCTATCATCCGGTCCATCACTCTTGTTCCCATTAGTCCCTCGCCACGTTCTCATTTCTCAAGAGAGAACAATAAAAGTAAAAGGGTGAGCTCAACTAGCCTAGTAGGAAATATTATGACTAAGATAATGCGAAATATATTATCGTTAGCCTTCAACAATGTTAAACTGATACAATATAACAACCATCAAGTTTAACTGCAGCGAAATAAGCAATCCATTAAAAGAGTCAAGTAGAGAATAAAATCTACTATATTTTATGATTTAAAAGGTTTTTCATGACTTTTATCGGCGGGACTCGACAATAAATAATCCACATCATCGAATCACCCCTGCACTACGACCAAGGATATTCTTTAGTATCACGACCACAATTATCCATGCACTACGGGCCAAGAATATTTGTGTATTCAATAATGGTCATGATCATGCCAACAATTGTCCATCAATGCACTACAGACCAATGAGGACTTTTACCACATCATTTGCAACATTACGATCATGATTACAATTTGAATAATCCCCAGTCATAATCATACCAAGTCCATCTATGCACTATAGGCCACGATGACTTTCAACAAAATATAAACATGAGGATGATGATAATGATATAAGAATTCAATAAAACAAGTTCAAGAATTATTTTATCCAGAATTAATAACGTTCAAATTGTCGACATGATACCGCTTTGTAGAGTAAAATTCAAGAATGCTCGGAAGAATATTTCCATGAAAAGATCTTTGGATGAAGCGCGAAATATCAAGGATATTCCACTAATTTCATGGAGTATAGAAGTCAAAACTTTAACCAACCGAGTAAAATAAGGAATGGAATAACAAAAGAAATCATCGTGCATGCGATAGACCACACATGCGAGGTTATTCAATGAGAATAATAAATAACGGAATCGGTCCCATGAAAATGCATAGATGTGGATATTCCAATAGAATAATAAAGATTTTAATCAGTCCCATTGTAAAACGCATGAGCATGGATATTCAAATGTAATAATAAGGATGGAATCATGTCAGACGTAGAACGCATGTGACGTGATATTCCAATGAATAATAAAGGCGGAATTAGGTCCGGCGTAAAAGCGCATGACGAGGATATTCAATGAAATAATTAAGAGCGGAACCGGTCCGGCGTAGAACGCATGCGCACAAGATGTTCCAACAGAATGATAAAGAATGGAACAACAGAAGAATTTCACCAAGTATAGGGTATCCCACGTATACATGTTATTCCAACAGAATAATAAAGAATGGAATAACATAAATTCTCTTCATAGATAAGAAAGAAATAATACTCCCTACCTTTAGAAAAACTGGATACTGGAATAGTGAGGTAGCAGACTTCTCTTATTCTTTCTATAATTTCTCTCTATAATAATCGCTCTAAAGATTTTATGAATTGGAGAGAAATGAAGGAAGAATGAGCTTCTATTTATAGAAAAATATAGTTTCGATAATAACACGTTTTGGAGCTCGAAAAATTTCAGTACAATACCTCCAACTTTTTCTTTATTCTTAATTTAGTCATGGAAGTATTATCAAACTTGCACCAACTCCCCTAATAGTAACAAGAATGTGAAACAATAGTATACACATGTGAATAAATAGTTATAATCATGTGAAATAATAGCAATCAATTGCTCATTTATCCAGTTAAATACCCGATTGGTCAATATAACCTCCAGACATCAATTATTATCGAAATAATTGTCGATTTTCACTAACACAAATAATTCCAACACAATGAAACCATTTTTATCAAAAATATAAATTTTGAAATTTTGAAGTTTGACTTTTCCCGAAAAAGTCAACTATTGACTTTTTGACCAAATAGTGAATTCCGAAAAATTTTGTGTTTATAGACTATTTTTACTAATTTCATCGTTCCGGACTCAAATATCACGTCCGCGTCTCCAAATTCAACTCTGATTACAACTTCAATTTTAATAACATTCATCATTAATATTATAACTCACAATATTTATCAACCGTGTCGTTCCTCAGAAGGGGGGGCTTTCCAATAAGGATTTCTCCCTATCATGCCGCATAATTAGGTGACCAAACATCTCCTTGATGTAACTTCTGTACATTGTAAATATTGCAATTTAATAATATGAATAAATTTGTCGCCTCAATTATTGATTTAATAAAATAACATATTATGCGAGATGATACTACGACAATAATCGAATCAATAATATGAGAGATATGATCGTACAATTCTTGTAGCAATAATTGAGTATAAGCGAGTGACTTCTCACGTAAGCATCAATAATCAATACCGTGTTGCTACTATGCAACCACGCCAGACATTTTTTACTTTTACTACCGGGTAGTTCACAGGTTAACGGTAAAACTTCCGCCGTTATTTTCATAAAGTATTTTGTCATTTTCTCAATCCGACAATAATTTCGTTGTGGGGGTCCACCAATGATTGTCTTGGTTATCTGAATATTCCTGTTAAAACGAATATTCCCCAGATTAATCGAATATTATATAACAACTTGAATACTTTGCAAAATTTGTAAATATTACCCACAACTATAACATTATATCAAATCCACACCATAATATTCAAAAATATATTTCGAGAAAATTTAATCTTTATTCAAAAAGTTGGGGTCTTACGATTGTGGTGGATGACTTCTATCTGCAGTTAAGGAGGATAGAAATAATCAGATGTCTTCTATAGCTATGTGGGGTGGTTGAGAGTGAGAATTATTATAGTTGGACTTGGTTCATGCAGTTGTTGGTGTTTGGTCTTACTTAAGGAGATGGCTATGGGCTGACTTTAATATCTGACCAACAAAAGGCTAGCATCTCTGTTAATATTTGGTACTAACTACAATTCACATCATTATTTATTTTTGAAACTGTGGCCATGTACATTTATGAATTGTTGATTGATGTTACAAGGATAAAACATTATTGGTGGACTTTTAACATGGAGAAGATAATAGACCTGATGGTCTATTTGACTCTTCAAATGGATTGCTCGTTCCGCTGCAACTATGGTTGAAAAGTTTTATCATATACCATATGTTCTAAATCTCTGATTTATTACTGATGAAGGCTATTGATGATGTAAATTATCTTTAGTCATGATATTCTTTACTGGGCTAGTTGTGCTCACCCTTCGCTTCACAATTCCTTTCTCGGTAATAAGAGTGTAGTCGGGGAGTCGAGCGAGGGATAATGGGGAATAGAATGTTGGGTCTATAAATGTTGAGGTTCTCCCTAATAAATAGTATGGAAATAATTTTGTTGAGAACTTTAGATAAGTTTGTCGTATTGTAAACGTCATTTGATATTTAATTTTAGTGAACTGAATAGGGTGAGGTGAACCCAACTTTGGAAGGGTGTTTTTCCACTATCATACAAGATGTCTAATGACATACAACCTCGTGTTATCATAAGACATGGTTGTGCACATCCACTTGCTGAGTATATCTACGAGCACTACCTATATGATCTTGGAGTATATTTGAAATATAATTTTCACTTGGAGACAACAGAGATAATTATATGTCAAGAGAAGACTCACCATTGGAAAGAAGATGATAGTAATCTTCTTGTTTTTTTTCTTTAGGGGACTTTTGGTTCAACCAAGGATAATTACGTGGACATATGATATCTATCATAACCTGTGACGCATGGCCTCCCATATACGAAGGTTTCCTTGAGCACTTCCAAAAGATTTTAATTTCTAAAAGCTTTTAACTCATACTTTTATGTAAAGTACCATTGTAAGGTTGTGGTCGAGGCACCATGAGAGTTACATACATTTGTATTAAAATTCACAGCTTGTCTATTGTCGTACTCCGCAGGACAGTTCAACAGTTGTATAAATGAAGTTTTTATTTGATTTTTATAGTGTGATTTCTGGCGACTCAAGATGGGTGATGTATACTTATTTTGGGGGAGTCACAAATGGTATTAGAGCTTAGGGATATGGTCGCTGGCGGAGATATGAGTCTAGAACTAGGCGGGGAGAGACGAGTAATATACTTCACTAGTGTGTGACTTACCTAAGCCAAAATTTTTACTTGATAAGTTGACAATTTATGATATGTCAATTGACCTTTCTTTTGAAGATATATTCTAGAATGATATCTAAAATATAGGAGATGAGCAATGGAAAAATCATGATACAGAGGATATAATCGGGAAGGTACAATTCGAAAAGAAAGCAAGGTATTCTCATCTCTTCGAATACTAGGTAAGTACGTAAATTTTGAGGGCAAAATTTCATAAGGAGGGGAGATTGTAAGACCCCAAATTTTATGAAATGAAAGTATTCAATTTTCTTATAATTATTATTTTATTTCGTAAATGGTTAAATTGATAAAAGTTTAAAGTTAAGGGTGATATGTTAAAATTTTTGCAAAGTATGCAAGTTGTTGTATAATATTCAATTAGTCAGGGAATATTCTTTTTGTCGGGAAATATCCGTATGACGATACAATCATTGGTGAACCCCACAACAGAATTATAGTCGGATTGAGAAAACGACAAAATTTTTTTTATGAAAATAACGATGAAGTTTTACCGTTAAAACCTGTTGAACTACTTTCAGTAGTAAAAAATACGATAATACACGTTGTTGTATAGTAGCTACCACAGATTGATTATTGATGCTTACGTGAGAAGTCACCTCGCTTTTGTTCAATTATTGCTACAATAATTATTGCATAGTATCTCACGTTATTTGATTCAATTATTGTCGATATTTTATATATTATTAAATCAATAATTGAGACGATAAAGTTATTAATATTATTATTTGTAATATGGACGATGTCTAGAAGTTCTGTCAAGGAGAGGTTTGGTCACCTAATTGTGCGCCTATAGGGAGAAATCCTTATTGGAAAACCCCCTCTTTCCTGGGAACGACCTGGTCGATTAATATTGTGAATTATAATAATGGTGATAAATGTTGTTTTATTATTATTATAAATATAATAAAAGCAGAAAACTTTTTTATATAAAATAGAATACTTTTTATAAAGTTTTGTTTTATTTGATTATAAATAGAATATATTATATTTTATTTTGCATAATGTCTGCGATAGTGTTTGCATAGTAAAAACTTTTTATATAAAACAGAATACTTTTTATAAAGTTTTGTTTTATTTGATTATAAATAGAATATATTATATTTTATTATGCATAGTATTTGCATAGTGCCTGCATAGTGTTTGCATAGTAAAAACTTTTTATATAAAATATAATTCTTTTTATAAAGTTTAATTTATATGATTATAAATAGAATATATTATATTTTATTGCATAGTGCGATATATCCTTTCCATTCTCTTATAAATAGGATGCTTAGTTAGAATTGAAAATCACACCAGAAATTCAGAGAATTCTTCTTCTATAATCTTGAGCGTATTTCTTTAGAGTTTAAGAAAGCTTTGAGCGTAGAAAATAGTGCAAGTTTTCTTCAAGTATATCCCCACCCTACCCGTCGAAATACTCTTCTTTTTAAAGTAAGGGGTATTATTTCTTTCGTATTCATGAAGAGATTTATTGTTATTCCATTCTTTATTATTATTATGTTGGAATAACATGTCTATGCGAAGTACCGCATACATGGTGAAATTCTTCTGTTATTCCATTCTTTATTATTCTATTGGAATAACATATACATGGGATCTATCGCATGCAAGTTAATTCTGTTGTTATTCCATTCTTTATTATTCGTTGGAACATCCTGCTCTCTGCGGATTACGCATGACCGTTCCATTCTTTATTATTCGTTGGAATATCACGTGCATGCGGATTCACGCATGACCGTTCCATTCTTTATTATTACGTTGGAATAATGCTACGTGGATTACCGCATGGCGGCAAAAATCCATTGCGGTTTTATATATTCTATTATACTCAAATGGTTAAAGTTTTGGCTTTTATACTCCATGAAATTAGTGTAATATCCTTGATATTTACGCTTCATCCAAAGATCTCTTTTCATGGAAATAGTCTTACGAGCATTCTTGAATTTTACTCCACAAGCGGTTTCATGTTGACAATTTGACGCGTTATTGAGTTTCGTGATAAATTAACTTATAATTCTTTAAAATTTATTCTTGAACTTTTTTATTGAATTGTCATCATCCGCATGCTTATATTATGTTGAAAAGTCATCATGGCACATGAGTGCATAGATGGACTTGGTATGATTATGACCGAGGATTATTCGGTATAATCATGGTAGTAATGTTACAAATGAAGTGGGAAAAGTCCTCATTGGCCCGTGGTGCATTGATGGATGCTTTTTGGTATGATTATGGCCATGGATTCTCTTCACCAAGGGTGCAAAAGATGAATTATTTTATGGCATGATCGTAACAGTTGATGAAAACACGATTATCTTTGGCCCGTGGTGCATGGATAATTCGTGGTCGTGATACTAATGAATATCCTTGGCCTCAGAGTGCGGGGATAATTCGATGATGTGGATTAATTATTGAAATTTGAGTCTCAATTGATGAAATATTAATTCATGGATGTGATAATAATGAATATCCTTGGCCGTAGTGCATGGATAATTAATGGATGTGATACTAACGAATATCCTTGGCCGTAGTGCATGGATAATTCGGTGTGTGGATTATTTATTGAGCTGAGTCTCAGTGATAAAATATTGATTATACACATTTAATTCGTAAAAGATAGTAGATATTATGTTCTACTTGACTCTTCTAAAATACAGTTGTATGTCTTTGACCTGTAGTGCAAAGATGAATTGTTAATGAATATCTTTGGCCGTAGTAAAAAGATGAATTTATTAGTATGATTATGAGTAGAAATTGTGATTTGGTATAACCATCATTTTTTATGTTTCAGGTAAAGATAGGTGATGAAAATTATCTTCGTCCTGGGTGCGAAAAGGAATTTAGAATCACAATTATGATTATGAGTTATTCATATGATTGTGGGCGAGAATTGTTGATTGATGTTACGAGGATAAAACATTATTAGTGGACTTTTAACATGGAGAAGATAATAGACCGATGGTCTATTCGACTCTTCTAATGGATTGCTTCGTTCAACCGCAACTAAGGTTGAAAAGTTTTATCATCTACCATATGTTCTAAAATCTCCGATTTATTCTTGATGAAGGCTATTGATGATGTAAATTATCTTTAGTCATGATATTCTTTATTGGGCTAGTTGTGCTCACCCTTCTCGCTTCACAATTCCTTTCGGTAATAAGAGTGTAGTTTGGGTCAAGGGGATAACAGGGGAATAGAGCGGTGGTCTATAGTCATTGAGGTTCTCCTAAAATAGTATGGAAATAATTTTGTTGAGAACTTTAGATAAGTTTGTCGATTGTATACGTCCATTTGATATTTAATTTTGGTGAACCGAATAGGGTGAGGTGAACCCAACTTTGGAAGGGTGTTTTGCCACTATCATACAAGATGTCTAATGACATACAACCTCGTGTTATCATAAGACATGGTTGTGTACATCCACTTGCTGAGTATATCTACGAGCACTACCTATATGATCTTGGAGTATATTGGAAATATAATTTTCACTTGGAGACAACGGAAATAATTATATGTCAAGAGAAGACTCACCATTGGAAAGAAGATGATAGTAATCTTCTTGTTTTTCTTTAGAGACTTTTGGGTCAACCAAGGATAATTCTGTGGACATATGATATCTATCATAACCTAGACACATGGCCTCCCATGTATGAAGGTTTCCTTGAGCACTTTCCAAAGATTTTAATTTCTAAAACAGTTTTTGACTGTAATTTTATGTAAAGTACCATTGTAAGGTTGTGGTCGAGGCACCATGAGAGTTACATACATTTGTATTAAAACGCACAACTTGTCTATTGCCGTACTCTGCACGACAGTTCAACAATTGTATAAATGTAGTTTGTATTTAATTTTTATAGTGTGATATCTGGCGACTCAAGATGGGTGATGTATACCTATTTTGGGGGCGTCACAAAGTATCCTTCCCAAGCTCTTAAAATAGCTTTTTGGGAGGCATCCATGGCAACTCATACGATAGCACACAACAGGGCAACGAGAGAGGTTAGAAGGTTATCAATTCTTGCATATGATAAACTAGAAGAGCAAGATCCCAATGTTTGGTCCAAGGCATTCTTTGAGACTCACTCAAAGATTGACGGTTTGGATAATTACATGTCTGAGTGCTTTAATGCATGGATTATAAAGGCAAGATATATGTCAGTGCTACACATGCAAAGTGTGAAGTTTTATGGGATGGACAGTCAAAGTTCTAAGTGAAGGAGAGAGGGAGAGGAGGATATATTATTAACCTTGTGGAGAAAATTTGTGCATGTAAGGTGTGAGATTTGATAGGAATCCCTTGTTGTCATGTTGTTAGGGCTATTCATTCTATATATGGAAACCCAATAGATTATGTGGCTCACTGGTACACTAGGGACACTTACATTAAGACTTATTCTCATACCTTTGTAGTATTGAATGGAGAAGATTTTTGGGACTTTACTGAATGTGATATCTTGTTACCTCCACCTATGAAAAAGAAGTTGAAGGGAAGGCCACAAAGATTAAGAAGAAAAGAAGAGCGGGAAGATGGAGCAAATAATAGTGGGAAGGTGAGTAGGGTGTCAAGGAATGGGAGGAAGATGCACTACAACATATGCAAGGGAAAGGGTCACAATCGACTCAAGTATCCAAAGTACTCAACCCTGCCTGGACATTACCTGCATAACCATAACCTCACGTTCCCAAGGAGAAAAAGAAGTGCACAAAAATTATCTAATCCACCTAATGAAGATGTTGTAAGATAAATTTATATATATATACCCATTTTCATATAAGTGCAGTTTTTGTTTTGATTGTTTCTATTTTATTCCATAGCGTACTAAAATAGTTAAAAGGGTTGACAATGCAAGTGAGACTGGAAAAGACAAAGACAAAGACAAAGTTACCTTTGTAAGTATAAGTTTTATCTAGTTCTTTATGAATTTCTTACTTTAATTGATTGTGACGCCCCCAAAATAGGTATACATCACCCATCTTGAGTCGCCAAATACATGTTACAAAATTTAAATACAAACTTCTTTTATACAGTACGACAAAACGTAGCTGAGAGTTTCAATACAGATAATGTCTCATAGAGAGTATCCAAACTCAAATAAAGTCAGCATTACAATTATTATCACACTATTTCACTGAATAGTGAGGACTACTAATGCAAACATCTGGACCGTCACTCCGTTCCCCGACTAGTCCCACCTATATTCTCATTTCCTAAAGAGAACAATGAAAACAAAGGGTGAGCTCAACTAGCCCAATAAGAAATATTATAACTACGATAATGCATAATAAATTATCATTAGCCTTCAATAGTGTTAAACTGATAAAATATAATAAACATCAAGTTTAACTGCAGCGGAACAATCAGTCCATTAGAAGAGTCAAGTAGAGCATGATATCTACTATCTTCTATGATTTAAAAAGGTTTTCATCAACTTTATCGCTGAGACTCAGTTTGATAAATAAACCACATCATCGAATCATCTTTGCACCACGACCAATGATATTCATGTAATTATTAATGGTCATGATTATACCGAATAATCCCTGGTTATAATCATACCAACAACTGTCCCTCAATGCACTACATGCCAATGAGGACTTTTACCACATCATTTGTAACATTACGGGTCATGATTATACCGAATTATCCCTAGTCATAATCATTCCAATCAATAGTATATCTATGCACGTAAGCCACATATGACTTTTATCTTAATATAAGCATGATGATGATGACAATGATATAAGAATTCAATTAAAAGCAAGCAAAGGATAAATATTTAAAGATTTATAATTTAATTTATCCAAAAGTGCAAATATCAAGGATATTATACTAATTTCATGGAGTATGGAAGAAATACTTTAACCGAATGATGGTATAATCAGGAATATGAGACGAAATAATGTTACTCACATACTATAGAGTATGGAAGAAAATATTATTTCTTATGAATACTGAACAAAAATAATATCCCTTACCTCAGAAAAAGACTAGATACTGGAATAGTGAAGTAGCAGACTTCTCTTCTTCTTTCTCTCTATAGCTTCTCTCTCTATAATTGCTCTTGTGAGTCTTAGTGAATTGGTGAGAGTGAAAGAAGAATGATCTTCTATTTATAAGAAAATATAGTTTCGATAATTGTACGTTTTGGGGCTCGAAATATTATGGTATAATACCTTCATCTTTTCCTTCATTTTTAATTTAGTCATGCAAGTATTATCAAACTTGCACCACCTCCCCTAATAGTACATGCATGTGAATCAATAGTATACACATGTGAACAAATAGTTATAAACATGTGAATTAATAGCAATTAATTGCTCATTTATCCGATTAATTACCCGATTGGTCAATATAACCTCCAGACATCAATTATTATCGAAATAAATATCGATTTCCACTAATACTAATAATCATAACACAATGGAACTATCAATTTCATCTTTAATCAACACGAACTTATTCATCATTAATATTATAACTCACAATATTTAACAACCGTGTCGCTTCTCGTGAAAGAGGGGCTTTCCGATAAGGATTTTATTGGTAGCGCAATTAGGTGACCAAACCTCTCCTTGTGAACTTCTAGACATTATCAATATTGCAAATAATAATATGAATAAATTTGTCATCTCAATTATTAATTTAATAATAATAAATATTATGCAGATGATACTATGACAATAATCGAATCAATAATATGAGAGATATTATGCAACAATTCATTAGTAGCAATAATTGAGTATAACCGAGTGACTTCTCACGTAAGCCTCAATAATCAATACGATTGTGCTACTATGTAACCACGCCAGATTCGTACTTTTACTACCGGGTAGTTCAACAGCTTTAACGGTAACACTTTCGCCAGTTATTTTTATAAAAGATAATTATGTCGTTTTTAACTACGATAATACTTCCGTTAGGGGTCCACCAATGATTGTCTTGTCGTCATCTGAATATTCCCTCGTTAAAACGAATATTCCCCAACCAATCGAATATTATATAACCACTTACTTATTTTGTAAAATTTGTAAATAATACCCACAACTATAACATTATATCATATCCACACCATAATATTCAAAAATATATTTCGAGTGAATTTAATCTTTATTCATAAAAGTTGGGTTCTTACAACCTCTCATTCTTATGAAATTTCGTCCTCGAAATTAGGGTACGTACCTGGTATATCGAAGAGGTGAGGATATCTTGACTTCATCTCAGATTCTAACTCCCAGGTCATTCCTTCCACATCGTGGTTCCTCCACAAAACTTTGACTTGAGGTATAACCTTGGACCGTAGAATATGATCCTTCTTATCCAAGATTTTAACAGGTACTTCCTCATACGTTAAATCTTTCGCTATCTCGTCCGGTTCTAATTCAATAATGTGGTTCGGGTCTTTCACATATTTACATAACATAAATATATGAAAAATGTTATGAACACGAGACATACTTGGCAGTAAGGCGAGTCTATAGGCCATAGTTCCTACTCGATCGAGGATTAAAAATGGGCCAATGAATCGAGGATTGAGCTTTCCTCTCTTTTTAAATCTCGTAACTCCTTTCCATGGAGCAACACGTAACAACACATGATCTCCAATATTGAATTCTACGTCCTTTCGATGAAGATCAGCATAACTCTTTTGTCGATCTTGTGAGGTTTTTATTCGTTGTTGGATCATTTAAATCTTTTTTGCAGTCATACATACCAACTTCGGTCCCAACAATGTTGGTTCACCCACCTCATCCCAGCATACTGGAGAATGATACTTTCTTCCATACAACGCCTCAAATGGAGCCATGCCAATACTTGCTTGATAACTGTTATTGTAGGAAAACTCCACCAATGGTAAGAACTTGTCCCAACTTCCTTTGAAGTCAAGGATACAGAGTCTTAATAAATCTTCAAGAGTTTGAATAGTCCTCTCTGACTACCCGTCCGTTTGAGGATGATATGCCGAACTAAATCGTAAATCCGTGCCCATAGCTTTTTGCAAACTAACCCAAAATCGTGTAGTGAATCTTAGGTCTCGATCAGAAACTATGGATACTGGCATACCATGCAATCTTACAATCTCGTTTATGTACATACGAGCAAGACGTTCAAGTGTATAAGTTTCTCGTATCGGTAAGAAATGAGCAGACTTGATCAATCTATCAACAATGACCCAAACCCCATCTATGCCTTGAGAAACCTTGGGAAGACCAGTAACGAAATTCATGGTAATGTGCTCCCACTTTCATTCTGGAATTTCAAGTAGTTGTAATGGACCTTTTGGCACTTGATGCTCTGCCTTGACTCGTTGACAAGTTAGACACCTTGAGATAAACCCCGATATCTCTATCTTCATATTGCTCCACCAACATGTATGTTGAAGATCATGATAAATTTTGGTACTCCCAGGATGGATTGCAAACGGTGTGTTGTGCGCCTCCATCATGATTTTATACTTCAAGTCAGAATCGTTAGGAACACAAAGTCTGGAGTTAACTCGAAGTATTCCTTCTTCATCGATTCTTATTTTTGGAATAGCACCTTCTTGCACTTTCTTCCTCATACGCATTAGCTCCAGGTCTGTAGCTTGAGCAGCTTTAACTTTATCGATTAAAGTTGGTTCTACTCGTATATTCGCCATCATCACATGGGTCCCTGGAGTCTTTAACTCTATCTCCATCCTTTGTAAATCATATAAAATGGGCCTTTGCATTGACAATATCGCATTCGTACCCGCATATGATCTTCTACTCAATGCATCAGCTACTACGTTTGCTTTTCTAGGATGGTATTGAATGGTATGATCGTAATCTTTCAATAGCTCAAGCCATCGTCGTTGCCGCATGTTGAGTTCCTTTTGAGTGAAGAAATATTTGAGGCTTTTATGATCCATATAAATCTCCACCTTCTCTACATACAGGTAATGCCTCCAAATCTTAAGCGCAAAAACGATAGCTGCCAACTCTAGATCATGAGTATGATACTTCTTCTCATATTCTTTGAGTTGTCGAGAGGCATAGGCTATGACTTTCCCATATTGCATGAGGACACACCTTAAACCTTTGCATGAAGCATCACTGTATATGATAAATCCCTCCGAACCAGCTGGTATTATCAAAACAGGTGCTGAAATGAGCCTCCTCTTGAGTTCTTGAAAACTCTTCTCACATTCCTCGCTCCAACTAAATTTTGTATCTTTTCGAGTCAGCTGAGTTAATTGAGTAGCAATTCGAGAAAATCCTTCCACGAACCTCCGATAATAACCAGCTAAGCCCAAAAAGCTACGTACTTCGGTCACTGACTTAGGTTGCTCCCAGCTTTGAATTGCTTCAATCTTTGTCGGGTCCATAGATATTCCGTGATTTGATATCACGTGCCTAAGGAATGCTACTTCCTTAAGCCAGAACTCGCATTTCTTTAACTTGGCATATAACTTGTTTTCACGAAGCTTTTGGAGTATCAGCCTCAGGTGTTGCTTATGATGTTCACGGATTTTGGAGTAAATGAGGATGTCATCAATAAAGATGACCATAAAGTGATCCAAATATTCCTTGAATACTCGGTTCATCATATCTATGAAGGCAATAGGAGCATTAGTCAATCCAAAAGACATGACTAGGAATTCGTAATGTCCGTACGAAGTTCTGAAAGCAGTCTTTGGGATGTCATCAATTTTAATCTTCAACTGATGATATCTAGAACGACGATCGATCTTTGAAAAGAATTTGGCACCTTGCAACTGGTCAAACAGGTCATCAATGCGAGGCAATGTGTATCTATTTTTGATAGTGACATGGTTCAATTCCCGATAATCAATACAAAGTCGCATACTCCCATCTTTCTTCTTCACGAATAGAACAGGAGCACCCCAATGAGACATACTAGAACAAATGAAACCGATGTCTAACAATTCCTGCAGTTGGGTCTTTAACTCCTGAAGTTCATTAGGAGCCATTCGATATGGGGCTTTGGAACTTGGTTTTGTACCGGGTTCAAGGTTGATACCAAACTCGATTTCACGCTACGGGGGTAGGCCAGGAAGTTCTTCGGGGAATACGTCAGGAAATTTATTAACAATAGAAATATCATTCAAATTTGACGTATTTTTGTTTAAATTTGTGAAATGGGCTAAGAAAGCTTGACATCCGTTTTTTAATAAATGAATAACTTTATGGCTTGAGATGATCGTGATTTATTTTAATGGTTTGGTCGCTTGAATTCACATAATAGGTTGATTAGAAATACGAAAGCTAAAAACCTTACGAAAACAATAAATTTTTGCATGATGAGTAGTTAACCAATCAATCCCCTAAAATCACGTCAAATGCAAGTATTTTTAAGGAAATAAGATCGACAGGTAATGTGAGGGTACCAATTTGAACCAAACAAGACTTATAAACAGTGGATGTAATGATGGTTTCTCCCAACGGAGTTTCACCAGATAAGTCAAAGTCTAATTTCTCTGAAGTTAAATTTAAACGTTGAGCGCAAGTAGGAGAAATAAAAGAATGGGTAGAACCGGTATCAAATAAGGTATAGACTTCGCTAGAGTTTATGATTAGCTTACCCGTGATCACCTCGTTCAGATTCCTCACTTTTTGGGAGGTTACGACAAACGCTCTCCCTTAAACTACCGGGTTTTGTCTTATGCAGGATGGCCTTTGATGCCTTCATCCCAATTTGGACTTGACTTGATGCACGACAAAATTGGGCAAGGTGACCTTCTTCCATATGATTATAACACGTTTTGGATTCACGCTATGCCGTTGACCGATATGTCCTCCCTCCGCATTTATAACAAACGATTGTCTGTCGTTCCTCTTCCTTAACAATAGGTGCTGGTGATGACGTCTTTCCATCATTATTGAATCTTCTCTTCTTGAAATTTCCACTTCTATTATTTTGGCCATGATTACCACCGAAGTGGTTACCATTTCTGGCATGTTGATTCCCTCCACGTTTATTATCACCGCTTCGATGACTGCTACCACTCGTATTATCATTTTGTCGGTTACTCTCTCTTGGTTGGGTTGACTCATTATCACGTTCCAATAACTGAGCCCTATTTACAACATCTGAATACAAACACAGTTTGTGAGAAATTAAGTATTGACGTATCTCGGGTTTCAAACCTCTTAGAAACATCCGCGCCATTCTCTCCTCATTATCAACCAAGTGGGACGCAAAATGGGACAACTCGGCAAACTTAGCTTCGTACTATGACACGGTCATATTGTTCTGCTCCAGCTTGATGAACTCTACCTCCTTCATGTGACGAATACTTTCGGGAAAGTACTTGTCGTTGAACAGTTCTTATAATTTCTCCCAAGACATCTTCAGTGCGGCAGGTTGAGTACGCTTTACCGATTCCCACCAGTAATTTGCCTCCCCTCGCAATATAAAGGTGGCAAAGGGAGCCTTTTGCTCCTCAAAGCATCCCAAGACATCGAATATCTTGGTTATCTGCTTTATCCACGTCTCCGCCTTAAGTGGTTTTGGCTCTCCAATAAACTCCGGTGGTCCCAGCTCCTTGAACTGTTTAGCGGTGACCATCCAAGAGTTGCCCGTGTTTCCACCTGCCTTTTGAACAGGATCCGCTCTCGCCTGATGTTGCATGAATTGCAAAAAGTCTCTGAACATCCCATCGTTCATCATTTGGTCAGCGTTGTTATTTTCTTGAGGATTATTGCCATCTTGATGCACATTATCCAGGGTATTGATCGTTGGTGACTCAACGGTATCATGTGCTTCATTGCTTATCTCAACATTTTTGGATGCCATTTTCAAATACTGCCACAAAACAAGGATTAATTGACATGTCACATATTATCCCTATACTTTGACCGACCAAATTAAATACCAAATAAACTTAGGTAGGTCATACTAGTGAAGGAATTCCCCGTCTCTCCCCTCCTAGTTCTTGTCTCACATCTAAGCCAGGGATCATATCCCTAAGCTCTGATACCAACTGTGACGCCTCCAAAATAGGTATACATCACCCATCTTGAGTCACCAAATACATGGTACAGAATTTAAATACAAACTTCTTTTATACAATACGACAAAACGTAGGTAGAGTTTCAACACCGGATAATGTCTGTCTCTTAGAGAGAGTATCCAAACTCAAATAAAGTCCTCATTACAATTATTATCACACTATTTCACTTAATAATGAGGACTACTAATGCAAACATCTAGACCATCACTCCGTTCCTCGACTAGTCTCAGCTATATTCTCATTTCCTGAAGAGAACAATGAAAACAAAGGGTGAGCTCAACTAGCTCAGTAAGAAATATTATGACTAAGATAATGCAGAATAAATTATCGTTAGCCTTCAACAGTGTTAAACTGATAAAATATAATAAACATCAAGTTTAACTGCAGCGGAACAATCAATCCATTAGAAGAGTCAAGTAGAGCATGATATCTACTATCTTCTATGATTTAAAAAGGTTTTTTTTATCATTTTTATCGCTGAGACTCAGCTTAATAAATAAACCACATCATTGAATCATCCTTGCACCACGGCCAAGGATATTCATGTAATCATCAATGGTCATGATTATACCGAATAATCAATGGTTATAATCATACCAACAACTATCCCTCAATGCACTACAGGCCAATGAGGACTTTTACCACATCATTTGTAACATTACGGGTCATGATTATACCGAATGATCTGTAGTCATAATCATACCCATCAATAGTAAATCTATGCACGTAAGCCACATATGACTTTTATCACAATATAAGCATGAGGATGATGAAAATGATATAAGAATTCAATTAAAAGCAAGCAAAGGATAAATATTT
This sequence comes from Panax quinquefolius, assembly GCA_020205615.1. NCBI lineage: Eukaryota > Viridiplantae > Streptophyta > Magnoliopsida > Apiales > Araliaceae > Panax > Panax quinquefolius. Next base: position 55,972,334 of record CM035172.1, on the reverse strand, counting down.
AAAGATTTATAATTTAATTTATCCAAAATTTAATATTTTCCAAATTGTCAACATGATACTGCTTTGTGGAGTAAAACTCAAGAATAATATTGTATCAAAAATGATTTGGACAGCAAAGAAATCAATTTTTGTCATGAATAATTCTTCAGGTGAATAGTACTCGAGTGAATAGTACCCTGTGAATAGTACTTTGGGAATAGTACCCTGTGAATAGTACTTTGTGAATAGTACTCGTGAATAGTACTTTATGAATAGTAACCCATGAATAGTACTTTGTGAATAGTACCGTATAAATGAATAGTACTCATGGACAGTACTCATGCATGAAAAGCTTAAGATTTAATAAGAATGTGCAGAAAATATCATTGTGAAACGATACTAAATGAAGCCCAAATATTAAGGATATTCTACTAATTTCACGTAGTATAGAAGCAATACTTTAACCGAATGATGGTATAATCAGGAATACGAGACGAAATAATATTACTCATATACTACAGAGTATGGAAGAAAATATTATTTCTTATGAATATTGAACAAAAATAATATCCCTTACCTCAGAAAAAGACTAGATACTGGAATAGTGAAGTAGCAGACTTCTCTTCTTCTTTCTCTCTATAGCTTCTCTCTATAATTGCTCTTGTGAATCTTAGTGAATTAGTGAGAATGAAAGAAGAATGAGCTTCTATTTATAAGAAAATATAGTTTTGATAATTGCACATTTTGGGGCTCGAAATATTACAGTTTAATACCTTCATTTTTTTCTTCATTTTTAATTTAGTCATGCAAGTATTATCAAACTTGCACCACCTCCCCTAATAGTTCATGCATGTGAATCAATAGTACACACATGTGAACAAATAGTTATAAGCATGTGAATTAATAGCAATTAATTGCTCATTTATCCGATTAATTACCCGATTGGTCAATATAACCTCCAAACATCCATTATTATCGAAATAGATGTCAATTTCCACTAACACTAATAATCCCAACATAATGGAAATATCAATTTCATCTTTAATCAACACGAATTTATTCATTATTAATATTATAACTTACAATATTTAACAACCAGATCATTCCCAGGAAAGAGAGGGCTTTCCGATAAGAATTTCTCCCTATTGGCGCGTAATTAAGTGACCAAACCTCTCCTTGACAGAACTTTCTAGACATTGTCAATATTGCAAATAATACTATGAATAACTTTGTCGTCTCAATTATTGATTTAATAATATAAAATATTATGCAGATGATACTATGATAATAATTGAATCAATAATATGAAAGATATTATGCAGCAATTATTATAGTAATAATTGAGTATAACTGAGTGACGTCTCACGTAAGCATCAATAATCAATACCGTGTGCTACTAGCAACCACGCGTATTACTGTACTTTTACCACCGGGTAGTTCAACAGTTTAACGATAAAACTTTCGCAGTTATTTTATAAAAAGATAATTATGTCGTTTTCTAACTACTACAATACTTTCGTTGTGGGGTCCACCAATGATTGTGACGTCGTACGAATATTTCTTGTTAAAACGAATATTCCCCGACCAATCAAATATTATATAACCACTTACTTACTTTGAAAAATTTATAAATAATACCCATAACTATAACATTATATCAAATCCACACCATAATATTCAAAAATATATTTCGAGAAAAATTAATCTTTATTCATAAAAGTTGGGGTCTTACATTGATTGTATTTGAAGTTAAAAGAAATTACTAAAGAAGTTACCTTTGTAAGTATAAGTTAAAAGAAATTACTAAAGAAGTTACCTAACATACATTAATTGTTCATAAGTGTTGAATAAGTGTTAGCTTTGTATTTATTCTTGTTCATAAGTGGTACATTAACTGTTGTGTTGTTCTAAATAGATGCAAACTCCAACCCTTGTGAGGAAGAAGAAGACCTCAACAACAATTGGGGAAGGCTGCACTCCACCAACTTCTACACCACCAAACCAGGGAAATACAATGAAAAGACAAGCAAACACTTCACCATCTTCTACACCACCAAACTAGGGAAAGACAAGCATACACTCGAGGGTCACAATCTTTAACATACAGGCCATTTAAAACACCAAAGCAGAAGGATGGAAGTAACACAAAACAGTAGTAGTATCATGCAAGAAAAATGAAATTTTTGGTATATACTTTAGTGCCCTTTTATTATAGTTTGACAACTCTTTTGCATAGTGTTTTGGAATAGCTGGTCATAATGTTTTGATTTAGGGTGGTATATATGTATGGGATAACTGATTATATATGTATGGTATAGCTTCAAAGTTGGTACAATTTTCTGATTGATTATTTTTGAGTAAATTGTACCAACTGATGCAACGAAGCTAACTCAATTTACTATAATGCTATAGATTAATCAATGCTATATGCCCGATGATTATCAATGTTATTGACTGATTATCAATGTATTTTAGTTTGTTTTGCACAAAATAATATATTTCAGTTTGGTTGTGACATTTATTGTTGTGGTTTGATTATCAATTTATTTCAGTTTGGTTGTGACATTTATTGTTGGACAATCATTACTAATAAATGTTTTTTTTTCCCTTTTAACACATAAATGGGTTCTTTTTAGCTTGATGAATTCTTAAACTTATTCTCTTGTTGAAAATGTGAGTTTAATGTTGTGAGCAAAATTAATGTTGTTAACAATATCATACCAAAAGAGCAAAATGTTGTTAACAATACCATACCAAATACATCAAAAGAGCAAAATGCTCAATTTTTTCATTTCATTCATTAAAATTAAGATTTCAAAATCTAGACTTGCCCTTTTACAATCATAACCTTCAAACATCAAACTTCCACAATAAAAATAAAAAACATAAACCATCCCAAAATATTACAATTATTTTGCCCAACTTTGGTTTAAACCACTATTACCACAAAAAACTAAAAACATCAACCATAAATAAATTAGAAAAAACCACATCCTTTTGAGTGCTTTTTTGGGCATTTTTCCTCTTCAATTCTTTAAGCACACTTGATTTACTTCCATTCTCAAATAATTTGAACCGTTGTATTTATTTGTTCACTGAGCATTGTTCATCCCTCAATTTTTTTATCACCTCCCCTAATCTTTCAGAGGGTCACACCATTTGAAAAATCGACAATACATCTTTGGCTCCTGCTAAAAAGATTAAATAGAGGAAGATTTGTGACTAAAAAAATCCCCTTTTCATTTCATCCCAATTTTTTTTTTTAATATTGCAAATTCACATACCTTGTACCTGCTACAACCAACAAATCTTCTACCTAGATCTAGGGTTCCATACTTCCCACATGGGTGCAACGATTCCACATCTGCAGACGATAGTCGCGTTGCGAATCTACAGATATGCTCACCATTTTCCTTCTATAAGAGCTATCTACCCCACTTGAGGTACTCATCTTCTTTACATGCACCTTAGTATAACTCTCTTACTCTCAATTACTTGAATGATTTGCCAATTTGACCTGAACTCTTTACTCTTACGAAGAACTCTAAGTTGAGCCTCTTTTGATGTCTGATTTCTATTTAACTCGGATGAAATACATTGGCCTGGGATCGGTAATTTGGGTGGGCATGGGTATAATTCTTTTTGATGGGTGGGCTATAGCTTATATGTGTAATGACTAGGATTCAATAAATTTATTTATTTTTCCATGTCACTTTTTTCGTTCAAAAAGTTTACCCCGCTGGCATAAATTCAATTTTTTATTAGCAAAGTAAACTATAGTGAGTTGACTGTAAGAAAAATCAGTTGAGTGACTCACTTGTAAGTTGACATAAAGTGCAGTGACCAAAAAAAGCATTTTAACCCCTTATTCCGGAGAAGGATAACGAGGTATTGGAAAATTTTAGTAGAAAATGAAGGAAGATAATTTTAATTATGTAAAGGAAAATAAGTAATTACTTCAAAATAATAAAATTAAAATTATTAGGTTAATTTTATGAGATTATAGTCTTTGATTAATTTCCTTCTAAATCTTCTCAACTTTGAATTATTTTTTAAAAAAATAAGTAAATTACTTAAAATCTCTCCCAATTTTTATTCTATTCTATGACAACAAAAACTTTTAATTAAGTTGTAAAATTTTAGAGAGATAATATATTTATACCATAAACGATCTGACGTAATTACACAAATTCACAAAAATCTAGCATTGGCAATCATTTTAATGTTAAAATTCCATCCAACAACTCAATCACCTCTTTCATTACTAGCATATATTTTCACATCCCACTAGTACACAATTTGGCAATTCTAAAAAACTTAATAACTTACTTTCTTTCAAATCGTCCCTCAAAATATTAGCGTCAACCATTACCATTTGCTTATTTTGTACAACAATAACCAGACCAATTCAGTTAATTCAATTTCTATTTCGTCTTCCTTAAAAGGCCAACTAAGGCGCCTCCCTGTGCCTAACTTTAACATTAAAATTTTGAAATTATACACATCACTTATCATGACAATTATACTCTGGCGACATATACCCCATTGTTCTGGTCACTTGTGTCGACACGTGAAAATGCATCCCTTCGACTCATATAGCTAGTCCAAAATCTTAATTTTAATAAAATGTTATTAGTTTTAACGTCTCTATTAAGGCTGTAAAATGAACCAAATATTTCATACTCTCTTGACTAAAATTATAAATTATTCAAATATGAGCAAATTTTAAAGTTCGATAAATTATTCGAATCTCTTCAAATTGCAATTTTTAATAAGATCATATTAGTTTCGAAAATTAATTTCGCTGAGAGCTGATTCGAGATCGTCTTCGACTCGATTCTTAAACAAATGTCTTAATCAAACTTTATTTTACACTCAATAAATTATGTAAACCAAATCTGAACAATTCAATACTCGAATTGTCTGAATTCATTTACACCCCTAATCCCTCTGAATTATTGGTGTGCCCAAATTATGCATGTAACAAAGTTCGGGTGCCATATCATTTATAACATTAATTATCGTTTCCCAAGATAAGGATAACCTTTGTAGTGTTGTGGACAAGTTGTTTCGAAAGATGACATGTCATACATGTAACGCCCTCAAATCTTTGTACACTCTACAATAAATTCGGTGCATCATGATACACAAATTCCACAACATCTACTAATATTTTTATTGATTTAACTAGTCTATTTAGACAACGTATCACATACCTCGTCCCTGCATCGCAACTTGGGTCCCTGCATCGCAACTTGGGTCTTACCCTTCTTAACTGATACCAACTTGTAACCTTTACATGATATCTCTTTATCTTACTTTCTAGCTTTTGACCTTTCCAGCCCTATTATTCTTTTCTACCTGCAATATATTAGTGATTGCAAGGGTGAGCATCAAATATGTGACGCCTCCGAAATAAGTATACATCACCCATCTTGAGTCGCCAAATACATGGTAAAAAATTTAAATACAACCTAATAATACAACTGTCGTGTAAAATACGACAAAACATAAACTGAGAGTTTTAATACGAATATTGTCTTCTAGACAGTATTCTACTCAAATGGAGTCCTCAATACATTTATTGTCACATTATTTCATAGAATAGTGAGTACTACTAAAGCCATTTATCCTGGACCATCACTCCATTCTCCGGCTGCGTCCCAAATTTATATTCTCGTTTCCTCAAGAGAACAATGAAAGAAAGGGTGAGCTAAACTAGCCAAAGAAGAAATATTATGACTAAAATAATGCAGAATAAATTATCCTTAGCCTTCAACAAAGATAACAACTAATAGAATACAATAGACAATAATTTTTAGATCAACAACCGCGGTAAAATAAGCAATCTATTAGAAAGTCAAGTAGAGCGTAAAATCTACTATCTTCTATGATTTAAAAGTTTTTCATCAACTTTATCATTTGAGACTCAACTTAATAAATAAACCACATCATCGAATCATCCTCGCACTACGGTAAAGGATATTCATGTAATCATCAATGTCATGATTATACCGAATAATCCCCGGTCATAATCATACCAACAACTTGTGTCCATCAATGAACTACAGGTCAATGAAGACTTTTACCACATCATTCGTTACATTACAGTCATGATTATACTGAATAATCCCTGGTCATAATCATGCCAAGTCCATCTATGCACGTAAGCCAAAGATGACTTTCATCACAATATAAGCATTAGGATGCTGACAATGACATAATAATTCAATAAAACAAGTTCAAGGATAAATTTTAAAGATTTATAATTTAATTTATCCAGAAATCAATAACGTCCAAATTGTCAACATGATACTATTTTGTGGAGTAAAATTCAAGAATAATATTCATGTACCAAAAATAATTTGGACAGAAAAAATATATTTTTCGGGTGAATCGTACCCCTTGAATAGTACTTCAGGAATAGTACCCCGATACGAAAAGTGTCCCCGAATTCCCGAGTGAATAATACTAGAGTGAATAGTAATTAGGTGAATAGTAACCTGTGAATAGTAACTCATGAATAGTACTTTGACACGAAAAATACCCCGAATACCCGAGTGATTAATACTAGAGTGAATAGTAATCGGGTGAATAGTAACTCGTAAAAAAAAATACCAAAGAAAATGATATTTCATGACGAGTACAAAAGAAATGATATCTCATACAAGTATAATAGAATATCTGGCTGCAAATAGATTTTCACCCGTCATGCAGAATCCACGTAGACAGATCATTTCCACAATTTAATAAAGAATGAATACGAATGATCATTCACCATGCATGCGATAATCCACATGTATGCAGTTATTCCAATGTAATAATAAAGAATGGAACCAGTCATGCGTAATTACATACATCTGAGATATTCCAATGAATAATAAAGAATGGAATAACAACAGAAATTCACCGGGCAATGCGATAGATCCATGCATGAGATTTTTCCAATAGAATAATAAAAATTGAATAATAGAAGAATTTCACCATGTATGCGGTATTACATAGACGTATTATTCCAACATAATAATAAAGAATGGAATAACAACCCTTACGAGTATTGAAAGAAAATAACTCTCTTCATGAATACAAAAGAATAATACCCTTACCTCGAAAAGAAGACCTGGATCTTTGGAATAGTGAGGTAGTAGACTTCTCTTCTTCTTTCTCTCTATAATTTTTCTCTATAATAATTGCTCTATAGCTTTAGTGAATTGGTGAGAAATGGAGGAAGAATGAGCTTCTATTTATAGAAAAATATAGTTTCGATAATTCTACTTTTTGGGGCTCGAAATATTACAGTATAATACCTTCCTCTTTTTCTTCATTTTTTATTTAGTCCTGCAAGTATTATCAATCTTGCACCAACTCCCCTAATAGTAAATGAATGTGAATCAATAGTACACACATGTGAACAAATAGTTATAATCATGTGAATCAATAGCAATTAATTGCTCATTTATCCGGTTAATTACCCGATTGGTCAATATAACCTCCAGACATCAATTATTATCGAAATAAATGTCGATTTTCACTAACACTAATAATTCCAACACAATGGAACTATCAATTTCATCTTTAATCAACATGAACTTATTCATTATTAATATTATAATTCACAATATTTAACAACCAGGTTGTTCCCAGGAAAGAGGGGGCTTTCCGATAAGAATTTCTCTTTATTGGCATAACTTCTAGACACTGTCAATATTGCAAATAATAATATGAATAACTTTGTCGTCTCAATTATTGATTTAATAATATAACATATTATACAATTGATAATGTGACAATAATTGAATCAATAATATGAGAGATGTTATCGTGATTCTTGTAACAATAATTGAGTATAACCGGTGACTTCTTCGTAAGCATCAATAATCAATATCGTATGCTACTATGCAACCACGCCGTATTCTCGTATTTTTTACTACCGGGTAGTTCAATAGTTTTAACGGAAACACTTTCGTAGTTATTTTTATAAAAAGATAATTACAGAGTTTTCTAATTACGACAATACTTTCGTTGTGGGGGGTCCACTTAATGATTGTCTTGGTCATTATGGATATTCCCCTACAAAAAGAATATTCTTCGATCAAACGAATATTTTATAACAACTTGCATACTTTGCAAAAATTTATAAATATTACCCACAACTATAACATTATATCAAATCCACACCATAATATTCAAAAAAATATTTCGAGAAATTTAAATCTTTATTCATAAAATTTGAGGTCTCACAAAATATGCTCAGCAAGTATAAAATTGAAATGAATCAGTTAAGGAATACCTTTGAATCAATAATTCAATATTTTTGAACTGAAAAAAAATATTACCAGCTTTATGTTACTTAGGTAACAAGGGACTAAAAGTTCTTTTGAAACTTCACAAATGTGTGACAGCACATAGTTAATAAGAAGTATTAGAATTTCAACATTCTAATCTTTATCTTTAGATTATTACTGAGGTGTCGCTAGGACCATGAACTCTCCACTACAAATTTTACAGTCACACAGATTGCAAAACTTGTACATAACATTCTCCACATGCTAAAAACATTAAGTTAGAATTATAAGACCATAAATATTTAACAGTCGTAAAGACTGAAAAACTCTCCACAAAAATTCCCCTATATTAGGATTGTTCATCCTCGGTTTGAATCAGTAGAATAGTCGAAATAGTTGGCTCACTTATTAATTCACATAAGTTCATGAATGTTAAGAACTCGCAAATTCAAAAATATTGTTTTGTTCACAAAACTTGCCCCAATAATATGGGTTCCTTAGCTCACCATAATACCACGGGCCCAAAAATGAGCTCACCATAAAAACATGGGTCCTTAACACTAATATACAACAATTAGAAAGTAATTACAATATTAGTGCATCCACAAAATAATTACAAAAATAACGCAATTCACATTAATAAAGAAACCTAAAATCAAGGAGAAATAACTTCCATAATTAATAATTCAAATTCAAATATATGTGATCTAACAACAAAAATAAATTCAAATTCAAATCTTCATCTCCCTCACAGTAGTCATCTCCTCCGCTACTCCGCCACGAATCTCCGTTGTCCAAAACGTCAATCAGAAGAAGAAGAAGAAGAAGATCCGCCCTACAAAAAGTTTAAAAATAAATAAATGTAACTCGTACTCTTCTGAATTTTTTTAATGACTATTTGGTTACCCACAAAAACTAAAATGGTTACCTTTGTATGAATGGTTGGCTACCAACTGCATCACATTCAAACTAAATTGGTAACATAATAAAATTGAATTGGTTACCTTGGTCTGAATGTTTGGCAACATCATCTTCCTCCTCCCCCTTCACTGGTGAGACAGAGCGAGAGTCAACCACAAAATGGTCGATGGGATGGAGAAAGGAGGTGGATATTTGATTTTTCATAATTTCTTCATGTCCGAAAATTCCAATTTCATGTCCAAAGGTAAATAAGAACACTGCATAGGAAAGAGAGAGATAAGAGAGTGATGTGTAATATAATGTTGATAACCAAACTTTCGTACCAAGGTTGTGAGACCCCGAATTTTATGAAATAAAAGTATTCAATTTTTTTTCTATTTTGGTAAATAGCACGGTATTGATTATTGATGCTTATGTGATAAGTCACTCAGTTTTGTTTTATTGGTATTATTAATGTAATAAAAGCAAAAATCTTTTATATAAAAATGTAATACTTTTATAAAGTTATTTTATAAATAGAATATATTATATTCTATTGTGCATAGTGTTTTTATAGTAAATTTTTTTATATAAAATGAATACTTTTTTATAAAGTTATCTGCTTTATTATTAGACAATATTTATAATATATTATATTTTATTATGCATAGTGTTTGCATAGTAAAATCTTTTATAAAGTTATTCTTTTTATTAGATTATAAATAGAATATATTATATTTTATTTAAAAGATTTTGCTTTAAATATGGGCCATTCGATTAAAGTAAATCAATCGACCGTTCATTAGTTAGTTACTATCGCGTCCATTTTTCTATAAATAGAAGCTCATTCCTTCATTATTTCTTACGAATTCACTGAAACTCTAAAGAGAGAAACTATAGAGAGAAAGTAGAAAAGTGTTCTGCTACTTCACTACTTCTATATCCAGTACTCTTCTTTCTTAAGGTAGGGGATATAATTGTCGTACTCGTAAAGGATATTATTATTATTATTTATTATTCTGTTGGAATAACTTGTATATACGGACTACCCTATACTTGGTGAAATTCTTCTGTTATTCCATTCTTTATTATTATGTTGGAATAACCTGTTTATGCGAAGTACCGCATACATGGTGAAATTCTTCTAATATTCCGTTCCTTATTATCCTGTCGGAATATCATGTCTGTGCATTTCTGCCGAACGTGGTTCCATTATTTATTATTCTGTCGGAATATCATGTCTATGCGTTTACGCCGGACCTGGTTCCATTATTTATTATTCTATCAGAATATCTTGTCTGTGCGTTTATGAGTATTATTGGTGGACTTTTAACGTAGAGAAGATAATAGACCTTATGGTCTATTTGACTCTTCTAATAGATTGCTCGTTCCGCTGCAACTATGGTTGAAAAGTTTTATCATCTACCATATGTTCTAAATCTCTGATTTATTATTGATGAAAGCTATTGATAATCTAATTATCTTTAGTCATGATATTCCTAATTGGGCTAGTTGTGCTCACCCTTTCTGCTTCATAATTCCTTTCAGGTAATAAGAGTGTTGCCGTAAGAGTGGGGATAACAGGGGAATAGAACAGTGGTCTCTAACTATTGAGGTTCTCCTTAAACAGTATAGAAAAGTGTGTTGTATTCTATACAACATTTAGTAGTTATATTTGGCGAATCAAATAGGATGAGGTGAACCGAACTTTGGAAGGGTATTTTGCCACTATCATACAAGATGTCTAATGACATACAATCTCGTGTTATCATAAGACAGGGTTGTGCGCATCCACTTGCTGAGTATATCTACGGGCACTACCTATATGATCTTGGAGTTGATTTAAAATATAATATTCACTTGGAGACAATGGAGATAGTTATATGTCAAGAGAAGACTCACCATTGGAAAGAAGATGATAGTAATCTTCTCGTTTTTCTTTGGGGTCTATTGGGTCAACCAAGGATAATTCTGTGGCCATGTGATATCTATTATAACATAGACGCATGGCCTCCCATGTACGAAGGTTTCCTTGAGCACTTCCCAAAGATTTTAGTTTCTAAAACAGTCTTTGACTATACTTTTATGTAAAGTACCATTGTAAGGTTATGGTCGAGGCACCATGAGAGTTACATACATTTGTATTAAAACTCATAGTTAACTGTGGTCGTATACTATACGACAGCTCAATAGTTGTATAAATGAAGTTGTGTTTAAATTTGTACCATGTATCTGGCGACTCAGAATGGGTGATGTATACCTAATTTTGGGGGTGTCACATTTGTTTCGTAGCTTAGGGATATGGTCACGGAGAGATAAGAGTCTAGAACTAGGAGGAGAGACGAAGATATATACTTCGCTAGTGTGTGACTTACCTAAGTTTGAAATTGTTTACTTGATAAGTTGACAAATTGTGATATGTCAATTAACCTTTATTTTGAAGATATATTCTATAGAATGATATCTGAAATACAGGAGATGAGCAATGGAAAAATCATGATGCAGAGGATATAACCGAGAAGGTACAATCCGAAAAGAAAGCAAGGTATTCTCATCTCTTCGAATATCAGGTACGTACATAAATTTCGAGGGCAAAATTTCATAAGGAGGGGTGATTGTTAGACCCTGAATTTTATGAAATAAAAGCATTCAATTTTTTATTTCTATTTTGGTAAATAGCACGGTATTGATTATTGATGCTTATGTGATAAGTCACCGAGTTTTTGTTTTATTGGTATTATTAATGTAATAAAATGTAAAAGTTTTTATATAAAACAAAATACTTTTATAAAGTTATTCTATAAATAGAATATATTATATTCTATCATGTAGTGTTTTGCATAATAAAATCTTTTATATAAAACAAAATACTTTTATACTGCTTATTTGTTTTATTAGACAATAATTAGAATATATTATATTTTATTATGCATAGTATTTGCATAGTGCTTGCATAGTGTTTGCATAATAAAATCTTTTATAAAGTTATTCGTTTTATTAGATTATAAATAGAATATAATATATTGTATTTAAAGATTTTGCTTTAAATATGGACCGTCGATTAAAAGTAAATCAATCTGGACCGCTCATGAGTTAGTTACTATGCGTATCCATTTTTTATAAATAGAAGCTCATTCCTTCATTATTTCTTACGAATTCACCTGAAACTATAGAGAGAAACTATAGAGAGAAAGAAGAAAAGTGTTCGCGCTACTTCACTACTTCTATATCCAATACTCTTCTTTCTTAAGGTGGGAGATATAATTGTCGTACTTGTAAAGGATATTATTATTATTTATTATTACATTGGAATAACTTTTGTATATCTGCGACTACCCTTTACTTGGTGAAATTCTTCATTATTCCATTCTTTATTATTATGTTGAATAACTTTGCTTATGCAATACCGCATACATGGTGAAATTCTTCTAATATTCCGTTCTTTATTATCCTGTCGGAATATCACGCTCAGGCGTTTATCTTAACTCCGGTTCCATTATTTATTATTCTGTTTGAATATCCTCGTCTGCGCAATGCGTTCTGCCTTGGGACCGGTTCCATTATTTATTATTTTGTTGGGAATAACTCGCCGGTGCGATTATCGCATGCACGATGGTGAATCCTTCTCATTATTCCATTCTTTATTATTCTGCTTGAATAACTTTGTCTATGTGGATTACCACATGCATGGTGAATGATCCTTCGTATTCATACGAATAGTATTTTCATTAAAAGGGGTTTTACGCCAGGCGATTCGTAATTTTCTCGACCTCAAAAATTCGAAAAATTTGAAATGATAATTTAATGAGTTTTCTAAATTATGTCCAAAAATGGCAATTTTTGGATGTATAGATTAAGAGTTATGGATTTTATGAGAAAAAACTATTTTAAAAGTAAACTCTTATAACTCCTTGTGGTTAACTCCAAAATTGGTGAAATTTTTATTGGGAGTACATGTATATAACACCCAGTATACCACCTCAAATTTTGGAATTTTTGGATAAAAGTGCAATTTATGATAAATGTCTAAATATTCGGCAGTTTTATCCATATGAAAAATAGTAAATGAATTTTAAAAATTCTGAGAAAAATATATGTTCAAGATGGGACTATATTCTGCTAAATCTTAGAAAAGAAATATTTTTGGGACTGATTTGGTATTTTTCATAAAAATGAACTAGTTATGATTAAATGAATTAAATATGTTATGTGAAGTAATAAAATTAGAAAATAGGATTTTATGACTTGAGAATCTTATATAGGGTATATGCAGATTTTGATGAGGGATTTGATAATTGATTATGAAATCTTATGAGTATGGCATTTTTGAATGATTAAATGCATTATTTGATAAAGTGTAAATAATTGAAATAAATTGTTTATAAGTTTAAGAAATGATTAAAATATTGTTATAATATTAATGATATTAGATTATGAGATTATTAAGTGATTGATAACATTTGGTTATTGGATAAATTGTATTATAAATGTTTAATATTTATCTTTTATCTCATTTGATTGATTCTTATATCATTGTCATCATCCTCATGCTTATATTGTGTTGAAAGTCATCTCGTGGCACATAGTCGTAGATGGACTTGGTATGATTATGACCTGAGGATTATTCGGTAGATAGTACGTAGTAATGTTATAAATGATATGGAAAAAGTCCTCATTGACCGTAATGCATTGATGGACAGTTGTTGGTATGATTATAGCTATGGATTCTTTTCGGCCAAGGGTGCAAAGATGAATTGTTTTATGGCATGATCAGGACCGTTGATGAAAACACAATTATCTTTGACCCATAGTGCATGGATAATTCATGGTCGTGATACTAATGAATATCCTTGGCCTGTAGTGCAGGGATGATTCGATGATGTGGATTAATTATTGAGCTGAGTCTCAACAATGAAATATTAATTCATGGATGTGATAATAATGAATATCTTTGGCCGTAGTGCATGGATAATTCAGTGATATGGATTGATTATCGAGCTGAGTCTCAGTGATGAAATATAAATTCATGGATGTGATATTAACGAATATCCTCGTAGTAGTAGTGGGTGATTCGATGATGTGAATTATTTATTAAGTTGAGTCTCAGCGATAAAATATTTATTATACACTTTTAAATGCGTAGAAGATAGTAGATATCTTGTTCTACTTGACTTGTGATAACCTGAGATTTCGAATAATCAAAAATTAACGAATAAATTTTTTTTTAATATTAATTATTAATATTGTGTTGTGTAACTGTGATACGAGTTTGGAGAATGAGTCAATTTGTGTATTGACTAATAAATTTTAGAGTAGAGTTGTGCTTAACAGCATGAGAAACCCTAACCCTAGTTACGGATATGGATTCGATAGAAAATATAATTAAAATAATTATATTAATATGTATGTGTTTGAACAATATAGAATTTTTGATCAATGATTGATCGGATAAGGTTTAAAAATTATAAAACCTAATAAGAGATTAGAAACCCTAATCTCAGGATTAGAAACCCTAACGTATCGTTAGAAACCCTAATCGTATGACGGGAAACCCTAATTTAAAATCCGGGGATCCTAAAACCCTAATTAGGAAACCCTAATCCAAATTGGGAAGCCTAATGTGTGTATTAAACTTTAATATGATTAGAAAACCCTAATTATATTTTAGTTATTTTAATTTTCTATTTTACAAACCTAATTGTAACTTGGAAATTTTATTTTCTATTAGAAACCCTAATTAGTGGGTTGTAAACTCTAATGACCATTTTGACCCTAATTGCTAAATTAAGCAATTTTAATTAGGAATATAATCCTAATTAGCAAGATTGAATTTTATGATTAGGAAATATTAATATAATTATTGAATCCTAATTATAATTTTGGAGTATTAATTTTCTATTTTGAAAATCGAAATTCGAAAATCTTGGAAATTAAATTGCAAACCTAAAGGGTTTAAACCCTAAACCCTAACCTAAACCCTAAACCCTAAGGGTTTGTGAATTGGACAAGATTGCCCTTAAAATTTATTTTATAAATGACAAAAATGCCCTTTTTCATTATTTATTTAGTTAACTTGTAAATTGTCCAAGACCTTTAGTGGGTGACCTAACCATTTGACTTGGTGACTTAAAAACATCTAGCTAATCAATCTAAAATCGTCCAAAGACACATCGATCTTAAACATATCATCATATATATTGATTTGGAGAGAGAAAGTGTACAAAATTGCCATATTGCTAACTTGCTCTCACCAACTCCTCTCTCTCTCTAGAACCTCTAAATTCCTCAAGTAATTCAAATTTTATAATCGATTATTAGAACACAAAAAATGTATAAGAGATCATAGATCAAGATTTGATAAGAGAAGGTATAGCCCTAAATTTATATTTGATTTTGTATGCTAAGAACGTTTTTGTGTTTAGATCTTTGCTAGAGGATGTTTTATGTTGATCTATGATGATCAAGCATATATCCATAGCATCAAAGTGCCTTAAAAAGGTATTTTTCAAAATCTGTCCAAGAACAAAATCTGTGGTCTGACAAGCTAATGTCAGGGGCCACATATTCTTGTTCGTTTGTTATTTTTGTTGTTTTAAGTTTTGTATTTGTAGCCTGGTATGAGATTTTTCATCTGGAAGTGAAACTTCAGTTATTGGGTATCTAGATTTCATTTTATAGACGGTCAAACCACGTTGACCAAGCATGACCAGACTAATTCTGGGTAACCCAGAAAGTATTTTTCAGTCTCTAACAAGCTTTTCAAAGTCATATATCTGACAGGTTTTGTGTTGTTTGTTGATGTTGTTGTAATACATGTGTAGCCTGTTGTCTGGAATGCAGATCCATGCTTTAAGATCCTTTATATCACTAATTGGAACGAAGTAATAGGTGGTCAAAGTAGACCACTTGGTCTATTTTTGAAATTTCTGGAAAACCCATAAACGGATGAACTAAGCCTCTGAAAGCTTTTGGCCGAGCTAGATCTGACGAGGTTAATATGTTTTAGTTGATTTGTTTCTATCTTGTTGTTCCTTGGCATGTGGGATAGAAGTATAAATCAAGAAATCATTTGTTTGATGACCAGAACCTAGATATAATTGAGCATCAAAGTGGGTATTGAATCGCTTCGGGTTTCGGGCAACCCGAAAACCTGTGAACACATTGTCGATTACTTTGGAGATTCAGATCTCCTTGATGAGAAGTGGTATGACAAAATTGATAACGGGATATTGTAGTATTACATACATGCTACAATATCGAAGTCTTAAATTGACCATAGCAGATTCGAGAAACAAATTAAGGCCGGTCAAACTATGCCCCTTGAACACTGACTTTGTCAGTGTTCTTGAGTCAAGAACACCAAAGGCAACAGACAAGTGTCGCTAAAGGCTATTAGCGACGGTTTTACTTAATTTTATTTTCTGAATATTTTGAAAATTATTTAAAAATAGAAATTAATTATAAAAATTACTAAAAATGATTTTAAAAATCATTTTAAATTCTAAAAATAACTTTTAATTATTTGGGAAATTTTTCTTTAATAATTATAATTATTTGAATAGAAATGATATTTAATTTATTTAATTAGTGTATTAAATAAATTAGAGAAAATGATTTAATATTATGAAAATCATTTTAAATAATAATAATGTATTTAAAAATATTTTGAGTTATAAAATGTGACTTTTAATTTTTTGGAGAATTTTTATTAATAAATTAATATTAATGATACTACATTTATTTAATTATTAAATTAAATAAATAAGTTAAAAATAATTTTATTGATTTAAAAGCATTTTAAATAATAATAAAGTGTTAGAAAATATTTGGAATTATAAAATATAATTTTAATATTTTTGAAGAATTCTCATTAATAAATTAATATTAATGATATTAGATTTATTTAATTATTATATTAAATAAATGATTTAAAAATGATATTATTGATTTAAAAATCATTTAGAAATGACAAAATGTTTTAAAAATATTTTAAGTGATAATTAATTACTTTTAAAATTTGATGATAATTTCATTAATATTTAAATATTAATGGAGATGATTTAAAATAATTTAATTACTTTAAAAAATTATTTAAGTAGAATATTAATGATTTAAAATATTTTAAGTTATTAATAATAACTTTAATATTTTGACAAATATGTTATTAATATTTTTATATTATTAAATATTAATAATGATAAGATTCTTTGATAATTAAATCATTTAAAATGATTTAAGTGTTTAAAAATTATTATAAATTATAATAATTATTTATAAATTATTAAAAGCTTCCGAAAAATATTGTAAACGATATTTGACTTATCTAAAATAATATTGAAGCTTAAAGACCAAGTTTAATTGACAATCAATGTGTTAATTGTCGGATAGGGTGACCTGAACACCGAGAATGGACCGAAATCCAACTAGACCGAAATAGTTAAACTTGATAAGTGTTTATATAGGTTATAAACAATAATGTGGCTATGTAGTAATGTGCCTAGGAGAAGTTTGACTGAAAAATACAGTATTACGTGTTATAAATGATTGTGCTAATTGTGAGACCGACATTATTGAATATAGGTCTTACGAACGCAGCTTAATTATATTGTGTAGCCATGTCAACGCTTGAAGGCAAGTTTCCTAACTCAACCTTGAGTTATATTCATTCAATTATTATAATGGTCAATTATTGCTAATTATACCATGTCCGGGGAATTTATTGTTGATTATTCGCGATTCTATCGCATGATTAATAATTCAAATTGAATTCTTGATTCGAGAATATACATTTGTAGAATAACCTGTTGTTGGATATTCATATACGTAGAAGATAGAATTAATGACAATCTGAGATAATTCCCGCTTATTATCAAATTATGTTGAGAAATGTCTTAGCTAATTATTCGGCTAGACAAACATTTGTTAGAACTTGATAAATTCGAGAAAAGAATTCAATTGTTATTGGTAGATCGATGCCAATTATTTCTTGGCTAGATCGATAAGTAAATAGAAATTGAAATCATTAAGCTTTCATTGTTAAATCAAATTTTGATTCAAAGACCGAGAAGATTGTAAGACCCTCAAATTTTTTTAAATAAAAGGAATTTCCTTTATTTATTATTTTGAAATAGTAAGGGTTGATTTGATTAATGTGGATAGTTAAGGGTTAAATACGCAAATATTTCAAAATAAGCAAGTGGTTATAAAATATTCATTATTTTTGGGAATATTCGTTTGGTCGTGGAATATTCGTATCGTTCTGGGAATATTCGTATTTACCGCAAGCAAATAACCATGTGTGGGGCCCCATAACTAAAAGCGATTGGATGAAGAAAACGACAAATATAAGTTGTTTTTAAATAACTACAGAAGTTATCAAGTAGTTATCGTTGGAATACCCGGTGGTTAAAACACACTAATACGCTGCTGTTGAAGCAAAGACATACCCAGATTGCACCAATTATTGATTCTTACGTAAGAAGGCACTACTCAATAATGGTTACGTAATTACTGCTCAAAGATTTTATCGAAGTTAATAATTGCATGTGTTGATATTTTATATTGTCATTGTTTCAATAATTGTCATTACACAAGATTTTTCATTATCGAAGCAATAATTCATATTATCTCAATAATATTATTAGATAACATTATTGGCAATGTCTAGAAAGTTCTGCTTAAGGAGAGGTTTGGTCACCTAATCAAGGCGCCAAGAAGAAGAAATTCTTATCGAAAGCCCTCTTCCTCGAACCGCCTCATCATCAATATCAGTGATTCTCAGTATTATTTGTGAATAATTAATTATTGATTTATATGATGAGAAAAAATATTGATTTTATGTGGATATAGATGGAGAAAATTTTAAAATGACAATTGTTGAAAATTAATATTTTATCTTTTCCTCGATAAAATAATTCATTTAAATATATTATTTTAATAATATATTAACTATGATATTTTTACAACGTAATGTGGGATATATGAGTATACGAGGAGGAAGAGTATTTTTGTTGCAATAAATGTTTAAAACATGTTAAACATGTTTGCTATGGACCCCATTTATCGACCGAAATTTGATTATAAATTGTAAAATCGCCTGCTTGAGGATTTCGGTCGATTTCTGCTTGGAATTTGGAAAACTTTCTTCTACAAAGTTGTAGAGAATTGAATTTCCTATAAAAACTCGCGAGATTCGAATTTTCTGATGAAAGGGCTATTTATTATGAATTATTGAAGTTCAAGTTCAAATAATTGATTTTTGAAAGTTTTAATTAATTTTAATAACAAAAACGTTTTTTTTTTTTTGTCATTATTAGTGGCTGAATTCAGATGGTCAGATGGTCAGGTATGGCGAGGGAATTTAATATATATTATATTAATATTTTATTAAATTTTCTCGCTTGGTGTTCTAAGCATTTTCCTATAAATAGGTGCTTAAGTTAGAATTGAAAATCACACCGTAAATCAAGTTTTCTCTCTATATTATCGAGCGTATTCTTGTGAGTATTTTGAGTATACTTTGAGTATTGCTATACGGTGCAAGTTCGTTCAAAGACTATTATTCCAATTCTAAATAGAAGCACCGATCTTTCGAGGTAAGTGGATATTATTTTTTTCAGAATGATATTATTTCTTCAATATCATTATACCGAAATGTCGATCCAAAGTTTTTATCAAATTTGAACTTTTTCATGTTACTATTATTCATGGGTTACTATTCATGAGTTACTATTCACGGGTTACTATTCATGAGTTACTATTCACGAAGTTACTATTCACAAGTACTATTCATGAAGCGTGAAGATGTTTTTGTGGAATTTCTATCTTTTGGTGTCTGAAGTTACATTATTCACGATATACTTGACTATTCACGATACTGCACTATTCACGATACGGTACTATTCAATCGAAAAAATAAAATTTCTTCTTTTCGTCTAAAAACATCTATTCCGGATACTAACTCCGATTGTATCCATGTTTTGATCATTCTCAATTTTACACCACTATGATTATTTTTGAGGTATTTTTGACGTGATAAAACCAAGTACGAATCCTTAATCCTTAATCCTCACATTTTGTTTCACCGATTCGCTTTTTAAAAAATATTTTCATCATCCTCGCCTTAAATTTCATCATCCTCTTCGCCTTAAATGATGATGATTTTGGAATATCTTTGGCCCGTAGAAGTAAAAAGATGAATGATTTCAAGAATATCTTTGGCTCAGAGTGCAAAGATGAACAGTGTTTAAATGAATACGACTTAATCGATGAATATCTTTGCCTCAGAAGTGCAAAGATGAATATTTGATTCCGTATGTATATCGATTGATGTTACAGGATAAAAGATAGACGGTGAACTTTTAAATTCATACATGTAAGATAGTAGTTTGCATTCTCTACTTAACTCTTCTAATGAATTATTATTTCACCGCTAATATTGATTTAAAATTTGTTGTCTATCAGTATTCTATTATATTTTTCCCTCGTTGAAGACTAACGATAATTTGTTGTATATTATCTTAGTCATAATATTCTTTATCGAGCTAGTTGAGCTCACCCTTTTCCTTTTTTGTTCCATTTTTCTCGTGGAGGCGAGAATATAAATGAAAGTACGTAGCCTGGGTAATGGAATGAAGGTTTTAGAAAGGATTGTTTAGTAGTCCTCACCATTTTGTAAAATAATGTATCAATAAATGTGATGAGGATTTATTTGAGTATAGATATTGTCTGAAGATAATATTTGTATTCAAACTCACGCTTTTATCATTGTAATAATAAAGTTGTAGTTGCTTCGCATCATGTATTGACAACTCGTAATGTGTGATGTATACCTATTTTTGGGGCGCCACCAGTTGGTATCGTAGCTTAGGATATGATCTCCATGAGATCGGGGAATGTAACTAGGAGGGAGAGACGAGTAAATCCTTCGCTAAAGGTGTCCTACCTAAGCTTATTTGTTAGTTAATTTAAAGATATAGGATATTATGTGATATATTGATTTCCTTAATTAACCCTTGTTTTACGACAAGATTTTGAGAATGTCGATCGAGAATATTAACAATGGAAATGAGACCGTGGAGATGCTCAGACTCACCAACGAGGAGAACGTGCAACAGTCGGCAATGTTCCTCCCGTGAACAACACCATCGAAAGCGATGATGAACGAGGGATGTTTAGAAGTTTTTTGCGCTCATGCAAAATCGCATTTAGGGAAACTCGTGTTCAAAATACAGAGAGAAATGATAGCAATTACGGGTTGTCACAAAACAAGCAGCTCAAAGAGTCGGGACCACCGAATTTAAGGGAAAGCCGATCCGATCACGGCGTAAACACGGGTCAAACAAATTACCAAGATATTCGATGTCTTGGGATGCACTTGAGAACAGAAGGTTCCATTCGCCACCTTTATGTTCCGTGGCGAGGCGTATCATCGGTGGGAGTCTCAGTGAAGCGCACTCCATCCAAACCGCACTCAAAGATGTCTTGGGAGACGCTTTCAGAAGCTATTTAATGACAAATACTTTCCCGAAAGTGTTCACATATGAAGGAAGTGGAGTTCATCGATTGAACAAAACAACATGACGGTGTCTCAAAGACGAGGCAAAGTTTGCAGAGTTATCCAGTTTGCACCTCATTTGGTGGAGAATGAGGAACGATGACGCGGATGTTTCTTAGAGGTTTGAAACCCCAAGATACGCCAAGATCTCATTTCTCATAAACTTTCTCTATTCAGATGTTGTAAAATGTGGCTCAATTATTAGAGCGAGATAACGAGTACGGCCAACTCGAGGACCACAACCAGATCGTACTCGTAGATAGCGCAACAATGTAATAATGATAACTCATGAGAAAGAAACAGATATTATAAAAATGGTTACCACTCTGGTGGTAATCATGGCCATGAAAATAGAAGAAGCGAGTCGAGGAGATTTTAAAAAGAGGAGATTTAACAACGATCATGTGAAGATGACAAAGGCTTAAAAGAATCGGTTCTAAGGGAGGAGAACGACCACCCATTATATATGCTACAAATGCGAAAAGAGGGACATATCACCAAACCGCCCACAACAGCTCAAGGTATGCTATAATCAGGAAAGGAAGGACATATCGCCGAGATTGTACAAGAATAAACCTAGTTCAATGGGGACTGTGACTCAAAAGATCGTCCCTAAAAGTCAAAGTCAACGATTCCGGAAGAGCGTTTGTTGTGATCGGTCATAATGCGAGAACCCAAACGAGGTGATCACGGTAAGCTATTTATAAATTCTCATAAGTTTATACCTTACTTGATATACCGGTATACCCATTCATTTATCTCTCCGCATGCGCTCAACGCTTAAACTTGACTCCGAGAAATTAGACTTTGACCTATCTCGTGGAAACTCCGTTAGAGAAACTTTCATCACATCCACCGCTTATAAATCTTGTTTGATTCAAGTTGGCACCATTACCTTACCGCTGACCTTATCTCTTTAAAGATACTTGCTTTTGATGTGATTTTAGGGATCGATTGGTTAACTACTCATCATGCCAAAATTGATTGTTTTCGTAAGGTTGTTAGTTTTCATATTCCTAACCAACCTGTCAGACGAATTCAAGCAACTAAACCATTAAAATCGATCACCGCTATATCTAATCATAAAGCTATTCGCTTATTAAAAAACGGATGTCAAGCTTTCTTAGCCCATGTTATGGATTTGAATAAAGACACGCCAAATTTGAATAATATTCCCGTCATTATCGATTTTCCCGACGATTTCAAAGAACTTCCTTGCCTACCCCGTAACGTGAAGTTGAATTCTTTATTGATCTTGAACCCGCATAAAGCCCATTTCTAAAACCCCATATCGAATGGCTCCTATTGAACTTCAGAGTTAAAGGTCCAACTACAGAATTGTTGGACATCGGCTTTCATCCGCCCCAAGACATCTCCTCGGGGTGCTCCTGCTTTTATTTGTAAAGAAGAAAGACGGAGTATGCGACTTTGTATCGACTATCGAATCAACCATGTCACCATCAAGAATAGGTATCCTCTACCTCGTATTGATGACTTGTTTGACCACCGTAAGGGCACAATTCTTTTCAAAATCGATCTTCGCTCGATATCATCACCAAGATTAGAATCGAGGATATTCCAAAGACCGCTTCTTTAACTCTGGTATGGGCATTATGAATTTTAGTCATGTCTTTCGACTAACTAATGCTCCTCGCGCTTTCATGGATATGATGAACCGAGTATTCAAGGAATATTTGATCAATTCGTTGTTGTTTTTATTGATGACATCCTCATATATTCCAAAAGCCGTGAAGATCATGAGCACCATTTGAAGTCGGTACTCCAAAGGCTTCGTGAAAACCAACTATATGCCAAATTGAAGAAATGCGAGTTCGCTTGAGGAAGTAGCATTCCTCGGGCACGCAAATTAAACATGGAGTATCTGCTGATCCGGCCAAGATCAAGCAATACAAAGTTGGGAGCAACCAAGCCTGATCAAGTAAGTACGAGTTTTTGGGCTTAGTCGGTTATTATCGAGATTCGTGGAAGGGTTTTCTAATCGCTACTCCATTAACTCAAATTAACTCGGAAGGATACAAAATTCGCTTGGAGCGCGAAGAATGCGAGAAAGAGTTTCCAAGAGCTTAAGAGGAGACTTATTTCTAAGACTGTTCTAACAATACCATCCGTTCGGATGGATTTGTTATCTACAACGATGCTTCGCAAAGGGTTAGGATGTGTTCTCATGCAACGGGGAAAGTCATAGCCTATGCCTCATGACAACTTAAAGAGTACGAGAGGAATTATCCTACTCATGATCTAGAGTCAAAAGCAATGCTTTCGCTTAAAAAAATATGGAGGCACTATCTATATGGGGAGAAAGTGGAGATATATTCGCACCATAAAAGCCTTAAATATTTCTTCACTCAAAAAGAACTCAACACGCAGCAAAATGACGCTGGCTCGAGCTATCGAAAGACTACGACCACACTATTCAATACCATCCCGGTAAAGTTTAACGGTAGCCGATTTATCGAGTAGAAGATCATATGCGGAACGAAAAGCGATGATGTCAAGTATACGACAGAGCCAACTTTAATAGAAAAAGTTAAGGTTGCTCAAGCCACCGAATTTTGAAATGATGCGCGTATGAAGAAGAAAGTACAAGAAGGAGCTATTCCTAAGCTTAGAATCGATGAAGAAGGAATACTTCGAGTCCACTCTAGACTTTGTGTTCCTAACGACTCGATTTGAAGTACAAGATTACGATGGAGGCACACAATACGCCATTTGCAATCCATCCTCGAAGTACTAAAATGTATCGTGATCTTCGACATACATTTTGGTGGAACAATACGAAGAGAGAGATTGCAAAGTTTATCTCGATGTGTTTAACTTGCCAACGTAAAAGGCGAGCATCTTGTACCTAAGGGTCCGCTGCAACCACTTGAGATTCCTGAATGGAAGTGGAAACACATTACTATGGATTTCGCATTTTGGTCTTCCTACGGCTTCTCAAGGCATCAATGCTATTTGGGTTATTGTTGATAGATTAACCAAGTCCGCTTCATTTCTTGCCGATACGGAGACTTATTCCTCGAACGCCTTGCTAGTACGTACGTGAATGAGATTGTGAGGTTGCATGGCATGCCCGTATCCATAGTTTCGGATCGCGACCCAAGATTCACTTCAAGATTTTGGGTTAGCTTGCAAAAAGCTATGGGCACGGATTTGCGATTTAGTTCAAAGATACCATCCCCAAACCAGACGGACAATCGAGAGGACTATTCAAACTCTCAAGATCTATTAAGACTCGTGTCCTAGACTTCAAGGGTAGTTGATAAGTATTTACCATCGTGGAATTCTCCTACAACAACAAAGCTATCGTGCAAGTATAGTGTGGCTCCATTCAAGCATTATATGGACGAAAATGTCGCTCACCAATATGTTGGGATGAGGTGGGTGAAGCAACATTGTTGGGACCCGAAAGTTAAGACGTATTTACTCACCGAAAAGATCCAAATGATTCGACAACGATACAAACGGCACAAGATCGACAAAAGAGTTATGCGGATCTTCATCGAAAGGACGGGAATTTAATGTAGGGATCATGTATTGTCATGAAGTTGCTCCATGGAAGGGAGTTACAAGATTTGGGAAGAGAGGAAAGCTCAATCCACGATTTATCGGTCCATTTCAAATTCTCGACCGAGTAGGAAATGTAGCCTATAGACTCATGCTAGCTCCTCCGAGTATGTCTCGTGTTCATAATGTGTTTCATATATCCGCATTTCAGAAATATGTGAAAGACCCGAACCACGCGATCGAAAGTTAGAACCGACGAGATAGCCAAGACTTAACGTATGAGGAGGTACCTGCCAAGATCTTGGATAGAAAGGAGCATGTCCCACGCTAAAAAGGTCATACCACAAGTTAAAGTTTTATGGAGGAATCATGCTATAGAGGAAATGACCGAATTGAAACTAAATGAAAGCGAGGTATCCTCACCTTTTCAAACACTGTGTACGTGACGCCAATTTCGAGGACTAAATTTCATAAGGAGGGAGGTTGAAGACCCTCAAATTTTTTAAATAAAAGGAATTTCCTTTATTTATTATTTTGAAATAGTAAGGGTTGATTTGATTAATGTGGATAGTTAAGGGTTAAATACGCAAATATTTCAAAATAAGCAAGTGGTTATAAAATATTCATTATCGCTTCTGAATATTCGTTTGGTCGTGGAATATTCAGATCGCTTTGGGAATATTCGTATTTACTACAATGCAGCCCATGTGGGGCCCCATAACTAAAGCGATTGATGAAGAAAACGACAAATATAAGTTGTTTTTAAATAACTGCAGAAGTTGTTACCAAGTTAATACCGTTGAATACCCTATGGTTAAAACACACTAATACGCTGCTGTTGAAAGAATTAACACCAGATTGCACCAATTATTGATTCTTACGTAGAAGAAGGCACTACTCAATAATGGTTACAAATTATTATCGCTCAAAGATTTTATCGAGTTAATAATTGTCATGCTTGATATTTTATATCATTGTTGTTTCAATAATTGTCATTACACAAAGATTTTTCATTATCGGCTAATAATTCATATTATCCAATAATATTATAAGATAACATTATTGGCAATGTCTAGAAAGTTCTGCCTCAAGGAGAGGTTTGGTCACCTAATCATGCCGCCAGTAGAAGAAAAATTCTATCGAAAGCCCCTCTTCCCTGAACCGCCTCATTAAATATCATGATTCGTAATATTATTTGTGAATAATTAATTATTGATTTATATGATGAGAAAAATATTGATTTTATGTGGATATAGATGGAGAAAATTTTAAAATGACAATTGTTGAAAATTAATATTTTATCTTTTTTCCGATAAAATAATTCATTTAAATATATTATTTTAATAATATATTAATCTATGATATTTTTACAACGAATGTGGGATATATGAGTATACGAGGAGGAAGAGTATTTTTGTTGCAATAAATGTTTAAAACATGTTAAACATGTCTGGTGGACCCCATTTATCGATCAAATTTGATTATAAATGTAAAATCGCCTGCTTGTGGGATTTCGGTCGATTTCTGTTTGGAATTTGGAAAAACTTTCTTCTACAAAGTTGTAGAGAATTGAATTTCCTATAAAACTCGCGAGATTCGAATTTTCTGATGAAAGGGCTATTTATTATGAATTATTGAAGTTCAAGTTCAAATAATTGATTTTTGAAAGTTTTAATTAATTTTAATAACAAAACGTTTTTTTTTTTTTTGTCATTATTAGTGGCTGAATTCAGATGGTCAGATGGTCGAGGTGGGCGAGGAATTTAATATATATTATATTAATATTTTATTAAATTTTCTGCTTGGTGTTCTAAGCATTTTCCTATAAATAGGGTGCTTAGGTTAGAATTGAAAATCACACCGTAAACCAAAGTTTTCTCTCTCTATATTATCGAGTTTATTCTTGTGAGTATTTTGAGTATACTTTGAGTATTGCTATACTAAGTGCAAGTTCCCTTCAAAGACTATTATTCCAGATTCTATCAAGTATACCGATCTTCGAGGTAAGGGATATTATTTTTTTCAGAATGATATTATTTCTTCAATATCATTATAATCGAAATGTTGATCCAAGTTTTTATCAAATTTGAACTTTTTTCATGCTCAAGTTACTATTCATGGGTTACTATTCATGAGTTACTATTCACGAAGTTACTATTCATGAAAGTTACTATTCACGAAGTTACTATTCACAAGTACTATTCATGAAGCGCGAAGATGTTTTTGTGGAATTTCTATCTTTTGGTGTCTTGAGTTACTATTCACGATACTCGGACTATTCACGATACTAAGACTATTCACGATACTGCATTATTCAATCAAAAAATAAAATTTCTTCTTTTCGTCTAAAACATCTATTCGGATACTAACTCGATCAGATCCATGTTTTGATCATTCTCAATTTTACACCACTATGATTATTTTTGAGGTATTTTTGGACGTGGATAAAACCAAGTACTTAATCCTTAATCCTTAATCCTCGTCATTTTGTTTCACCGGATTCGCTTTTTTAAAAAATATTTTCATCATCCTCGCCTTAAATGATGAATATTATGGAATATCTTTCTTAAGAATATCTTCGCCCAGTAGTGCAAAAGATGAATGATTTCAAGAATATCTTTAGTAGTAGTAAGTGCAAGATGAACAGTGTTTAAATGAATATGACTAATCGATGAATATCTTCGGCTCAGAGTAAAGATGAATATTTGATTCCAGATGTATATCGATTGATGTTACAGGATAAAAGATAGACGATGAACTTTTTAAATTCATACATGAAGATAGTAGTTTGCATTCTCTACTTAACTCTTCTAATGAATTATTATTTCACGCGTAATATTGATTTAAAATTTGTTGTCTATCAGATTCTATTATATTTTCCCTCGTCAAGACTAACGATAATTTGTCAGATATTATCTTAGTTATAATATTCTTTATCGAGCTAGTTGAGCTCACCCTTTTCCTTTTTGTTCCATTTTTCTCGTGAGGCTAGAATATAGCGAGTACGCAGTAGCTGGGGTATGGAATGAAGGTTTTAGAAAGGATTGTTTAGTAGTCCTCACCATTTTTGTAAAATAATGTATCAATAAATGTGATGAGGATTTATTTGAGTATAGATATTGTCTAGAAGATAATATTTGTATTCAAACTCACGCTTTACTGCTTGTAATAATAAAGTTGTAGTTGTTTCGCATCTATGTATTGACAACCTTTAATGTGTGATGTATACCTATTTTGGGGGCGCCACAATAATTGATATTGATTTCTATACATTTATTGTATATCTTAACTTGCAGGGCAAATTTGTTGCTCACCCTTGCTATAAATAAAACATTTCAGTTAGGATCGAAGAGGACAGCGGATCGAAGAAGAACAAAGGCAAGATGCTGGAATAGTTAATAAACAATATTATTATTATGTTGTATTGTAAACCCTTTTTGTTTATCTAAGGGGTATGTTTGTAATGTTAAGGTTAGTAGACCTGGGACTTATGTATTAACAACTTATGTTAATGACTTATGTATTCCTATTTATATATGAATGGGTAGTTAATTGGTATTATATTGTGGATCGTGAACACCAAACTCGGGGGTCAGGTAACCTGGATTTGGGGGTGTCACTAGTCGGTATCAAAGTTAGAGTCCAAGGTGTCACCAAGTTAGTAGAAGAGCCGTAGGTTATAAACCTTATGTGGGGTGGGGGAAAACCCTAGGATTATAACCATACATGACATAGAGAAAACTCATTTAGAGTTCTAAGTAAGGGATGCCGAAGTGCATCAATAGTGAGATATGTGGACACATAGTGTGAGAATTTTGTACTAGTGAAGTACTAATCAAGTTGTTTAAACCGATCGTAGGATGTCCGGAGAAGATCAAACGAGTGCGAGATGTTAATTTCGTTGCACCAATGCCGAAGCCGAGGTGCCAAGAAAAGTGAATCGGTTGAGAAGGTGGGAGAAGATGAACCTATAGTTAATCTCGGGAGTGATCATGATGATTATCCCGAGATGTATCTGAGTGGAAATGAGGATGCAGAGTTTGAGCCAGCTAAAGTGAAGTTAAAGAATAAGACTAAAGTTGAAGAACAAGATCAACTAGCTGCAGAAGTTCAAGAACTCCGGAGCAAAGTGTTTCTCTTGGAGCAGCTATGGAAGACAGAGCGAGCATACGCGAAATGACTGAAGAAAGGAACGAGCTCAAGGCGCAGGTAGAAAGGATGAAGACGAAAGGTGATGAATCGTCTGAAGGGACGATCAAGCAGTAGAAAGACAAGAAAAAGAGGAAGAGGGACAACGACAGCCCTAATTCTGAAAAGTCAAGCCCGAAGAAGAAGCAAGCCCGTAGCAAGTGTGGGAAGACTAATGCAGGAGAATGCATGATGTGGAAGAATGTGTGCTTTAACTGTAAGCAGGAAGGACATATTTCTCTGCATTGTCCTAAGCCAAATTTGAGGAAATGTTTTTCATGTGGACAGACGGGTCACGGATTCAACAAGTGTCCCATCAAGAAGAAGAGTGGTGAAGGGAGTGGTCGGTAGACAACTTAGATATATGTAATAGTATCTTTTGGGTAGAAGACTATGATATTAAGTGTTGTAATATCGAAAACGATGTGTGAACATATGTAAATATAAATATGTTTGTATGAATGAAATCTTTATTTTCTATATGAATATAAGATTAAGATTAATTTGTGTGTTCTTAAAACTCATACTTATGGTAAGTTATCACCTCATAATTATATGAAATGTTTTGAACCCCTCAAATGAATGGACGCCAAAGGTCCTGACTAGATAAGTTCATACACTCATATAATTGTGGCAAGTTCTCAACTCATAGGTGTGGTAAGTTTGATTTAACCGGTAATAATTATATGTGAAGGGAGAATTGCAACTTCTCGTAAAGTTGTGTTAATAATCCCGATATGATTTAAAAAGGAATAGTAATATGTGAAGTACTAAATGTACTATGTGCTATTTGAATAAATATGCAATTATATGAGAATTTTGTATTGAATTCTTATTGTGTTAAGAATTTGTGTAAAGAAAGAGAATTAATGTACAATTTTTATTTAAATCGATCATGCTTCCTGCATTTACAAAATCGAAACCAACGAGAAGAACAATCAAGAAATAACGAAGGAGGTCAAGCAGACCCAATGCAGAATTTTGTAGATATGATAGCCCAAGCTATGGAGAATAGAGCTCCAGTAGCAAGAGGAAGGGCGAGAGGACAGGCAACAGATAAATTAGCTAACTTCAAAGACTTTAAAGCGGTAGGACCACATGAATTTAAAGGAACCACAGATCAGATTGAAGCCCAAACTTGGGTGAAGGAGATGGAGAAAGTATTCGTCATTGCGCGAGTGGCAGAAGAGCAGAAGACGACTTTTGCAACTTATCTGATGAAAAGAGAAGCCAATTATTGGTGGGAGACTAATCAGGCCAGAGCTGGTACAACAGTGGTGTTGTGGACAAGATTCAAGGAACTGTTCTTTGAGAACTACTTCTCACCGAGTATGCAATCCAGGATGGAAGTTAAATTCTTAGAACTTAAGCAGGAGAACATGTCGGTATCTGAATATGCTGCCAAATTCAATGAGCTGGCAAGATTTGCACCTCATCAGGTGGACACAAAGGCGAGAAAGGCAAGAAGATTCGAGAACTGATCGAAACTAGGAATATTCAACAAGGTAGCGGTATTGTGATTAACACGTCACAAGGCGTTGATGGAAAAGCGTTAATCATCAAGGAGGGAGAGAAGCTGCGTCTCGATTTCATCAGGATAAGAAGAAGAAGATAAATGACGGAGGAAGCAGTGGAGGTAGTAACCCGAATAAGAGGAAATTGAGCGAGAATACCCAAATGGGTAGCAAAACTGAAGATAATAGGAAAGGAAGGGGGCCGTGTCCAAATTGTGGGAAGAACCATGCTGGAGTTTGCCTGAAGAAGAAAGGAGTCTGTTATAACTGCGGGCAAGAGGGGCACATGTCGCCCAATTATCCCAGTCCGAAGAAAATTCAAGGTTGCTTTGGATGCGGATCGACTGATCATTTGGTTCGGAATCTGTTCAAGAAGAATGCGAAAAAGGAAAGTGGCAACAAGGGACCTAGTGGCGGAACTCGGCAACTCGAGAACCTCCGCATAACCAGAAGCACCAATCTACAGCATACATTCAACATGATGGCGCATGATGCATGCAAGCTACTCGTGAGGTAGCAAAGCAGTAATGATTTCGCTTTAGAAATTTAATTACGCGAGTATTATGAGTTAGATAATTTCAGAACTGCTTTTCTTTTATAGATTCAAGTCACAGGTTAGAATTTGAAACACAAATTTATATTGTGTTGATAAAAAAAATGAATTGATGATACAACTTTAAAAGATTGTAGAGAATAAGAAAGCGGTGATTCCGAGGACGGAATCATTTTAAGGAGGGGTGAATGTGATAACCTGAGATTTCGAATAATCAAAAATTTACGAATAATTTTTTTTAATATTAATATTAATTATTAATATTGTGTTGTGTAACTGTGATACGAGTTTGGAGAATGAGTCAATTTGTATATTTACTAATAAATTTTAAAGTAGAGTTGTGCTTAACAGCATGAGAAACCCTAACCCTAGTTACGGATAGGGATTCGATAGAAAATATAATTAAAAAAATTATATTAATATGTATGTGTTTGAACAGTATAGAATTTTTGATCAATGATTTATCGGATAAGGTTTAAAAATTATAAGCCCTAATAAGAGATTAGAAACCCTAATCTCAGGATTAGAAACCCTAACGTACCGATAGAAACCCTAATCGTATGACGGGAAACCCTAATTTAAAATCCGGGCATCCTAAAACCCTAATTAGGAAACCCTAATCCTAATTGGGAAGCCTAATGTGTGTATTAAACTTTAATATGATTAGAAAACCCTAATTATATTTTAGTTATTCTAATTTTCTATTTTACAAACCTAATTGTAACTTGGAAATTTTATTTTCTATTAGAAACCCTAATTCACGGGTTGTAAACTCTAATGACCATTTCACTAATCACTAAATTAAGTAATTTTAATTAGGAATATAATCCTAATTAGCAAGATTGAATTTTATGATTAGGAAATATTAATATAATTATTGAATCCTAATTATAAATTTGGAGTATTAATTTTCTATTTTGAAAACCGAAATTCGAAAATCTTGGAAATTAAATTGCAAACCTAAAGGGTTTAAACCCTAAACCCTAAAGGGTTCAAACCCTAAATCCTAACCTAAACCCTAAACCCTAAGGGTTTGTGAATTGGACAAGATTGCCCTTAAAATTTATTTTATAAATGACAAAAATGTCCTTTTTCATTATTTATTTAGTTAACTTGTAAATTGTCCAAGACCTTTAGTGGGTGACCTAACCATTTGACTTGGTGACTTAAAAACATCCAGCAAATTAGTCTAAAATCGTCCAACACATCAGATCTTGCAACATATCATCATATATATTGATTTGGGAGAGAGAAAGTGTACAAAAATTGCCATATTGCTAACTTGCTCTCACCAACTCCCTCTCTCTCTAGAACCTTCAATTCCTCAAGTAATTCAGTCTATAATCGATTCATTAGAACACCAAAAAGATAAGGAGATCATAGATCAAGATTTGATAAGAGAAGGTATAGCCCTAAATTTATATTTGATCTTGTATGCTAAGAACGTTTTTGTGTTTTTGTGTTTAGATCTTTGCTAGAGGATGTTTTATGTTGATCTATGATGATCAAACATATATCCATAGCATCAAAGTGCCTTAAAAAGGAGTTTTTCAAAATCTGTCCAAGAA
Source organism: Panax quinquefolius (assembly GCA_020205615.1). Taxonomy (NCBI): domain Eukaryota; kingdom Viridiplantae; phylum Streptophyta; class Magnoliopsida; order Apiales; family Araliaceae; genus Panax; species Panax quinquefolius. Next base: position 55,939,266 of record CM035172.1, on the reverse strand, counting down.
TAAAATCTGTGGTCTGACAAGCTAATGTCAGGGGCCACATATTCTTGTTCGTTTGTTAGTTTTGTTTTTTTAAGTTTTGTATTTGTAGCCTGGTATGAGATCTTTCATCTGGAAGTGAAACTTCAGTCATTGGGTATCTAGATTTCATTTTATAGACGATCAAACCACGTTGACCAAGCATGACTAGACTAATTCTGGGTAACCCAGAAAGTATTTTTCAGTCTCTAACAAGCTTTTCAAAGTCATATATCTGACAGGTTTTTTGTTGTTTGTTGATGTTGTTGTAATACATGTGTAGCCTGTTGTTTGGAATGCAGATCCATGCTTTAATATCCTTTATATCACTAATAGGAACGAAGTAATAGGTGGTCAAAGTAGACCACTCGGTTATTGAACGCTTTCGGAAAACCCGTAAACGAATGAACTAAGCCTCTGGCGACTTTTGTATCGAAATTTGGATCTTACGAGGTTAATATGTTTTAGTTGATTTGTTTCTATCTTGTTGTTCCTTGTCATGTGGGCTAGAAGTATAAATCAAGAAATCATTTGTTCGATGACCAGAACCTAGATATAATCGAGCATCAAAGTGGGTACTGAATCGTTCGGGTTTCGGGCAACCCGTAAAACCCAGGAACACGTTGTCAGTACATTTGGAGATTCAGATCTCCTTGATGAGAAGTGGTATGACAAAATTGATAACGGAATATTGTAGTATTACATACATGCTACAATATCGAAGTCATAAATTGACTATAGAAGATTCGAGAAGCAAATTAAGGCCGGTCAAACCATGCACCTTGAACACTGACTTTGTCAGTGTTCTTGAGCCAAGAACACCAAAGGCAACAGACAAGTGTCGCTAAAGGCTATTAGCGACGGTTTTAATTAATTTTATTTTCTGAATATTCCGAAAATTATTTTAAAATAGAAATAAATTATAAAAATTGCTAAAAATGATTTTAAAAATCATTTTAAATTCAGAAAAATAACTTTTAATTTTTTGGGACATTTTTCTTTAATAATTATAATTATTTGAATAGAAATGATATTTAATTTATTTAATTAGTGTATTAAATAAATTAGAGAAAAATAATTTAATATTATGAAAAATCATTTTAAATAATAATAATGTATATAAAAATATTTTGAGTTATAAAATGTGACTTTTAATATTTTTGGAGAATTTTCATTAATAAATTAATATTAATGATACTTACATTTATTTAATTATTAAATTAAATAAATAAGTTAAAAATGATTTTTGATTTAAAAATCATTTTAAATAAGAATAAAGTGTTAGAAAATATTTGGAATTATAAAATATAATTTTCAATATTTTTGGAGAATTTTCATTAATAAATTAATATTAATGATATTAGATTTATTTAATTATTATATTAAATAAATGATTTAAAATAATATTATTGATTTAAAATCATTTAGAAATGAGAAAAATGTTTAAAAATATTTGAAGTGATAATTAATTACTTTTAATATTTGATGATAATTTTATTAATATTTAAATATTAATGTTGATGAATTAAAATGATTTTAATTACTTTAAAAATCATTTAAGTAGAATATTTATGATTTAAAATATTTTTTAAGTTATTAATAATAACTTTAATATTTTGACAAATATGTTATTAATATTTTTATATTGTTAAATATTAATAATGATAAGATTATTTGATAGTTAAATCATTTAAAAATGATTTAAGTGTTTGAAAAATTATTATAAATTATAATAATTATTTATAAATTATTAAAAGCTTCCGAAAAATATTATAAATCGATATTCGACTTATCTAAAATAATATTGAAGCTTAGAGACCAAGTTTAATTGACAATCAATATGTTAATTGTCGGATAGGGTGACTAGAACTCCGAGAATGGACCAAATCCAACTTGCAATCGAAATAGTTAAACTTGATAAGTGTTTATATAGGTTATAAACACTAATGTGGCTATGTGGTAATGTGCTCAGGAGAAGTTTGATTGAAAAATATAGTGTTCCATGTTATAAATGATTGTCTTTAATCAGGAGATTCCGTTCATTGAATATAGGTCTTACGAAAGCGCTTAATTATATTGTGTAGTATGTAATCAACGCTTAAGGCAAGTTTCTGACTCAACCTTGAGTTATATTCATTCAATTATTATAATGGTTAATTATTGCTAATTATACCATGTCTGTGGGAATTTATTGTTGATTATTCGCAGTTAAGATATGTATTAATAATTCAAATTGAATTACCGATTCTGAGAATATACATTTGTAGAATAACTATTGTTGGATATTCATATACGTAGAAGATAGAATCGACAAAGATGAGATAATTCTGCTTATTGTCAACTTATGTTGAGAAATGTCTTAGCTAATTATTCCGCCGCATTTAACATTTGTTAGAACTTGATAAATTCGAGAAAAGAATTCAATTGTTATTGGTAGATCGATGCCAATTATTTTGCTTAGATCGATAAGTAAATAGAAATTGAAATCATTGTGTTTCGTTGTTATATCAAATTTTGATTCAAAGACCGAGATGAACAACCTTTTTATAAAGGGAACATTTTAGGTCGATATTCACCATTATGCATTACCGTTAAGTATTATGCATAATATAGGTACACTTGAGTTAATCGGCTCTAAGTACTTTGCAGAGGGTATGATTTAATCTTTATGGTTATCTCGATACTCGTGCAATGCGTATCAAAGTAAATCTTTGATAGATACCCGAGAAAATAAGTTCAAAGATCTGGTGAGATCACTCAGCATAAATCTGGAAAACATTCCACTTTGCTATTTCAGAGAATTAATTCTTGATTATTCATTGAATATCGTAGAAAACTTTGAAAGCGTTGTACTATTTCATTATCAGATTATTGTAGCAGAAAATGTTAGAATAATTGATATTGATTTCTATACATTTATTGTATATCTTAACTTGCTGGGCAAATTTGTTGCTCACCCTTGCTATAAATAAAACATTTCAGTTAGGATCGAAGAGGACAGCGGATCGAAGAAGAACAAAGGCAAAGGCAAGATGCTGGAATAGTTAATGAACAATATTATTATTATGATGTATTGTAAACCCTTTTTGTTTATCTAAGGGGTATGTTTGTAATGTTAAGGTTAGTGGACCTGGGACTTATGTATTAACAACTTATGTTAATGACTTATGTATTCCTATTTATATATGAATGGGTAGTTAATTGGTATTATATTATGGATCGTGAATACCAAACTCGGGAGTAAGGTAACCCAGATTTGGGGGTGTCACATGACTCTTTTAAAATATAGTTGTATGTCTTTGGCATGTAGTGCAAAGATGAATTGTTAAAGAATATCTTTGGCCGTGGTGTAAAGATGAATTTATTAGTATGATTATGAGCAGGAATTCTGATTTGGTATAACCATGATTTTTTATGTTTCAGGTGAAGATAGGTGATGAGAATTATCTTCGTCCTAGTTGCGAAGAGGAATTTAGAACCACAATTATGATTATGAGTTATTCATATGATTGTGACGTGAACCTGCTGATTTATTTTACATGGATAAAACATTATTGGTGGACTTTTAACATAGAAAGATAATAGACCTTATGGTCTATTTGACTCTTCTAATGGATCGCTCGTTCACCGGAACTATGGTTGAAAAGTTTTATCATCTACCATATGTTCTAAATCTACGATTTATTATTGATGAAAGCTTTATTGATAATTTAATTATCTTTAGTCATGATATTCCTTCTCGGGCTAGTTGTGCTCACCCTTTCTATTTCACAATTCCTTTCTGTAATAAGAGTGTTGCCGTGGTTGAATGGGGATAACAGGGAATAGAATAGTGGTTAGTCAGGAGGTTCTCCTTAAACAAGATAAAAAGTGTGTTGTATTCTATACAATATTTAGTAGTTATATTTGGTGAATCAAATAGGGTGAGGTGAACCCAACTTTGGAAGGGTGTTTTGCCACTATCATACAAGATGTCTAATGACATACAACCTCGTGTTATCATAAGATGTGGTTGTGCGCATCCACTTCTTCGAGTATATCTACGGACACTACCTATATGATCTTGGAGTTGATTTAAAATATAATATTTAGTTGGAGACAAAGGAGGAGATGCTTATATGTCAAGAGAAGACTCACCATCGGAAAGAAGATGATAGTAATCTTCTCGCTTTTCTTTGGGGTCTATTGGGTCAACCAAGGATAATTACTGTGGCCATATGATATCTATTATAACCTGCACGCACGGCCTCCCATATGTACGAAGGTTTCCCTTGAGCACTTCCCAAAGATTTTAGTTTCTAAAATGCTTCTTTGACTATACTTTTATGTAAAGTACCATTAGTAAGGTTGTGGTCGAGGCACTATGAGAGTTACATACATTTGTATTAAAACTCACGATTAACTGTGTGGTCGTATTCTATCTGACGCATTTCCAACAATTGTATAAATGAAGTTGTATTTAAATTTTGTACCACGATCCATGCACTCGGAATGGGTGATGTATACCTAATTTTGGCGCCACATTTGGTATCGAGCTTAGGGATATGGTCATTGGCCGCAGATAAGAGTCTAGAACTAGGAGGGAGAGACGAAGTTATATACTTCGCTAGTGTGTGACTTACCTAAGTTTGAAATTGTTTACTTGATAAGTTGACAAATTGTGATATGTCAATTAACCTTTGTTTTGAAGATATATTCTAGAATGATATCCCAAAATACGAGAGATGAGCAATGGAAAAATCATGATATCTGGAGGATATAACCGAGAAGGTACAATCCGAAAAGAAAGCAAGGTATTCTCATCTCTTCAATATCGTATCGTATTTAATTTTCGAGGGCTTAAATTATACAACACCCATTCACTACTTCTATATCATTAAATAAATGGTACGAAACAACTATTATTTAACTTTAATAATAAAACATAAAAACACGTGAGTTTAAATACAAATATTGTCATCTAGACAATATCCACACTCAAATAAGTCCTCATTACAATTATTGATACATTATTTTACAAAAATGGTGAGGACTACTAAAACGACTTTCTAAAACCTTCATTCCATACCCTGACTAGTACTCGCTACATTCTCACCTCCGAGAAGAAAAAAATGGAACAAAAAGGAAAAGGGTGAGCTCAACTAGCCCAAGAAAGAATATTATGACCAAGATAATATAGAACAAATTATCGTTAGTCTTCAACGAGGAAAAATCTAATAGAATACGATAGACAATAAGTTTTAAATCAATATTAGCAGTGAAATAATAATTCATTAGAAGAGTTAAGTAGAGAATAAAATCTACTATCTTCATATATGAATTTAAAAGTTCATCGTCAATATTTTATCCTATAACATCAATCAATATATATCTGAAATCAAATATTCATCTTTGCACTATAGGCCAAAGATATTCATCGATTAGTCATGTTCATCTAAACACTGTTCATCTTTGCACTACTGGGCCAAAAAGATATTCATCGAAAAATCATTCATCTTTTTGCACTACAAAGGCCAAAGATATTCATTTATATCATCATTTAGACCGAGAGGATGATGAAAAATTTTTAAAGAAAAGCGAATCCGGTGAAACAAAAGAATAAATATTAAGGATTAAGTATTTTAATTTATTCCATGTCCAAAAATACCTCATAAATAATCATAGTGGGAGTAAAATTCAAGAATGATCAAAACATGGATACAATCAAAGCTAGTATCCATAATAGATATTTTGAAACGAAAAAATAAAAATTTGAATAGTTTTTAATGAATAGTGTACGTATCGTGAATATGTCGTATCGTGAATAGTAACTCAGATACTAAAAGATAGAAATTTCACAAAAAATTATCATGCTTAAGTGAATAGTACTTAAGTGAATAGTAACTCATGAATAGTAACTCGTGAATAGTAACTCATGAATAGTAACTCATGAATAGTAACTCCGACATGAAAAAGTTCCAAATTTGATAAAAAGTTCCAACCAATATTTCGGCATAATGATATTGAAGAAATAATATCATTTTTTAAAAAATAATATCCCTTACCTCAAAAGAATAAGTACTTACATTTGGATATAGTCTTTGAAAGAACTTGCACTATATATACAATACTCAAAGTACTAAAATACTCACAAAAATATGCTCGATATATCGAGAGAGAAAGAGAGAAAACTTGGGTTTACGGTGTGATTTTCAATTCTAACTTAAGCACCTATTTATAGGAAAATGCTTAGAACACCAAAGCGAGAAAATTTAATATAATATTAATATATTATATAAAAATTCTTCACGCTACCAAATCGAGATCCAAACATCAACCACCAATAGTCAACTAAATCAAAAAAACGTTTTTGTTATTAAAATAATTAAAACTTTCAAAAATCAATTATTTGAACTTGAACTTCAATAATTCATAATAAATAGCCCTTTTATCGAAAATTCAAATCTTGGGACTTTTATAGGAAATTCAATTCTCTACAACTTTGCGAAAGAAAGTTTTTCCAAATTCCAAACAAAATTGACCAAAATCCATAAGCAGACGATTTTACAATTTATAATCAAATTTGATTCGAGAAATGGGCCCACATACATGTTTAACATGTTTTAAAACAACTTTTGCAACAAAAATACTCTTCCTCCTCATATACTCATATATCCCACATTCATTGTAAAAATATCATCATTATTATATTATAATAATATAATAAAATATTATTTTATCGAAAAAGATAAAATATCGATTTTCAACAATTGTCACTTTAAAAATTTTCTCCATCTATATCCACATAAAATGAATATTTTCCTCATCATATAAATCAATAATTAATTATTCACAAATAATATTACGAAATCACAATCTTGACGACGAGGCGGTTCCGGAAAGAGGGGCTTTCAATAAGGATTTCTCCTTCTTGGCGTATGATTAGGTGACCAAACCTCTCCTTGAGCGAACTTTCTAGACATTGCCAATAATGTTTTCTAATAATATTATTCAGATAATATGAATTATTGCTTCGATAATGGAAAATACTGTGTAGTGACAATTATTGAAACAACAATAATATAAAATATCAACGCAACAATTATTGAATCAATAAAATAAAATACTGAACAGTAACTACTGTAACAATTATTGAGTAGTGCCTTCTTACGTAAGAATCAATAATTGGTGCAATCTGGTATCTTCTTGTGCGACAATGCGTATTCTTGTGTTTTTTAACCACCAGGTATTCCAACAGTGTTAACGGTAACAACTACGTCGTTATTTATAAACAACTTATACTTGTCGTTTTCTTCATCCAATCGCTTTTTCGTTATGGGGCCCACAAAAGGCTGCGCCGTCGTACGAATATTCCCCTACATGAAGAATATTCCACGACCAAACGAATATTCCCCGACAACAATGAATATTTTATAACCACCTGCTTATTTAAAAATATTTGCGCATTTTACCCATAACTAACCACATTAATCAATTCAACCCTTACTATTTCAAAATAATAAATAGAGGAAATTAAATTTCATTTATAAAAAGTTGGGGTCTTACAACCTTCCCTTCTTATGAAATTTCGTCCTCGAAATTGACGTACGTACCTGGTGTTTCGAAAAGGTGAGGATACCTCTTTTTCATTTCTGATTCTAACTCCCAGGTCATTTCTTCAATAGCATGGTTTCTCCACAAAACCTTAACTTGTGGTATAACCTTAGTGCGTAAGACATGCTCTTTCCTATCCAAGATCTTGACAGGTACCTCCTCGTATGTTAAATCTTCGGCTATCTCGTCTGGTTCTAACTCAATAATGTGGTTCGGGTCCTTCACATATTTACGAAGCACAAATATGTGAAAAACGTTATGAACACGAGACATGCTTGGAGGTAACGCGAGTCTATAGGCCACATTTCCTACTCGTTCAAGAATCTGAAATGGACCAATAAATCGTGGATTGAGCTTTCCTCTCTTCCCGAATCTTGTAACTCCCTTCCATGGAGCCACACTGACAATACATGATCCCCGATACTAAATTCCACGTCCTTTCGATGAAGATCCATAAACTCTTTTATCGATCATGTGCCATTTGTATATCGTCGTTGTCGAATCATTTGGATCTTTTACGTAGTCATACGTACCAACTCTCGGTCCCAACAATGTTGCTTCACCCACCTCATCCCAACATATTGGAGAGCGACACTTTCGTCCATACAATGCTTGAATGGAGCCACACCTATACTTGCACGATAAGCTTGTTGTTGTAGGAAAATTCCACCAATGGTAAATACTTATCCCAACTCCTTTGAAATCGAGGACACAAAGTCTTAATAGATCTTCAAGAGTTTGAATAGTCCTCTCGATTGTCCGTCCGTTTGAGGATGGTATCTTAGAACTAAATCAATAAATCCGTGCCCATAGCTTTTTGCAAGCTAACCCAAAATCTTGAAGTGAATCTTGGGTCACGATCCAAAACTATGGATACTGGCATGCCATGCAATCTTACAATCTCATTTACGTACATACTAGCAAGACGTTCAAGGGAATAAGTCTCACGTATAGGCAAGAAATGGGCTGACTTGGTTAATCTATCAACAATAACCCAAATCGCATCTATGCCTTGAGAAACCTTGGGAAGACCCGTAACGAAATCCATAGTAATGTGTTCCCACTTCCATTTCAGAATCTCAAGTGGTTGCAATGGACCCTTTGGTACTTGATGCTCCGCCTTTACACGTTGACAAGTTAAACACATCGAGATAAACTTTGCAATCTCTCTCTTCATATTGTTCCACCAAAATGTATGTCGAAGATCACGATACATTTTGGTACTTCCAGGATGGATTGCAAATGGTGTATTGTGTGCCTCCATCATGATCTTGTACTTCAAATCAGAATCATTAGGAACACAAAGTCTAGAATGGACTCGAAGTATTCCTTCTTCATCGATTCTTGCTTCTGGAATAGCACCTTCTTGTACTTTCTTCTTCATAATCATCGACTCAAGATTACGTGGCTTGAACAACTTTAACTTTCTCGATTAAAGTTGGTTCTATCGTATATATTGACATCATTGCATGGGTCCCCGGTCTTGAATTCTATCTTCATCTTTTGTAAATCACACAAAATGGGCCTTTGTTTTAACAACATCGCATTTGTTCCGCGTATGATCTTCTACTCGATCGCGTCGGCTACCGTTTCGCTTTTCGGGATGGTATTGAATAGTGTGGTCATAATCTTTCAATAGCTCGAGAGCCAGCGTCGTTCTTAGCATGTTAAGTTCCTTTTGGGTGAAGAAATATTTGAGGCTTTTATGGTGCGAATATATCTCCACTTTTCCCCATATAGATAGTGCCTCCAGATCTTTAGCTCGAAAATGACTGCTGCCAACTCTAGATCATGAGTAGGATAATTCCTCTCATATTCTTTAAGTTGTCGCGAGGCATAGGCTATGACTTTCCCACGTTGCATGAGAACACATCCTAACCCTTTTCACTCGAAGCATCATTTGTAGATAACAAATCCATCCGAACCAGATGGTATTGTCAAAGCAGTGCGAAATGAGTCTCCTCTTGAGATCTTGGAAACTCTTCTCGCATTCCTCGCTCCATACAATTTTTGTATCTTTACTGAGTCGGTGAGTTAACGGAGTAGCGATTCTAGAAAATCCTTCCACAAATCTCAGATAATAACCATTAAGCCCAAAAGCTACGTACTTGGTCACCGTCTTTGGTTGCTCCCAACTTTGTATTGCTTGAATCTTCGGCCAAGGTCAATAGACACTCCATGTTTTGACACCATGTGCCCAAGAAATGCTACTTCCTCAAGCGAACTCGCATTTCTTGACTTGGCATATAGCTTGTTATCACAAGCCTTTGCGATACCGACTTCAAATGGTGCTCATGATCTTCACGGCTTTTGGAATAGATGAGGATGTCATCAATAAAGACAACAACGAATCCTGATCCAAATATTCCTTGAATACTCGGTTCATCATATCCATGAAAGCGCGGGAGCATTAGTCAATCAAAAGGACATGACTAGGAATTCATAATGCCGTCTGAGTTAGTTAAAGCGATCTTGGAATATCCTCGATTTTAACCTTGGTGATGATATCCGAATAAAGATCGATTTTTGAAAAGAATTGTGCTCCTTGCAATTGGTCAAACAGTCATCAATGCGAGGTAGCGGATACCTATTCTTGATAGTGACATGGTTTAATTCCGTGTCGATACAAAATCGCATACTCCCATCTTTCTTCTTTACAAATAAAACAGGAGCACCCCGAGGATGTGTACTGGGGCCAGAATGAAACCGATGTCCAACAACTCCTGTAGTTGGACCTTTAACTCCACGAAGTTCAATAGGAGCCATTCGATATGGGGTTTTAGAAATGGGCTTTGTACGGAGTTCAAGGTCGATAAAGAATTCAACTTCACGTTACGGGGTAGGCCGGGAAGTTCTTGAGAAATCGTCGGGAAAGTCGATAACAACAGGAATATTATTCAAATCTGACGTGTCTTTATTCAAATCCATAACATGGGCTAAGAAAGCTTGACATCCGTTTTTTAATAAACGAATAGCTTTATGACTTGATATAACAGTGATTGATTTTAATAGCTTAGTTGCTTGAATTCGCACAACGGGTTAGTTAGGAATATGAAAACTAACAACCTTACGAAAACAATCAATTTTGACATGATGAGTAGTTAACCAATCAATCCCTAAAATCACGTCAAATGCAAGTATCTTTAAAGAGATAAGGTCAACGGGTAATGTGATGGTGCCAACTTGGATCAAACAAGATTTATAAATGATGGATGTGATGAAAGTTTCTCTAGCGGAGTTTCCACGATAGGTCAAAGTCTAATTTCTCCTGAGTCAAGTTTAAGCGTTGAGCACAAGCGGGAGAGATAAATGAATGGGTAGCACCCGGTATCTAGTAATGTATAAACTTTGCATGAATTTATGATTAAGCTTACAGTGATCACCTCGTTTGGGTTCCTCGCGTATTGACCGATCCACGACAAATGCGCTCTTCCGAGGCACCGTTGACTTTGACTTTTACGGGGACCTTTTGAGTCACCATCCCCATTGGACTTGGTTTTGCTCTGATCTGATCTCGAGCGATATGCCCTTCCTTTCCACAATTATAACATACCTTAAACTGTTGTGGGCAGTTTGGGCTGATATGTCCTTCTTTTCCACACTTATAGCATATAACCGGTGGTCGTTCTCCTCCCTTGGAACCAGTTGCTGCTGGTGCTGACGTCTTCACATTGTCATTGTTGAATCTCCTCTTTTTAAAATCTCCCCAGGCTAAACTTCTATTTTCATGGCCACGATTACCACCAGTGGTTCTTACCTTTTTAATACGAATGTTTTTTCCTCCATTTGGTTTTCATTGCTCAGATGATAATTTGCCACCGGTATGACCACAGTTGCGGTCCCTTGGTTGAAACGTACTCATTATCTCGCTCTAATAATTGAGCCACATTGACAACATCTGAATATAAAGAAAATTTATGAGAGATAAGATATTGTTAAATCTCGGGTTTTAAACCTCTCGAAACATCCTCGTCATTCGTTCCTCATTCTCTACCAAATGAGGTCTGAAACACTGGATAACTCTGCGAACTTACGCTTTCGTGTTGGGACACCATCATCATTTGTTTTGTTCTAGTCTAATAAACTCTACCTTCTTCATATAGCGAATACTTTCGGAAAAGTATTTTTCGTTGAAAAGTTTTAAAATGCGTTCCCAAGACATGCGAGTCTGGCCGAGTGGAGTCGTTCCTGAGACTCCCACCATGTCAATGCCTCGCATCACGGAACATAAAAGGTGGCGAATGGAACCTTCATTCCTCCTCGTGCATCCCAAGACATCGAATATCTTGGTAATTTGCTTGACCCACATTTCCGCCATGATCGGATCGGCTTTCCCTTAAATTCTGGTGGTCCCAACTCTTTGAAGCTGCTTGGTAAGTGATAAGTGGCAGCGTTCTTATCATTTCCACACAGTATTACGTACACGAGTCTCCTCGTCTGGTTTTGCATGAACTGCAAAAAAGCTCCTAAACATCCGTCGTTCATCGTCTCTTTCGGTGGTGTTGTTTATAGGAGGAATATTGCCTTCTGTTGCACGTTTCCCACAGTGGTGATTAAAGGTGTTTCCACGGTCTCATTAACTCCACCGTTAATATTCTCACCGCCATTCTTAAATCTTGCCATAAAATAAGGGTTAATTAAACAAATTAACATATCACATATTAACCATATACTTATTGACCACCAAAAATAAGCTTAGGTATGACACACTAGCGAAGGATTACTCGTCTCTCCCTCTCTAGTACTATTCCCCGATCTCACTTGCGAGACCATATCCTAAGCTCGATACCAACTATGATGCCCCCAAAATAGGTATACAACACCCATTCTTAGTCGTCCAAAATACATGATGCAACGAAACAACTACAACTTTATTAATCTGACATAAAAAGCGTGAGTTTAAATACAAATATTGTCATCTAGACAATATCCACACTCAAATAAGTCCTCGATTACAATTATTGATACATTATTTTACAAAAATGGTGAGGACTACTAAAATGACTTTCTAAAACCTTCATTCCATACCCCGAAGTAGTACTGCTATACATTCTAGCCTCTTGAGAAGAAAAATGGAACAAAAAGGAAAAGGGTGAGCTCAACTAGCCCGATAAAAAGAATATTATGACCAAGATAATATAGAACAAATTATCGTTAGTCTTCAACAGGAAAAATCTAATAGAATACAATAGACAACAAGTTTTAAATCAATATTCGCATGAAAAATAATAATTCATTAGAAGAGTTAAGTAGAGAATAAAATCTACTATCTTACATATATGAATTTAAAAGTTCATCGTCGATATTTTATCCTGTAACATCAATCAATATATATACGGAATCAAATATTCATCTTTGCACTACTGAGGCCAAAGATATTCATCGATTAGTCATGTTCATCTAAACACATGTTCATCTTTGCACTACGGCCCAAAGATATTCATCGAAATCATTCATCTTTGCACTACTGAATCAAAGATATTCATTTGTTATCATCATTTAGACCGAGGATGATGAAAAATATTTTAAAGAAAAGCGAATCGATTGAAACAAAAGAATAAATATTAAGGATTAATTATTTCAATATTCCATGTCCAAAATACCTCATAAATAATCAAAGTGGAGTAAAATTCAAGAATGATCAAAACATGGATACAATCAAAGCTAGTATCCATAATAGATATTTTGACGAAAAACGAAAATTTAATTTTTTCTATGAATAGTGTCATAGTATCGTGAATAGTAATCGTGAATAGTAACTCGACTAAAAAAAGATAGAAATTTCACAAAAAAAAATTATCATGCTTCGTGAATAGTACTATGAATAGTAACTCATTAATTGTAACTCGTGAATAGTAACTTATGAATAAGAACTCATGAATAAATGAACCCCATACTGAAAAAAGTTCTAAATTTGATAAAAGTTCCAACCAATATCACTACAACAAAAAGGCTTATCGTGAATCAAGTCAATGACCGCGACACGGTCGCAGAGATAATATCTCGCATCCGTGATCGGTCATTACGAAGTCGCAGATAATCTGGTCACCGGAAGGACATCGGCGACCACCAATAGCTAACCGAATAATTAGCGGATTGCAATTAGCGACCGAATACCGGCCGCTATTATAACTTATCTTTGAGTCATTCATTATGCGTGCGACGTGTCACGTGTCGTGATCGATAATAGCGGCCATCAATGCCGCTAGATTCAAGCGAAATCGTTGATACATTTTAATGATGCATCGACGCGTCACGATGCTTTTTTTTTTTTAAAAAATTTTTGCCTATTTTATTGATTTCCCAAAAATAACTCCGCTTTGTACACCGCTTTCAATCCCAACACGCTTATATATATATATATATACAAGCATCCATATTAACATCCATCCAATACAATACAAAACATTCATCCATGAAAACATTCATCCAATACAATACAAAACATTCCTCCAACACAATATAATCGATATCGTAAACATCCATATAAACTAATACAATTGTCCAAAGAATGAATCTAAAAGAGTACAAGGCTTTAAAAATCTAAAAAATAAGTCTAGCGCTCTTCATGGATCATCCAAATTAGGATCCCGTAATTATCAAAGTAATAGAACATATATGTTACATATAAGTAAGACATTGACTCGAGACTATAAACATATAAGACAATATAGCTAAACAATAAACGATATATATATACCGCTCCCTGTTGTTGTCTGCCGCTGCTCCCGCTGCCGCCGCCATTGCCTCCCGCCAACTCATCGAGACTCGGTAGACTGCAGATGATGCACTTGCAAGATAATGAAGAAGATCATGATCCCGACAGATCGCTCTCTCACACACTGGCAGGGAGTATGATAGGTTTGGAATACCGATGATCTGTGTAGACCGGGTGGCGAGTCGTCTGTGCCATCGATGGTCGAGGCGTCGTCTTTGTCCTTGCCTTTGACATAATTTTTCTTCACGATGGACGCCTCTCCATAATTCTTGATCAATCGACGGGACGCTGGTGCCTTCAAGATAGCGCTTTCGTCATTAAGCCCTTATAAGTGTCCCGTTAGAAGATGAACAATTAAATAGTTAAAAATAAATAAAAAAATACTAAAGAAGGTCGTTATAATTTATAGACAACATATTAGGATAAAGTGAACTTATTACCGCTATCTCGAATGACCGGTAGACCATCACGGGTGGCCACATACACATCCAACCAATTGATAGGTTGACCTTGAGACTGAGACTCCTATAGTTCATTTCCTCATATTATTATGTAAACATGTGATATTTTAGGTACAAAGATGATCAGAACATAACATACGCATTCTCGGCAAAGAATGTGTTGCGGTACTGTGATATCTTCGCCCGATCGTGCCTTTTTTGCCTTCTCGTCGTCGATACACTTCGAGGATCTGTTCGAGGCGGCGATCTTATACGCCTCTTGACCCGAAATTTCTCTCGACTTTCCACTTTGTCACACATCTCGCACCCATATGGGTCAAGGCGCACCACTGTGGGCTATGCCACGCATATCTTGCTCACCCCTATCCCTGGATGGTCAATCTCAAAGATTGTGCGGGGCTTTTTGTCGTTCCTTGTTCAAATTATCTTTAGTTCGTTCTTAAACGCACTTACTTCGCCGTAATAGTGTCTCGAATAATCGATGCCCGTAAGCGTCGTCCCATCTATATCGTTTCTGCAAATAAAATAACAATAATAATATTAAAACTGTTATATTACTAAGCAATATTATTTGATTAACTATGTATTATCTATCAGAGTGATAAAAAATATACCGAAATTCAAATTAAATCAAGATCCTTATGGGCGAGAGGTGTGTCATTTATGTAATCACCGGCGTAGGCGATTACGTAGAAGCATAATTGTGAAATGCACTTCACAATTTTACTATCTTGAAAATCACTACAATATACAATAATTTATATTAAAACCCTTATATATATATATATATATATATACGATGTTTAACTTACGTATATCTCGGAGGAGGACGGATCAGTATAAGAATGCGATCATCCCGGATTAGCTTGGCCTTCTAAGACATGATTAGGGCCCCACCCAACCCGCTGCTTTAAATCGTCACAGTTCGTTGAGAAGACATCTATAAATAAAAAATTTAGGATGTTAGTATAAGTTATAAATGAAAGGTACATAAACATGTGGTGGATATAGAGAACATCGGGATATGTAATTGTATGTAAACAAAAGGACAATAGGATAGGATAGTCAGAGCCACTAGGATAGTCTAGGCGTGTATATTTAAGTTACTTAAGGTTACTTTTAGCATCACCAAACTTTATTTAATCATCTAACTCATAATAGTCCTTTAAGGTCGTGTACTATGAATTGTCCAAAACAGTCCATTTTGGCTTTAAAATGTGATTTTAACAAGTCTCATGCTCAAAATGGCTTGGGCTTGGTTCCTTTAGTTTGTGTAGCTTTCTTTATGTCTTATTATGACTATTGAAACTTGTGTATGGGGTCCGTGTATGGTGATTCACTATTTTAGTGTTCATTGTTCTATAAAGCTTATTTTCAATGATTTTTAAGCAAGAATTGGCCTAACTTAGGGAACCCATTTTACATGTTATCTATAGGCAATGTATGTACTCCTCACTATCTAACAACTCATTAATAGTGTGATTGAAGTTATGGTGCTTGTGTTTGTGTTTGTACTTTTCATTTTCTTTCTATTCTAAGCTAAGCCATACTTATAGCATACATATTAATAAGGTGTCATTTTCTTTATCTTCTCATTGTGAATTATGGAAAAACTTCTTTGAACTTCTTCTTCTTGATTGAATTATGGATAAACTTAATTCCTAGTTATGTTTTTATGTTATACTAATGTTCAAGTTATATGGTCATTTGACTTATATATGAAAAAATTTGGCGTAGTCTCCCCTATAATATGGACTATCCACACGCACGAGGGCATGCATACTTGACCAATTTCAAAGAAAATATAATCCCAATTTATTCCCAAACCTCAAATAATGAAATAAGATATAGTATGTGATAAACTAAACAAAAAGTAAGCACAAAAAAGAAAGCACTAGAACATAGCAAATAAAAGCAAGAAGAACTTTGTTGGAACGATAGTTGTCGATTAATATTACGATAGTAGATGTATATCTTACGATACAGAACAATTCAATATGATCTTTTATGTATTCATGTGACACAAGTATAAAGCACAATGTCCTACATATCTTAAGATACAATGGTATGATACATTTTAAGTTAGAGATGTAATGATAAAAGGTAGAACAACATATTTAAAGTCTTTTCCCAGAAGAGTTTACTATTTTGTCACAATACGCCTCATGTAAAATGCTTTTTTGGTTTTTTATCTTCTTCTAAAGATTGTCTCCACTTTCTCTTTTATATCTCTTCCTCAAATGGAGACATGAATACTTAGCTTGTAGTTGACTTAAAGTCTTATACTTCACGCTTTGGGGCTTTTCACTTGGATTTTATACATATATAGTTAAAAGTAAGGTTTTTTATTCTCTATTTCCTTTTCAAATTTACATATAACCAATATTTTTTTTAAATAAGCTTTCAAAGATTAGTCTTCAAACTCTAACATTAATATTTAAAGTTTAGTATATAATTATTTCAACATTAAGCTTAAGCTAATATGTTTTAATACTTATTAAATTGAGTTCTATATGTTTAGATATGTAATTATCATGTTTTACATTTCTTCCGTATACATATATATAAAAGTAAGAGATTTTTATAAATTTTCAAATTTACATATAACCAATATTTACTAAAAATAAGCTTTTAGTACTTCAATTAATATTTAAAGTTTCATGATATTTATTTCAACATTGCTTAAGCTAATATGTTTTAATGGTCTATATATGTTTAGATAAATTATCATGTTTTACATTTCTTCCGTATCTTATGAGATGATAAATGAGTAGCGATTCCAAAATTTTTAGTACACAATACATTCACAATTGCAATGGTTGGAACCTATTATTTGCATCAAATTACTAGTATTATTTGCATCAAATTAGGTGTTATAAATAAGTGTTATAAATAAGATATTAAACTAAACTCTATTCAACATTTCCACTTTGTCAAGGGCGAAGAATTTTCAACATGGCAAGATAACACGACACGAACACACGATTCATAAACGAGTTGGTGTCATAAACGGGTTTACAAGTGTCATAAACACCATTTTAAACACGTATCAATTTTCAAAACGAACACGATTCATAAGCGGGATCGTGTTGTAAACAATGTATACACGAAGTTTCAACACGACATGAATTTGCCTAACACGACGCCGTAATGTCACCCCTTTATTTGACACGACGCGAATCACGTGTTATAGTTGTTTTAATTTTAAAATTTTCAATTTTGTTTTGGTCATAAATTTTTCATCACAAGTCCTTTTTGTTCATCTTTGACACGAATGGCTTTTATACAATAAGGTATCAACCCTCAAAAGGCCATATTTTATTTAACAAGTTTGATATCCAAAATAAATTCCCTTCGAAAATTTAGGGCATGGGGTTTCATCGGTTTCTTGGTTTGGCAAAAATCACCATAAATAATGTACAAGGAATTTGAGTTCAAAATAGTGTTTAGATTACTCATAGAGGTATCAAACACAATAAACCTCACTCAAAAATTCATTATACATTATGAAAGTTATTAAAATTCTAATTTCTAAGTTCTGGATAAATATTTTTTTATTTATATATATATATATATATATATATATATATATATTCATTGATTATATAAGTGATAACAAATGTTGCATAAATATACTTCACAAGTAGTAAATCGTGTGTACCTGCTAGTGGTGTCGTGACATGGTTGTGGTGGTGGTGATGGTGGGTGGCGGCGGTGGTATGGTGGTGGTGGTGGTGGTGATGGTGGACTGGTGTGACTGGTGGTGGGTGGCGGCGCTTTCCCTCTTTCCCTCTTCTCTTCTCCCCTTCTCCCTATTCTTTCTCCTCTTTTTTTTTCAATCGATCGAGAGTGACGAATTGGAGCTAGGAATCGGTTAATTGAATAGATCGTGGCCATTATCGTGACCGCGTCGCGGCCGCTAATTTTAAATGATGTGGAGTATCGGATGACGCGCACGCATTGATGATGGTGAGTGGTCGCAAATAACTAAGGCGCCAATATTTCGTGCAATTTTTGGAGGTAAAAATGAACTTGCGGATCGAATAGAATAGACCGTTCGATCGCTAACATACTACTCTAGCGACCAAATTCAAGGCGATACGCTAACGGCGGATCGCTAGTAATACTTCTCATGACCAAAAGTGCAAAGTACGATTGATGTTTTTTGGTCATTACATAAAGATTTTCTTGTAGTGTATTTCTAAGATAATGATATTGAAGAAATAATATCATTTTTTTAAAAAATAATATCCCTTACCTCAAAAGGATAGTACTTCTGACTGGATATAGTGCTGAAAGAACTTGCACCGTATAGCAATACTCAAAGTACTAAAATACTCACAAAAATACGCTCAATATATCGAGAGAGAAAGAGAGAGAAAACTTCAGTTTCTGGTGTGATTTTCAATTCTAACTTAAGCACCCTATTTATAGGAAAATGCTTATAACACCAAAGTAGAAAATTTAATATAATATTTAAATTTTATATAAAAATTCTTACGCACACCAAATCAGATCCAAACATCGGCCACCAATAGTCAACTAAATCAAAAAAATGTTTTTGTTATTAAAAATAATTAAAACTTTCAAAAATCAATTATTTCGGAACTTCAATAATTCATAATAAATAGCCCTTTTATCAGAAAATTCGAATCTTGCAACTTTCTATAAGAAATTCAATTCTCTACAACTTTGCAAAAGAAAGTTTTTCCAAATTCCAAACAGAAATTGACCGAAATCCATAAACGGGCGATTTTACAGGCTATAATCAAATTTCAGTCAAGAAATGGGTTCACATACATGTTTAACATGTTTTAAACAACTTTAGCAACAAAAATACTCTTCCTCCTCATATACTCATATATCCCACATTCATTGTAAAAATATTATCATTATTATATTATAATAATATAATAAAATATTATTTTATCAGAAAAGATAAAATATCGATTTTCAACAATTGTCACTTTAAAAATTTTCTCCATCTATATTCACATAAAATGAATATTTTCCTCATCATATAAATCAATAATTAATTATTCACAAATAATATTACAGAATCACATCGACAACCAAAAGCAGCTTCCTCAAGAAAGAGGGGGCTTTCCAATAAGGATTTCTCCTTATTGTCACGTATGATTAGGTGACCAAACCTCTCCTGTACGTAACTTTCTAGACATTGCCAATAATGTTTTCTAATAATATTATTCAGATAATATGAATTATTGCTTCGATAATGGAAAATATTGTGTAGTGATAATTATTGAAACAACAAGAATATAAAATATCAACGCATCAATTATTAAATCAATAAAATAAAATCTTTGAACAAAGAATTACCGTAACAATTATTAAGTAGTGCCTTCGCACGTAAGAATCAATAATTGGTGCAATACCGCAGTGTACTTCTTGTAACAACGCCAGACATCGTATTTTTTTACCGGGTATTCCAACAAGATAATTCAGAAGAACTACGTCGTTATTTATAAACAACTTATACTTGTCGCTTTATTCATCCAATCGCTTTTCAAGCTATGGGGCCCATAAAGATCGCTACTGTGATGCATCTTAATATTCCCCGACGTGCAAAGAATATTCCACGACCAAATGAATATTTTATAATCACCTTATTTTAAAATATTTGCGCATTTTACCCATAACTAACCACATTAATCAATTCAACCCTTACTATTTCAAAATAATAAATAGAGGAAATTAAATTTCATTTATAAAAAGTTGGGGTCTTACATAAGCTGTATATGCAGACTACCCTATACTTGGTGAAATTCTTCTATTATTCCATTCTTTATTATTATGTTGGAATAACCTGTTTATGCGAAGTACCGCATACATGGTGAAATTCTTCTAATATTCCGTTCTTTATTATCCCGCTTAATATTCTGTCTGCATGCGTTTATCTTGGACTCGGTTCCATTAATTATTATTCATCGTAATATCCCGTCTATGCATTTACACGGACTGGTTCCATTATTTATTATTCGCTTAATATCCCGTCACATGCTCACGCCGCACTGGTTCCATTATTTATTATTCATTGGGAATAACATATCGGTCAGCCTATCGCACGCATGGTGAATCCTTCAGTTATTCCATTCTTTATTATTCATTGGAATAACCTCATCTATGTAGATTACCACATGTATGGTGAATGATCCTTCAGATTCATACGAATAGTATTTTCATTAAAGGGGGTTTACGCCAAAAGGCGGATTCGTAATTTTTGACCCTCAAAATTCTAAAAATTTTGAAATGATAATTTAATGAGTTTTCTAAATTGTGTCCAAAAATGGCGATTTTTGGATGTATAGATTAAGAGTTATGGGTTTTATAAGAAAAAACTATTTTAAAAGTAAACTCTTATAACTCCTTGTGGTTAACTCACAAATTGGTGAAATTTTTATGGAAGTACATGTATATAACAGAGTATACCTGTAAATTTCTAATTTTTGGACAAAAGTACAATTTATGATAAATGTCTAAATATTCGCGCTTTTATCTATATGAAAAATAGTAAATGAATTTTAAAAATTCGAGAAAAATATATGTTCAAGATGGGACTATATTACGCTAAATCCCGTAAAAGAAATATTTTTTGGACTGATTTGGTATTTTTCATAAAAATGAACTAGTTATGAGTAAATGAATTAAATATGTTATGTGAAGTAATAAAATTGAAAAATAGGATTTTATGGCTTGAGAATCCTATATAGGGTATATCAGATTTTGATGAGGATTTGATCATTGATTATGAAATCTTATGAGTATGGCATTTTTGAATTATTAAATACATTATTTGATAAAGTGTAAATAATTGAAATAAATTATTTATAAGTTTAAGAAATGATTAAAATATTGTTATAATATTAATGATATTAGATTATGAGGTTATTAAGTGATTGATAACATTTGGTTATTATTGAACGATGGATAAATTGTATTATAAATGTTTAATATTTATCCTTTATCTAATTTGATTGATTCTTATATCATTGTCATCATCCTCATACTTATATTGTGTTGAAAGTCATATGTGGCAGAAGTGTATAGATGGACTTGGTATGATTATGACCGAGGATTATTCTATAAATCATGACCGTAATGTTACAAATGATGTGGAAAAAGTCCTCATCATGCGGTAGTGCATCATGGACGCTTTTTGGTATGATTATGGCTATGGATTCTCTTCGGCCAAGGGTGCAAAGATGAATTATTTTATGGCATGATCAGGACCGTTGATGAAAACACGATTATCTTTGGCCCGTAGTGCATAGATAATTCGTGGTCGTGATACTAATGAATATCCTTGGCCTGTAGTGCAGGGATGATTCGATGATGTGGATTAATTATTGAGCTGAGTCTCAGCGATGAAATATTAATTCATGGATGTGATAATAATGAATATCTTTGGCCGTAGTGCATGGATAATTCAATGATATGGATTGATTATCGAGCTGAGTCTCAGCGATGAAATATAAATTCATGGATGTGATACTAACAAATATCCTTGGAAATAGTGCAGGGGTGATTCGATGATGTGGATTATTTATTAAACTGAGTCTCAGCGATAAAATATTTATTATACACTTTTAAATGCGTAGAAAATAGTAGATATCATGTTCTACTTGACTCTTCTAAAATACAGTTGTATGTCTTTGGCATATAGTGAAAAGATGAATTGTTAATGAATATCTTTAGCCATGGTGCAAAGATGAATTTATTAGTATGATTATGAGCAGGAATTCTGATTTGGTATAACCATGATTTTTGATATTTCAGGTGAAGATAGGTGATGAGAATTATCTTCGTCCTAGTTGCGAAGAGGAATTTAGAACCACAAATATGATTATGAGTTATTCATATGATTGTGAACAGGAACTGTTGATTTATTTTACATGGATAAAACATTATTGGTGGACTTTTAACATAGAGAAGATAATAGACCTTATAGTCTATTTGACTCTTCTAATGGATTGCTCGTTCCACTGCAACTATGGTTGAAAAGTTTTATCATCTATCATATGTTCTAAATCTCTGATTTATTATTGATGAAAGCTATTGATAATTTAATTATCTTTAGTCATGATATTCCTTATTGGGCTAGTTGTGCTTACCCTTTCGCTTCTGAATTCCTTTCGTGTAATAAGAGTGTTGCCGTAAGAGTGTTCTTTGGGTCGAGGAGGATAACGGGGAAATAGAAATGCGATGGTCTCTAGCTATGGAGGTTCTCCTTAAACAAGATAGAAAAGTGTGTTGTATTCTATACAACATTTAGTATTTATATTTGGTGAATCAAATAGGGTGAGGTGAACCCAACTTTGGAAGGGTGTTTTGCCACTATCATACAAGATGTCTAATGACATACAACCTCGTGTTATCATAAGATGTGGTTGTATGCATCCACTTGCTGATTATATCTATGGGCACTACCTATATGATCTTGGAGTTGATTTAAAATATAATATTCACTTGGAGACAGTGGAGATAGTTATATGTCAAGAGAAGACTCACCATTGGAAAGAAGATGATAGTAATCTTCTCGTTTTTCTTTGGGGTCTATTGGGTCAACCAAGGATAATTCTGTGGCCATATGATATCTATTATAACATAGATGTGACGCCCCAAAAATAGGTATACATCACCTATTCGAATCGTCGTCAAATACATGGTACGTAATTCAAATACAACTTAATTATACAACCGTCGTAAAGTAATACGACAAAAACATAAGTCGTGAGTTTTAATACAAATATTGTCGCTCTAGAGAATATTCAAACTCAAATTCAATATTATTACATTTATTTTCCACTATTTCACCGAATAGTGAGGACTACTAATGCTATCATCCGTCCGTCACTCCGCTCCCCGACTAGTCCCCTCGCTACGTTCTCATTTCTGAAGAGAACAATAAAAGTAAAAGGGTGAGCTCAACTAGCCCAGTAGGAAATATTATGACTAAGATAATGCAGAATATATTATCGTTAGCCTTCAACAGTGTTAAACTGATACAATATAACAACCATCAAGTTTAATCACGGTGAAAACAAGCAATCCATTAAAAGAGTCAAGTAGAGAATAAAATCTACTATCTTTTATGATTTAAAAGGTTTTTCATCACTTTTATCGCTGGGACTCAGCTTAATAAATAATCCACATCATCGAATCACCCATGCACTACTGACCAAGGATATTCTTTAGTATCACGACCACAATTATCCATGCACTACGGGCCAAGAATATTTATGTATTCAATAATGGTCATGATCATGCCAACAACTGTCCATCAATGCACTACGGGCCAATGAGGACTTTTACCACATCATTTGTAACATTACGGTCATGATTACAAGAATAATCCCTAGTCATAATCATACCAAGTCCATCTATACACTATAGGCCACGTAGATGACTTTCAACAAAATATAAACATGAGGATGATGACAATGATATAAGAATTCAATAAAAACAAGTTCAAGAATTATTTTATCCGAGAACTAATAACGTCCAAATTGTCAACATGATACTTGCTTTGTAGAGTAAAATTCAAGAATGCTCGAAAGAATATTTCCATGAAAAGATCTTTGATGAAGCGCAAATATCAAGGATATTCCACTAATTTCATGGAGTATAGAAGTCAAAACTTTAACCAACCGAGTATAATAAGGAATGGAATAACAAAAGAAATCACCAGGGCATGCGATAGACCGCTTGCAAAAAGTTTATTCCAACAAAATAATAAATAACGGAATCGGTCCCACGTAAAACGCACAGAGGCGAGGATATTCCAACAGAATAATAAAGATTTTAATCGTCCCAAGCGTAAAACGCGCCATGAGGATATATTCCAATGAATAATAAAGACGAATCGGTCCCAAGTAAAAGCATGCACAGGATATTCCAACGAGAATAATAAAGATGAAATCAGTCCCAAGGCGTAAAACGCATGCATGATATTTCAAATTGAATAATAAAAAGATGAACACCAGTCCGCGCGTGAACGCATGCATGACGATGATGTTCCAACATAATTGATAAAGAATGGAACAACGGAAAGAATTTCACCAAGTATAGGGTAGCCAGCGTGACATCTGTTATTCCAATGTAATAATAAAGAATGGAATAATGAAGTTCTCTTCATGGATAAGAAAGAAATAATACTCCCTACCTTTAAAAAAGCGGATCTCGGAATAGTGAGGTAGCAGACTTCTCTTCTTCTTTCTATAATTTCTCTCTATAATAATCGCTCTAAAGCTTTTGTGAATTGGTGAGAAATGAAGGAAGAATGAGCTTCTATTTATAGAAAAATATAGTTTCGATAATTGCACGTTTTGGGGCTCAAAAATTTCAGTACAATACCTCCAACTTTTCCTTTATTTTTAATTTAGTCATGGAAGTATTATCAAACTTTCACCACCTCCCCTAATAGTAAATAATGTGATTCAATAGTAAATTATGTGAATCAATAGTTCTAGACATGTGAAAATACGAATTACAGTATAGTACCTCCATCTATACCTCCATTTTTAACTTAGTCATGCAAGTATTATCAATCTTGCACCAACTCCCCTAATAGTAACAAGAATGTGAAACAATAGTATACACATGTGAACAAATAGTTATAATCATGTGAAATAATAGCAATCAATTGCTCATTTATCCGGTTAAATACCCGATTGGTCAATATAACCTCCAAACATCAATTATTATCGAAATAATTATCGATTTTCACTAACACAAATAATTCCAACACAATGAAACCATTTTTATCAAAAATATAAATTTTGAAATTTTGAAGTTTGACTTTTCCTAAAAAAGTCAACTGTTGACTTTTTGACCAAATAGTGAATTCTGGAAAATTTTGTGTTTATAGACTATTTTTACTAATTTCATCGTTCCGGACTCAAATATCACGTCCGCGTCTCCAAATTCAACTCCAAACACAACTTCAATTTTAATAACATTCATCATTAATATTATAACTCACAATATTTATCAACCAGGTCGTTCCCGGAAAGAGGGGGCTTTCCAATAAGGATTTCTCCCTATCATGCAATGATTAGGTGACCAAACCTCTCCTTGATGAAACTTCTAGACATTGTAAATATTGTAATTTAATAATATGAATAACTTTGTCGTCTCAATTATTGATTTAATAAAATAACATATTATGCGAGATGATACTATGACAATAATCGAATCAATAATATGAGAGATATGATCAAGACAATTATTATAGCAATAATTGAGTATAACCGAGTGACTTCTCACGTAAGCATCAATAATCAATACTGTGTATTACTACTATCAACCACGCCGTATTCTTGTACTTTTTTACTACCGGGTAGTTCATCGATTAACGGTAAAACTTCCGCCGTTATTTTCATAAAGTATTTTTGTCGTTTTCTCAATCAAAATAATTTCGTTGTGGGGTCCACCAATGATTGTGTCCAGTTGTACGAATATTCCTGTTAAAACAAATATTCCCAGACCAATCGAATATTATATAACAACTTGCGTACTTTGCAAAATTTGTAAATATTACCCACAACTATAACATTATATCAAATCCACACCATAATATTCAAAAATATATTTTGAGAAAATTTAATCTTTATTCAAAAGTTGGGGTCTTACAACCTCCCTTCTTATGAAATTTCATCCTCGAAATTAGGGTGCGACTGGTATGTCGAAGAGGTGAGGATACTTTGATTTCATTTCAGATTCTAACTCCCAGGTCATTTCCTCAACATCGTGGTTTCTCCACAAAACTTTGACTTGAGGTATAACCTTGGAGCGTAGAATATGTTCCTTCTTATCCAAGATTTTAACAGAAACTCTTCATACGTTAAATCTTCCTCTATTTCGTCCGGTTCTAACTCAATAATGTGGTTCGGGTCTTTCACATATTTACGTAACATGGATATGTGAAAAATATTATGAACACGAGACATACTTGGCGGTAACGCAAGTCTATAGGCCACAATTCCTACTCGATCGAGGATTAAAAATGGGCCAATGAATCGAGGATTGAGCTTTCCTCTCTTTCCAAATCTTGTAACTCCTTTCCATGGAGCAACACGTAACAACACATGATCTCCAATATCGAATTCTACGTCCTTTCGATGAAGATCAGCATAACTCTTTTATCGATCTTGTGAGGTTTTTATACGTTGTCGGATCATTTGAATCTTTTCCGTAGTCATACGTACCAACTCTGGTCCCAACAACGTTGCTTCACCCACCTCATCCCAGCATACTGGAGAACGACACTTTCTTCCATACAACGCCTCGAATGGAGCCATGCCAATACTTGCTTGATAACTGTTGTTGTAGAAAAACTCCACCAATGGTAAGAACTTGTCCCAACTTCCCTTGAAGTCAAGGACACGGAGTCTTAATAGATCTTCAAGAGTTTGAATTGTCCTCTCCGACTGCCCGTCCGTCTAAGGATGATATGCCGAGCTAAATCATAAATTCGTGCCCATAGCTTTTTGCAAACTAACCCAAAATCTTGAAGTGAATCTTGGGTCTCGATCAGAAACTATGGATACTGGCATACCATGCAATCTTACAACCTCGTTTATGTACATACGAGCAAGACATTCAAGTGTATAAGTTTCTCGTATTTGTAAGAAATGAGCAGACTTTGTCAATCTATCAATAATGACCCAAATCGCATCTATGCCTTGAGAAACTTTGGGAAGACCGATAACGAAATCCATGGTAATGTGCTCCCACTTCCATTCTGAAATTTCAAGTGGTTGCAATGGACGTTTTGGTACTTGATGCTCCACTTTAACTCGTTGACAAATTAGACACCTTGAGATAAATAAATACTATCTCTCTCTCTTCATATTGCTCCACCAAAATGTATGTCAAAGATCACGATACATTTTGGTACTCCCAGATGGATTGCAAATGGGTGTGTTGTGCGCCTCCATCATGATTTTATACTTTAAATCGGGGTCGTTAGGAACACAAAGTCCGGAGTTGACTCAAGTATTCCTTCTTCATCGATTCTTGCTTCTTGGCGTAGCACCTTCTTGCACTTTCTTCCTCATACGCATCAGCTCGGATCCATAACTTGAGCCGACTTTAACTTTATCAATTAAAGTCGGTTCTACTCGTATATTCGCCATCATCACATGGGTCCCTGGAGTCTTTAACTCTATCTCCATCCTTTGCAAGTCACACAAAATGGGCTTTTGTGTTGTGAATATTGCACTCGTACCCGCATATGATCTTCTACTCAATGCGTCAGCTACCACGTTCGCTTTTCCAGGATGGTATTGGATGGTATGATCATAATCTTTCAATAGTTCAAGCCAACGTCGTTGTCGCATGTTGAGTTCCTTTTGAGTGAAGAAATATTTGAGGCTTTTATGATCCGTAAAGATCTCCACTTTCTCTCCATACAAGTAATGCCTCCAAATTTTAAGTGCGAAGACAACAGCTGCCAACTCTAGATCATGAGTAGGATAATTCCTCTCATATTCTTTGAGTTGTCTTGAGGCATAAGCTATGACTTTCCCATGTTGCATGAGAACACATCCTAACCCTTTGCTCGAAGCATCACTTTGTAGATGACAAATCCTCCGAACCCGGATGGTATTGTCGAGCAGTCTTTGAAATGAGTCTCCTCTTGAGTTCTTGAAAACTCTTCTCACATTCCTCGCTCCAACCGAACTTAGTATCTTTTCGAAGTCACCGAGTTAATGGAGTAGCGATTCGAGAAAATCCTTCCACGAATCTCCGATAATAATCAGCTAAACCGAGAAAGCTACGTACTTCGGTCACTAATTTGGGTTGCTCCCAACTTTGAATAGCTTCAATCTTTGCTAGGTCAACGGATATTCCATGACTTGATACTATGTGCCCAAGGAATGCTACTTCCTCAAGCCAGAACTCGCATTTCTTTAACTTGGCATAAAGCTTATATTCACGAAGCTTTTGGAGTATCAGCCTCAAGTGTTGCTCATGATCTTCACGGCTTTTGGAATAAATAAGGATGTCATCAATAAAGACGACCACAAAGTGATCCAAATATTCCTTGAATACTCGGTTCATCATATCCATGAAGGCAGCAGGAGCATTAGTCAATCCAAAAGACATGACTAAGAATTCATAATGCCCGTATCAGAGTTACGAAGGCGCTTTGGAATATCCTCGCTTTTAACCTTCAAATTGATGATATCCGAATCGAAGATCGATCTTTGAAAAAATTATGCTCCTTATAACGATCAAACAGTCATCAATACGTGGCAATGGGTACCTATTTTTTGATGGTGACATGATTCAACTCCCGATAATCAATACAAAGTCGCATACTCCCATCTTTCTTCTTCACGAATAGAACAGGAGCACCCCAAGGAGACGTACTAGGACGAATGAAACCAATGTCTAACAATTCCTGCAATTGGGTCTTTAACTCCTGAAGTTCAATAGGAGCCATTCGATATGGGGCTTTGGAAATGGGTTTTGTACCGGGTTCAAGGTCGATACAAAATTTAACTTCACGCTCTGGGGTAGGCCAGGAAGTTCTTCAGGGAATACGTCAGGAAATTTATTAACAATAGAAATATCCTTCAAATCTGACGTATTTTTGTTTAAATCCGTGACATGAGCTAAGAAAGCTTGACATCCGTTTTTCAATAAACGAATAGCTTTATGGCTTGAGATGACCGTGATTGATTTTAATGGTTTGGTCGCTTGAATTCGCATAATAGGTTTATTAGGAATATGAAAGCTAACAACCTTACGAAAACAATCAA
Source organism: Panax quinquefolius (assembly GCA_020205615.1). Taxonomy (NCBI): domain Eukaryota; kingdom Viridiplantae; phylum Streptophyta; class Magnoliopsida; order Apiales; family Araliaceae; genus Panax; species Panax quinquefolius. The sequence goes on along the minus strand of CM035172.1, from coordinate 55,909,690 downwards.
TTTTAGCATGATGAGTAGTTAACCAATCAATCCTCTAGAATCACGTCAAATGCAAGTATTTTTAAGGAGATAAGATCGACGGTAAACGTGCGATTCTGGATTTGAATCAAACAAGACTTATAAATGAGTGGATGTAATGAAGGTTTCTCCTAATGGAGTTTCAACAGATAAGTCAAAGTCTAATTTCTCCGGAGTCAAATTTAAACGTTGAGCGCAAGTAGGAGAAATAAAAGAATGGGTAGAACCGGTATCAAATAAGGTATAAACTTCACTAGAGTTTATGATAAGCTTACCTGTGATAACCTCGTTCGGGTTCCTTGCTTTCTAGGAGGTCACAACAAACGCTCTCCTTGCACTACCGGCTTTGACTTTTCTGGGACAGCCTTTGGTGCCTCCATCCTAGCTGAATTTGTCTTCGGTGAACGACAAAATCGAGCTAAGTGACCTTCTCTTCCACAATTATAACATGCTTTGGATGGCATCGCGCAGTTTGGACTGATGTGTCCCTCCCCTCCGCATTTGAAGCATATGATAGGTGGTCGTTCTCCTTCCTTAACAACGGGTGCTGGTGCTGACGTCTTTCCATCATTGTTGAATCTCCTTTTCTTGAAATGTCCATTTTTATTGTCTTGGCTATGATTACCACCGAAGTGGTTACCATTTCTGGCATGTTGATTCCCTCCACGTTTGTTGTCACCGCTTCGATGACTGTTACCACTGGTATTTTCATTCTGCCGGCTGCTTTCTCTTGGTTGCGTTGACTCGTTATCGCGCTCCAATAACTGAGCCCTATTTACAACATCTGAATACAAACACAGTTTATGAGAAATAAGATATTGACGTATCTCCGGTTTCAAACCTCTTAAAAACATTCGGGTCATTTGCCTCATTATCAACCAAATGGGATGCAAACTGGGATAACTCCGCAAATTTAGCCTCGTATTGCAACACAGTCATATTGTTTTGTTCCAACTTGATAAACTCCACCTCCTTCATGTGATGAATACTTTCGGGAAAGTACTTGTCGTTGAACAGCTCTTGGAACTTCTCCCAAGACATCTTGAGTCGTCGAGGTTGGGTACGTTTTACAAATTCCCACCAGTAATCTGCCTCTTCACGCAACATAAAGGTGGCGAAAGGAACCTTTTGTTCCTCGGAGCATCCCAAGACATCAAATATCTTGGTTATCTGCTTTATCCATGCTTCCGCCTTAAGTGGTTTTGGCTTTCCAATAAACTCCCGTGGTCCCAGCTCCTTGAACTGTTTGGCGGTGACCGTCAGAGAGTTGCCAGCGTTTTCACCTGCATTTTGGACAGGAGCCGCTCTACTTTGATGTTTCATGAATTGCATGAAGCCTCGGAACATTCCATCGTTCATCATTTGGTCGGTGTTGTTGTTTTTGCATGAGGATTGTCGCCTTCTCGATGCACATTGTCCTGATTATTGATCATGGAGACTCAACGGTCTCTTGTGCTCCATTGATGTTCTCAACATTCTCGGATGCCATTTTCAAATCTTGCCACAAAAACAAGGGTTAATTGACATATCACATATTATCCCTATACTCGATCGACCAATTAAATACCAAATAAACTTAGGTAGGTCATACTAGCGAAGAATTCCCCGTCTCTCCCCTCCTAGTTCTAGTCTCACATCTTAGCCAGGATCATATCCCTAAGCTTTGATACCAACTGTGATGCCCCCAAAATAGGTATACATCACCTATTCGAAGTCGTCCAAATACATGGTATATAAATCTAAATACAACTTAATTATACAACCGTATGTAAAATAAATAAAAACATATAAGTCGTGAGTTTTAATACAAATATTGTCGTCTAGACAATATTCAAACTCAAATTCAATATTATTACATTTATTTTCCACTATTTCACTGAATAGTGAGGACTACTAATGCTATCATCTGGTCCATCACTCCGTTCCCATTGACTAGTCCCTACTACGTTCTCATTTCCTAAAGAGAACAATAAAAGTAAAAAGGTGAGCTCAACTAGCCCGAGAGGAAATATTATGACTAAGATAATGCGAGAATATATTATCGTTAGCCTTCAACAATGTTTAAACGATACAATATAACAACCATCAAGTTTAACTGCAATGGAATAAGCAATCCATTAAAAGAGTCAGTAGAGAATAAAATCTACTATCTTTTATGATTTAAAAGGTTTTTCATCACTTTTATCATTTGGGACTCGACTTAATAAATAATCCACATCATCGAATCACCCCCACTTTACTGCCGAGGATATTCTTTAGTATCACGACCACAATTATCCATGCACTACGGGCCAAGAATATTTGTGTATTCAATAATGGTCATGATCATGCCAACAACGTCCATCAATGCACTACGGGCCAATGAGGACTTTTACCACATCATTTGTAACATTACGGTCATGATTACAATCAATAATCCTGATGCGTAATCATATACCAAGTCCATCTATGCACTATAGGCCACAGATGACTTTTTCAACAAAATATAAACATGAGGATGATGACAATGATATAAGAATTCAATAAAACAAGTTCAAGAATTATTTTATCCGGAAACTAATAACGTCCAAATTGTCAACATGATATTTGCTTTGTAGAGTAAAATTCAAGAATGCTCAAAAGAATATTTCCATGAAAAGATCTTTGGATGAAGCGCAAAATATCAAGGATATTCCACTAATTTCATGGAGTATAAAGTCAAAACTTTAACCAACCGAGTATAATAAGGAATGGAATAACAAAAGAAATCACCGTGCATGCGATAGACCGCACACAAAAGTTATTCCAACGAATAATAAATAACGGAATCGGTCCAACGTAAAATGCATGCAGACGAGATATTTCAACAGAAATAATAAAAAAAGACGAAATCGATATCCCACAGAAAGCGCATTACGAGATAGGATATTCCAACGAGAATAATAAAAAGACGGAATCGTGTCAGGCGTAAAAGCATTGCATGAACGATATTCCAACGAATAATAATAAAGATTGGAACCGAGTCCCAAGGCGTAACGCGCCTTGATGAACGGATGTTCCAACGAATGATGATAAAGAATGGAACAACGAAGAATTTCACCAAGTATAGGGTAGCCCAGCGTATCTGAGTTATTCCAATGAATAATAAAGAATGGAATAACGTGTTCTCTTCATGAATAAGAAAGAAATAATACTCCTACCTTTAGAAAAAATATGGATACTTGGAATAGTGAGGTAGCGAGACTTCTCTTCTTCTTTCTATAATTTCTCTCTATAATAATCGCTCTAAAGCTTTTGTGAATTGGTGAGAAATGAAGGAAGAATGAACTTCTATTTATAGAAAAATATAGTTTCGATAATTCCACGTTTTGGGGCTCGAAAAATTTTGATCTGAATACCTCCAACTTTTCCTTTATTTTTATTTAGTCATGGAAGTATTATCAAACTTGCACCACCTCCTCTAATAGTAAATAATGTGATTCAATAGTAAATTATGTGAATCAATAGTTCTAGACATGTGAAAATACGAATTACAGTATAGTACCTCCATCTATACCTCCATTTTTAACTTAGTCATGCAAGTATTATCAATCTTGCACCAACTCCCCTAATAGTAACAAGAATGTGAAACAATAGTATACACATGTGAACAAATAGTTATAATCATGTGAAATAATAGCAATCAATTGCTCATTTATCCGGTTAAATACTCGATTGGTCAATATAACCTCCAAACATCAATTATTATCGAAATAATTGTCGATTTTCACTAACACAAATAATTCCAACACAATGAAACCATTTTTATCAAAAATATAAATTTTGAAATTTCAAAGTTTGACTTTTCCCAAAAAAAGTCAACTGTTGACTTTTTGACCAAATAGTGAATTCCGGAAAATTTTGTGTTTATAGACTATTTTTACTAATTTCATCGTTCCGGACTCAAATATCACGTCCGCGTCTCCAAATTCAACTCCGAACACAACTTCAATTTTAATAACATTCATCATTAATATTATAACTCACAATATTTATCAACCAGGTCGTTCCCAGGAAAGAGGGGGCTTTCCAATAAGGATTTCTCCCTATTGGCGCGTAATTAGGTGACCAAACCTCTCCTTGACAGAACTTCTAGACATTGTAAATATTGTAATTTAATAATATGAATAACTTTGTCGTCTCAATTATTGATTTAATAAAATAACATATTATGCAGATGATACTATGACAATAATCGAATCAATAATATGAGATATGATGCATCGGCAATTCTCGTAGCAATAATTGAGTATAAGCGAGTGACTTCTCACGTAAGCATCAATAATCAATACCGGTATGCTACTATGCAACCACGCCAGATTCTTGTACTTTTTACTACCGGGTAGTTCAACGAGTTAACGGTAAAACTTCCGTAGTTATTTTCATAAAAATTTTTTTGTCGTTTTCTCGATCCGAAATAATAATTACGTTTGTGGGGGTCCACCAATGATTGTGCCGTTATATGAATATTCCTGTTAAAATGCGAATATTCCCAGATTAATCGAATATTATATAACAACTTGCGTACTTTACAAAATTTATAAATATTACCCACAACTATAACATTATATCAAATCCACACCATAATATTCAAAAATATATTTAGAGAAAATTTAATCTTTATTCAAAAAGTTGGGGTCTTAGTCTAGAACTAGGAGGGAGAGACGAGTTATATACTTCGCTAGTGTGTGACTTACCTAAGCTTAAATTATTTACTTGATAAGTTGACAAATTGTGATATGTCAATTAACCTTTGTTTTGAAGATATATATATATTCTAGAATGATATCTGAAATACAGGAGATGAGCAATGGAAAAATCATGATACAGAGGATATAACCAGGAAGATACAATCCGAAAAGAAAGCATTGTATTCTCATCTCTTGAATATCGGTATATAATGTAAATTTCAAGGGCTTAATTTTCATAAGGAGGGTGATTGTGAGACCCAAGAATTTTATGAAATAAAAGTATTCAATTTTTTCTATTTTAGTAAATAAACGGTATTGATTATTGATGCTTATGTGATAAGTCACTTAGTTTTTTGTTTTATTGGTATTATTAATGTAATAAAAGCGAAAAACTTTTATATAAAATAGAATACTTTTATAGATTTATTCTATAAATAGAATATATTATATTCTATTATGCATAGTGTTTTGTATAGTAAAATCTTTTTATATAAAACAAAATACTTTTATTAAGTTATCTATTTTATTAGACAATAATTAGAATATATTATATTTTACTATGCATAGTGTTTGCATAGTGCTGCATAGTGTTTGCATTGTAAAATCTTTTATAAAGTTATTCATTTGATTAGATTATAAATAAAATATATTATATTTTATTTAAAAGATTTTGCTTTAAATATGGACCGTCAGATTAAAAGTAAATCAATCTGAATAGTTCATGAGTTAGTTACTATGCGGTCCATTTTTCTATAAATAGAAGCTCATTCCTTCATTATTTCTTATGAATTCACTTTGAAACTAGAGAGAGAAACTATAGAGAAAGAAGAAAAGTGTTCTACTACTTCTTCACTACTTCTATATCGGTACTTTTCTTTCTTAAGGTAGGGGATATAATTGTCGTACTAAGTAAAGGATATTATTATTATTATTTATTATTACATTAGAATAACATGTATATCGGACTACCTATACTTGGTGAAATTCTTACATTATTCCATTCTTTATTATTATGTTGGAATAACTTTTTTATCTTAATCTGCATATACATGGTGAAATTCTTCTAATATTTCGTTCTTTATTATCCCAGTCGAATATCACATGCATGCGTTTATCTTGGGACTGGTTCCATTATTTATTATTACGTAGTGAATATATCATATACGTGCGTTTACGTGGGACACGGTTCCATTATTTATTATTACGTCGAAATATCCCGCATGCGTTTCTGTGGGACTGGTTCCATTATTTATTATTACATTGGGAATAACTTTTGTTGGTGCGATCTATAGCACGCATGGTGAATCATTCATTATTCTATTTTTATTATTACATTGGAATAACTTTGTCTATGTGGATTACCACATGCATGGTGAATGATCTTTATTATTCATACAAATAGTATTTTCATTAAAAAGGGGTTTCTGCCAGGGGCAGATTCGTAATTTTTCTGACCCTCAAAAATTTTGAAAAAATTTGAAATGATAATTTAATGAGTTTTCTAAATTGTTTCCAAAAATGGTGATTTTTGGATGTATAGATTAAGAGTTATGGATTTTATGAGAAAAAAACTATTTTAAAAGTAAACTCTTATAACTCCTTGTGGTTAACTCAAAATTGGTAAAATTTTTATTGCAAGTACATGTATATAACGAGGTATACCACATAAATTTGAATTTTTGGACAAAAGTATAATTTATGATAAATGTCTAAATATTCGGCGGTTTTACCCATATGAAAAATAGTAAATGAATTTTAAAAATTACGAGAAAAATATATGTTCAAGATAGGACTATATTACGCTAAATCCCGAAAAAAGAAATATTTTTGGGACTGATTTGGTATTTTTCATAAAAATGAACTAGTTATGAGTAAATGAATTAAATATGTTATGTGAAGTAATAAAATTGGAAAATAGGATTTTATGGCTTGAGAATCCTATATAGGGTATATCTGATTTTTTGATGAGGATTTGATCATTGATTATGAAATCTTATGAGTATGGCATTTTGAATTATTAAATGCATTATTTGATAAAGTGTAAATAATTGAAATAAATTGTTTATAAGTTTAAGAAATGATTAAAATATTGTTATAATATTAATGATATTAGATTATGAGATTATTAAGTGATTGATAATATTTGGTTATTATTGAGCGATGGATAAATTGTATTATAAATGTTTAATATTTATCCTTTATCTTATTTGATTGATTCTTATATCATTGTCATCATCCTCATGCTTATATTGTGTTGAAAGTCATCTACGTGGCATTTGTAGTGCATAGATGGATTTGGTATGATTATGACCGAGGATTATTCGATATAATCATGGCCAGTAATGTTACAAATGATGTGGAAAAAATCCTCGTTGGCGTTAGTAGTGCATTGATGGGCGAGTTTTGGTATGATTATGGCTATGGATTCTCTTGACGAAGGTGCAAAGATGAATTGTTTTATGGCATGATCGGGGATAGTTGATGAAAACACGATTATCTTTGGCGTAGTAGTGCATGGATAATTTGTGGTCGTGATCTTAATGAATATTCTTGGCACGTAGTGCGGGGATGATTCGATGATGTGGATTAATTATTGAAATGAGTCTCGTGATGAAATATTAATTCATGGATGTGATAATAATGAATATCTTTGCCAGTAGTGCATGGATAATTCGATGTGATATGGATTGATTATCGAAATTTGAGTCTCGGTGATGAAATATAAATTCATGGATGTGATATTAACGAATATCCTTGGCCGTGAGTAGGGGGGTGATTCGATGATGTGGATTATTTATTAAACCGAGTCTCGTGATAAAATATTTATTATACACTTTTAAATGCGTAGAAAATAGTAGATATCATGTTCTACTTGACTCTTCTAAAATATGATTGTATGTCTTTGGCATGTAGTGCAAAGATGAATTGTTAATGAATATCTTTGGTAGTGGTGCAAAGATGAATTTATTAGTATGATTATGAAGCGAGAATTACGATTTGTTATAACCATGATTTTTGATGTTTGGTGAAGATAGGTGATGAGAATTATCTTACGTCCTTGTTGCGAAAGAGGAATTTAGAACCACAATTATGATTATGAGTTATTCATATGATTGTGGGCGAGAATTGTTGATTTATTTTACATGGATAAAACATTATTGGTGGACTTTTAACATAGAAGATAATAGACCTTATGGTCTATTTGACTCTTCTAATGGATTGCTCGTTCATTTGAACTATGGTTGAAAAGTTTTATCATCTACCATATGTTCTAAATCTACGATTTATTATTGATGAAAGCTATTGATAATTTAATTATCTTTAGTCATGATATTCCTTACTGGGCTAGTTGTGCTCAGCCTTTCTGTTTCACAATTCCTTTCAGGTAATAAGAGTGTTGCCTTGTCGAGCTGGGATAACAGGGGAATAGAATAGTGGTCTCTAGCTATGGAGGTTCTCCTTAAACAGTATAGAAAAGTGTGTTGTATTCTATCTGACATTAGTAGTAGTTATATTTGGTGAATCGAATAGGGTGAGGTGAACCCAACTTTGGAAGGGTGTTTTGCCACTATCATACAAGATGAATAATGACATACAACCTCGTGTTATCATAAGAGCGAGGTTGTGCGCATCCACTTCTTTGAGTATATCTACGGGCACTACCTATATTATCTTGGAGTTGATTTAAAATATAATATTCACTTGGAGACAGTGGAGATAGTTATATGTCGAGAAGACTCACCATTGGAAAGAAGATGATAGTAATCTTCTCGTTTTCTTTGGGGTCTATTGGATCAACCAAGGATAATTACGTGGCCATATGATATCTATTATAACCTGAGGCATGGCCTCCCGTATACGAAGGTTTCCTTGAGCACTTCCAAAGATTTTAGTTTCTAAAACAGGTCTTTGACTATACTTTTATGTAGAGTACCATTGTAAGGTTGTGGTCGAGGCACCATGAGAGTTACATACATTTGTATTAAAACTCACGATTAAGCGTGGTCGTATTCTATCTGACATTTTCAACAATTAATATAAATGAAGTTGTATTTAAATTTTGTACCATGTATCTGGCGACTCAGAATGGGTGATGTATACCTAATTTTGGGGGCGTCACAAAGGTAACCAAACTTTTATACCAAGGTAACCAAATCTTTATACCAAGGTAACCAATCTACCTCCACACCTACAGTATGAATTGGTTACCTTGGTCTGAAAGTTTTGCAACGAATTGCATGAAGGTTTGGCTACCAACTGCATCACATTCAAAATAAATTGGTAACTTAATAAAACTGAATTGGTTACCTTTGTATGAAGGTTTGGCTACCCACTGCATGAAGGTTTGGCTACCAACTGCATCACATTCAAAATAAATTGGTAACCTAATAACACTGAATTGGTTACCTTGGTATGAATGTTTGGCTACCAACTGCACTATGAAAAAACTGAAGGTGTGGATGTGGATTGGTTACCTTGGTATGACGGGTTGGTTACCTTGGTATGAAGGTTTGGTTACCAACTGCATTATGAAAAAATTGTAGGTGTGGAGGTGGATTGGTAAACTAGAGAATGCAATTTGTGATTTAGTCAATCTAGAAAGAGTATTTAAGGGTAATACACAATGGCATGACATGAAGAACAACAATTCTACAATATTAAAACCCAGATTGACCATTACACAGAGCACCAAATACAACACCACCCTAAAAGAAACACACCAGCCTTTTGACTTTTATGTATGTTCATGTCCTAGATGCAAATAATAGATGAACAAAGGCTTTACAAAGAAAATTAACCCAAATTGAGAAACAAAAGCTACGTAAGTGCAACAGGGAAGGTAGAGAGCTTTTCAGGCTAAAAGCTAATAGCCTCGCCTCGATCTGCGCGTAATCCAAATGCCTCGCATTTTCCCATCAAAGAAAGTAAAAAGGCTCCTAATCGTAGCACTTCTCCTCTTTGGTCTCTCTCAAAGCCAATAGCACGTGATCCATAGACACTGGCCCCGGCTTCATCACCGGATTACAACACCCTAAGCGCTGCTGCTCAGACGATGGCAAACCGCCGCCACTTTGGTTTATAGGAGGAGAAAAGAGGATGAAGAAAAAAGAGAGAGAAACAGGAACAAAGATCAAAAATGGGTCTGCTGTGTTTGAATAATAAAATAATAATTAACGGGAAGAGATAAGGGAGATTTGCAATGTCAGCCCACCAATACTAATCCTTAAATTAAGGAATCCTAATTACACCAATATTGTAAATAAATATGAGAAAGTATATTACTTTTGTAACTATTTTATGAATGCACCATTATTTTAATTATTTTTAAAAATGTACTAACATATGTAATTAATCCTAAAAACATTATGGATCCAAGAACTTTCATACTAACAGGAGTTCTAGAACTTCACAAATATTTTGAAGCTTGCAATCATATTGATAGTATGAAAGTTTCCTCATATTATAGACTATTTTCCATCAACAAATTAATTTTTTATAATAGTATTTACTTTTATTAATTTACTTCCCGTAATTATATTTTAACATTTCTGTTAATTTCTCCAATAATTCCTATCATTCAGAACAAAATCCAAATATTCTAAAATCTTGATTCAAAGTTCACAACCACATTTTAGTGATATATTAACACTAAACACTAGTATCATATTATAAAAGTATACTCAAATTCTTTTGGTCAATTCTCGACCCTCGCATAAAAAGATTGTTACGCCCAATATACGATCCATAGCATCCCAACACCTCACGAGTCCACTATATAAACCTTATAAAGTCTTTAGAATATTATTCTAGACTTTCCAACCAATATTTACATTTTTTCGTATTACTCAACAATTTTCTGTAATTATTTTTATTTATAAACTCTATCGTTTAATAGATTAAAAATAGAAATAATAACTCAACATACTTTTATATCCTGAAAATACCACTAATATTCATCTTATATTATTATAAGATTTTTCACCAAATTTCATAATTTTCACAATTCATAGAATTTTTTAATGAATTTTCACTACTTTAAAACTAACTTTAAATGGCGTAAAAATAAAATAAATACTTCTGCTCTTCAATAATTCACCAAATTTTATTTAGTAATTTTGATATGATATTATAAGATTTCTGCAAAACATTTTCAGCTCAAAATTTTTTTTTTAATTTAATTATAATTTTTAAAGTGCGAAGCTTCAAAAACTCATAATAATTAAACCGCTTATCCGAAAATTACGAATTCTATGTCCATGTCACATAAAATTTAATTCTCTACAACTTTCTAATACAATTTTTTTTCAAAATCTAGCCCAAATAGCTCTGCCGGTCCAAAATGTTTTCCGACGAGTTTTGCATTGCTTTTCTGCCCATAAATCATCTACACATTCTCAGGAGTCCATACATAAAATTAGTTTCAAAATTCGTTAGAGATTTCAAGTTGAAACAAGCATCCAAAAATATTTTCTGGTGAAATTTTCTTTACTTTAATTTCTTGATTTCTCTTGTTTATACAAGTTTAACCCATCACATACATACATAAATATGTCGTATACACATAAACTTTATAAAAACTTAATTTCTATCATGAAAATCACAAGAAATAATCAAGGTTTAGATGTTATAACCTTAACTAGTTTTCTTCAATTTTCTTCTTCCCCTTTACCTTTTTTTTCCTTTCTCCTCTCTATTTCTCCAGCCATCTCTCTCTCTCTTCTGCCCTCCCCAGCTGACTCACTCTCTCTACTCCATCAGACGCTAATTGCTTATGGAATTCTCCAGATTTAAGTTTTTTTTTTCTTTCTCTGCCAAGGACGAGATAAGGATAAGCTTTACTTATCTCATGGCATGACATACAATAATATTTATATGTATATATATATATATATATATATACGAAGAGCTTCCTAAAGTGAGCATAAAAGAGTGAGCAAGATGAGCAAATTAATCTTTTTGTACTGTAAGCAACAGTTCGACCCGAATCTGCCAAAGGCTACGCTAAAGACTATGTGACAGATCGATCAAATCGCATGTACACCCAAAGAGTTATTTTCTTTAAGGTTAGTTTTTAGAGACGGACCAGATATATATATATATATATATATATATATATATATATATATATAAAAATGGACACACCGCAGAATTTTTTAAAGTAGCGATCCTGCGATCGTAGAAGTGATTTCACCTACGATCGTAGAAATAATCTGAGATAGTCGAAATTGAATTCACTCTACGATCATAGAGTAGTCCACGATCGTAGAGTGAATTCACACAAATCATGGAGTGAATATTTCTACGATCGTAGAAGTGAAAGACTTACGATCGTAGATCTAACTTTAAAATTACACTATTGTATCTTCCATATTCCTATATATATATATATATATATATATATATATATATATATATATTTGTTTTTCTAGTTGTTCTTGATGAATTATTTAGGAGAGTTCAATAATACTCTTCATGAAAAGAGCAATGATTTAGACTTGCCATATATGATGGTATACTATTCTAATATATCATCACACCTACTCCACGCAGAACTTGTAAGTTTCCAGTTTTTTCATATATTAAAAAGATGTATATAGTATTAATTAATTAACTTAGTGCTAAATTAGTGGGTGGACCTAGTCAATTTTTTTTTCTTAAGTTTAGGTGCATGGTGTTCCATGTGAGATACAAATAAATTTATATCCCTAGGTTATGTTTGTTTGCAAGAATTACACTTGAGATAAGACTATTAATCTCAAGTATCTTGTTTTTTTTTTAAATTTGGACTCAAGACTATTAGTTTAGAGATTATAAAATGCCTTAATAGTCTTGAGATTATAATTATAATTTTGAGATTCACTACAAGAAAAAGTCTTAATTTTGACAGAATATTCTGTCAGAAGTAAGCATATTCAATCGGAATTAGCTTATTTCCGTGGGAATATTCCATCAGGAATTCAGACGTATATAGACACGTCGGAGATATATAAGAGATGTCAAAAATTTCTTTGAATAACACATATTTCTGATTGACTTATATCCAATTGAATTTAGTCGAAAATAAGTTATGGTTGACAGAATTTTTACAACGCACTTAATTCGTCAAATATAAATTGGGGTTATTTCCGACGGAAGTTCCCTCGAAAATAAGCTAGTTCCAACGAAGAATATGATTTTTTTAAAAGCTACTTTAACAATAATACTGACGGAGGTTCCCTCGGAAATAAACTATTTTCGACAAAAAAATGTTATTTTTGAAAAATTATTAAAACACTAATATCGACGGAATATCCGTCGGAAATACCTTATTCCGTCGAAAATATTCAATTTTTTTGATATTTTTTTTAAAATTGCAATTTCTAGGTTTTAAACACATTGTTCTACCTGTAACCTGTTTTATCCCAACACAGACAGACAGTAATATATTTCACATTTAACATAGAGCTAAAAACATGTATTATATCATCATCAATAACATAACTAAGTTAACAATTACATATATAAGCTAACAATTACAAATGATCTACTACTAACTCATCAACAATTACAAATATAAGCTAATGTTCCATAAATTATATACAATATGATTTACAAAACTTGTACAGATGCAACTAGACAACAATATGTACAAATGATCTATAATTTAATGAATAAAATGAATACAAATGAACTATAAACTAGTTGGAGGATCATCATCGGTGGGCGTGGACAATGATGCTGCTCTGGTATTTGAAAATCAACGGTGGCGTCCCCCCGGTCTCCATCGTCATCGCCAGTTTGCTCGCTATCGCCACCCTATTGATAGAATTAAAAATAAAAATTATTAGTCCGTATATATGTGAGAATTAAAAAGATAATATTAAATGAAAATAACATAAACATGCATAATACCTTAGTAGGCGAGGGCTGACGAAAAGCCTGCTCTAGGAGGGTAATCACCATCTGGAACATCTCGCTGCTCAATGCGGCGAACTAGTCCTTAGGTAATCCCGTACTCTCTATGGTGGCCCCTGCTAGAACCTCCTGAGCGAGCTGCTGAAGACGAGAACTGCTAGGCAATTGTTGACTACTGAAAAAGCAGACGATATGAAAAACCTATCCGTCGTCGCCATAGCTTATCGAAAGCTGGAATAACTTTCGTCGTCCAAGCCAGTAGCACAGTATGAAATGGTCCAATAGGTGCTCTCGGACACTGGATAGAGCTTGCAAATATATATATATATATATATATATATATATATATATATATATAACATTACTAATAATAATTTATATTATGTGATAAGTTATAATAATTCCATGAAACATAAAAAATATTATTACCTCCAGGTAGTGTATATGTGAGTATCCTCGGCATGCATAACACTCGATATATGTCAAAGATCTTTGCTAGTAGGGGATCACGAGATGCGACTCATAGTCTCAGCTCCTCATCCATAGATAATACATTATCGGGAGGGGGAATGCTTGAATATAATGACTCAGAACCCCCCTAGTAGCCTCCAACTCAGCTATACACTGGTTCCGAAGCTTCTAAAATAGATTCTATAATTTATTTTGTATATGTGAGTTAATTATATCATTTTATTAACTAGTGAATATCGAAATTACTAAAAAGTAAGATTAGTGTTAGCCATATAGTTAATGCCGCCTGAGACAAAGCACGCTCCTCCTTAGGCGTGTGGGCTCTATCCCAGAACTCTAACATGTTCGGAGCTCGATCCAAGGTCCTCCCGAAGGTCTAACAAATACATTCATAAAACAGTTATTAAGTATTCGTGTGAGAATTTGATAACTAAACACCTAAATACATTACATTTATCAACTTCGCCTCCTCGAAAGACTACAAGCCAGTCGTGTGTACTATGAGGAGTTGGCCACGATTCTTTTTTGCCTTCTCATACTTCTTCTTGAAGTCATCATCATCGTAGTGCGCACAAATAGCCTACCATGTTAAATTGGAGACTATGCGAGGCTAGTGGTCTCTGATAGTGGTCCCTGGCTTATAATTAACTGCCCAAGATTCCCTCCTTTGCATCTCATACAGCCAACCAGAGTAATTCGTAGTGACATGTGTAATAATCACATCGTCGTCGGCTGCCTGAGAGATGCCCTCCTCATATGAATAATAAGTCTATAAAAAAAGTTTAAAAGTTAGGAACAATTAATTTCTTAGGCAACAACTATGTACTAATATATAATTGAATAATATAAACTTACTAACTTACGTGAAACTTCCACAAGACAATCTACATAAATAAGGCATCGTACCACGCGTAGAAGTTGTAGCGCATGCACCCGATCGGGAGGTGCGTTAGACAAATAGTGTGTAAGGTGTGTTTAGCGACCGGGTCTATTATACTACAGTAAAAATATAACAATATATGTTACGTTAATTGCGTCATGCAATAAATTATATAAATTTAAAATTTTTACTGCAACGATGGATTGACATTTACTGTCCAGACTCAACATCCATCGGGACTATAAGTGGAATTGTCGGTGGACGACCAAAAATACCGAGGTTACTCCCACGATGTCGTCGGCGAGGCGCATCTATAATTATTAAAAAAACTAAGTTAATAAACATAAACTAATGTAGGTTGAGATATATTTAAATCCTAGTTCAGACAACTTACTAGCTCCTAAAGATGAGCCTTCACCATTGCTAGCGTCCCCCGATCCGGATCGCCCACCACCACGGTGACCTCCACTGCAATGTCTAGCCTTGAATATGCTACTAGAATAACCAAAATAATGCATATGAATTTGAATGCAAATTATTTAAATACATTAATTATATTACTCTTGCATTATTTATTGATTTGAAATAAGTTTAGATAGCATACGTCATCAAACCGTCAGATTCAACACTACTATCATTCTCGATTCTATATCTTCCTCTTCATCAGTTTCAATATCAGTTTCGTCGTCGTTATCATCCTCAGTGACTTTGTATTCATTAACGATGACGTCTTCCCCTACATCCTCATCGTCAGGTGCATCAATCACATCAGTTGTCATCACATTTTCATCATTTAGCACTACCTGGCTGGTATTACTAATATCTTCTTCCAACGTCTAATCCATCCCAAACATATTAACACCATCAAATGCATATGTTTTAGTTGTGACAACTGTATGCCAGGGGCTTCTACTATTTATGACATTAGGAGCGTAATACACTTGAGTCACTTGACTGGCTAACACGAATACGTCATTAGATCTTAGTACCGACTTGATATCTACTATTAGGGGTGAGCATGGTGCGGTTTGGTGTAGTTTGAAGTCAAAACCGCACCCGAAACCTCTTAGGTGCGGTTTGAAAAATTAAAAACCGCACCCGAAACCTCTTGTGATTGGTGTGGTGCGGTTTTAAAGTGTGCGGTGCGGTTTTAATTGGTGCGGTTTTGGTTCCAAAACCAATTGAAATAACAAAAAAGTATGCCTTCAATAAAATTTAACATAAAACTTACATCGAACAATTAACTTAGTGACAAAGTCGACAATGAGAATTATATCAAGCATGCTTTAAAACTAAAACGTACGCTATATAAAACAACGGAGACCATATATTCGATAACAAGCAAGACCATATATTGCAGGGAGGACTTATAGAATATAATCATAACTATACCTAATTTGAAAAATAATCTATTAGACTATTACTATTATAGCATTGACATTAACCAATGCTTCAAGTGCTCGAGCCCCTCAGCTATAAGCCTATCCAATAACGCATCAAACTAATTCAAAATTCTAAAACCCAATTGCTTAATTTTTGACTCTATAACCTCTAACATCTTATTTTAATTGGTGAAAAAATGGCAATGCAAGACTGGAGTTTTTTTTTAGCGTGTTCAAGTGAAAAGTAATTTTAGAATTTACTAGAGATAATACATACATACACACACATGGTGCGGTTTCAGTTTTATGCATGCGGTTTTGGCTAGTAACCAAACCGGAACCGTAAATTTGGTTATCCAACCCACCTAAAACCGCCACATACGCCAGAACCGTTGGTGCTATTTTAATTGGTGCGGTTAAATGCGATTTTTAGTGCGTTTGATTTCAATTTGGTTACTTGCTCAAATTTCTATCTTTTGTGATTTATTCTATTACTATCAACTTTAACACCCTTTTTAGTATCAAACCAGCGACACTTAAATGTAACTATCTTTTACCTTCGTGATAATTGAGCACAACCGCATCCTATAAACATCCATAGTAATTGGACTCGGAATCATGGTAATAGTTTCCCAACAACACAACCCCATAATTGACTGATGTGAGTTCATTCAAGTCATTGACCTTAAATCTGTACTCATTCATGATGCAGTTGGGAAAAGAACTAACAACTTTGTAAGGTCCTCGGATGACATCTATAAAATTCTTAGAAATATTCTCTTCTTCAACCCTTTCTTAAACCACTGTTGGAAATTAGCATTAGTGAATGCTTCCAACGCTCAGTGAATGCTTCCAACCCTGTTCTAAAGAAACTACATTTCAGCCCATGCTATAACTGATTACCTTGAACATCCCCCATACACGCTGGACATGACAGTTTCCCGTGAGTTGACCAACCATTAATCATCCCAAGAGCCGAAAAGTTAGTGATAGTCCACAACAAGGCTGCCTTCATCAAAACAATTCTTGCATATCAATTTATCAAACGTCTGGACCCCTGTTTCCCACAACATCTTTAGTTCATCGACTAACGGCCTGAGGTACATGTTAATGTCTTTTCTAGATCTCTTATCCCCTGAATGAGTAAAGTCAAGAACAAATACGAATCCCCTATGCACATTGACGATGGAAGATTATAGGCTACCATAATGACTGGCCAAACAGAGTAAGGCTGGCTAAAATTATTAAAAGGTCAAAAGCCATCTGTATCCATGTCGAGCCTCACATTCCTGACTTCCTCCGCAAACATTGGAAAATTTTCATCAAATCTCTTCCATTCATCTCCATCTTTAGGGTGAGTCAGCCGACCAAGCACGACGTCCCTTGTTCTATACCAACTCATATGCTGAGTCGTTTGGGATGACATGAATAGTCGTTGAAGCCTCGGTGCAAGAAGAAAGTACCGTAAGATCTTCTTGGGACATGTTTCTCCTTCCCCTACATTTTGTCACCTTGTATCGAGGCAAGCTACATATATCACATTGTCCCTTATCTCTGTTCGCACCATAGTATAACAGGCAATCCTGCTCACAAGCATCGATCTTTTGATGCCTCATATTCTACCCCTTAAACATCTTCTTCACTTCGTAATAATTCGTTGGCAGTGTACGATCCTTAGGTATGAACTCGATGATAAGACAAAGAAAATCATTAAAACCTTTATAGTTTTAGTCATACTCATTCATGAAGTGTAATAATAGTCATTGTAGATAGCCTAGTGTGCTTATCATTTCCATGATACAATGGGACACCCGATTCAAATAGCAACTTATAAAAGCAAAGAACAGTATCATTTGTTACTTCTCTGAAAGCCTTTGCTTGGTGAATGCTCATTTTTAGCCTAGTCAATATTAGTAGGGCCACAAGCATCAAACAACATCTCCACGACATTATAATTATCGGCGTATGAATTCCGTTGAATTGGTTAGTCTACGGTCGTGTCGATCACTTCTCTCAACTCAGCTGATTCCCCGTGATGAATCCATACTGAGTACACATCCATAAACCCACGTGAAAATAAGTCGAATTTCATCTCATCGGCTTTCTTTCAAATCAGGTTTTTACACTTGACACACGGGCATCTCATCTTTCCGTTCGGATCATCAGCATGTTCTATTGGTTTGTTCAAAAAGATAGACACACCATCAAGATAAGTTGAGACTAATCCCCTCCCATCAATGGGTATCCTACGGTACATCCAACTCCGATCAGCTGACATCTTTAATTGAACAGAAGACACATTCAGTACAGGAATATTCATGTATGTGATCCATGTATGAATTATATTTTCCTAGTATCTCCACTCTAATGGACAAGGGTCATGCTTATATCCCGTTCCTAGATACGTCTCCACACTAGTGCTAACACGTTAAGCACGTTTTATCTATTTTAAGAAAATTTTGGCAATACCTCCCCATGGTCTCCAAGTACATGAAATGAACTAAGATAACTTAATCTAAGTATGCACTCGAAGAACACATAGAGATAACTACCAAAAAATCCTCAAAACAAATGTACCCTATGAATCGGCATCGGTCTAAGTGAGAGACATAACATCCAGTCACAATCCCCAACTGGGGACTATTCGACATTCACTCCTTATGATCATAATGTTAAACGACTTTCTAAGTTTCAAAGTATAGTACATATATCCTTCCATTAATTGGCAAATATGTTAACTGCCTTATTTGAGCTGGAAATGGGTTGTTCGACAGTAGTTGCAAGGTGCAGGAGCAACAGAAGTTGGCATCATCATAGTATCATGTAACTTATCACCCAACTCATTATGAAGAAAATATTAGATGCCTTGGCTTTCTTTACAATCCATCCCCGCAACCGCTTTTTGAGACATTTATAAGTTCTCTTTCTCCACTTAATCTTCATACTTAAATGTATTATAATTGTTATCCTTTTAAAACAGAAAGCTAATAAATTACAATGAAATATATATGAATGAGCAAAGTTGACCAACTACTTAATCGGTTAATTCTAGAACTTGAGATTAGGATTGTTTGATGTTCCAAAGGTCTTGAGCGGGCAACTAATACTGTAACGAGGGTAAAAATGGAAGTTAGAAAATACTCTAAGCCGTCGAGTCGCATAAAGAGTTGTCTTGAACCCATAAAATGTTGTGATGAGTTGGAGTATTTTCCACCTTACTTTCGTTGCACTCGTTGCAGTATTCGTTGCCCGCTCAAGACCTCTAGAACTTCCAAGAATTCTAATCGCAAATTCTACAATTGACCAGTTAATTAGCTGCTCTTCTTTGCTCATTCCTATATAGCTCATTGTAATTTATGAACTTTCTATTTTAAAAGGATAAAAGTTTTAATACTTTTAAGTTGAAAGCTTAAGTGGGGAATGGGAACTTATAAATGTCCCAAAATGCTATTGCGTGGATGGATTATGAAGAAAGCCAACGCAGTTAATACTTTCTTCACAATGAGTTGGCTGGTAAGTTGCATAGTACCATGCATATAGCAACTTAAGTTGTTCCTACACCTTACAACTGCTGCCGAACAACCCCTTGCTAGCTCAACTAAGGCGGTCAACATATTTGTAGGTTAATGAAATGATATATGTACTATAAAATGTATAGTCGTAATTGAGTGTATTGAAGATTAAAGAGAGAGTATTATTTAGATTGTTGAAGATTGTGGCAAACTAAGCAAATGCTTCTTAGTTTTTTTTACCATTACAAAACTAAGTAATGCTACTTAGTTTATGAGAACTGTTATTTGAATATATATGAGAACTACTATTCAACATTAACTCCTACTTTTCAAACAAGTTTCTAAGTTTCAAAGCATAGAAAATATATGTATATATACATATAACATTTATTCAGTTTATTGAAGATTGTGGCAAACTAAGCAAATGCTACTTAGTTTAGTTTACCAATGCAAAACTAAGTAAATGCTACTTCGTTTATGAAAACTGTTATTTGAATATGTATGGGGACTACTATTTAACATTCACTCCTATTTGTCAAACATATTTTTAAATTTCAAAGTATAGTATAGTATAGTGTGTGTGTGTGTGTGTGTGTATGTGTGTGTGTATATATATATATATATATATAATACAACTAGGATCAGGTCCGGGAGTCTGGACCTAATTAAAATGGGGACCAAATTTTTTATTTTTTATTTTGCTTTTTTTTAAACAACTAAAAAAAGTTTAATATTTTATGGAATTGGAATTTTTCCATAATACAGTGTTTTGGGTGTGATTTGGATACATAAGTAGTTAGGGCAGAGGGATTTTCTTCTCATTTTACCCTCGTTGACCAATGCATGGAGTCTTTGTTCTAATTGTTGAGGGCAAAGTCCTCGATGGACTACAGATGATGGAAGGATCATCATTGTCCTCCTTCTCTGAATGATAACCATGACATCTGGCAATCATCGTGCAAGGGTGTATCTCATTTGTATGTTCATCATGAACAATGACGTATACTGCCATTATCAAGGCAATGTCATGTTTACATTTTCGTTCCTTTTCTTCTACTTCGGAATCAGGAATCAGCTCCTCTTTTGCTTTGATTAGCACTGGCTTAGGAAATAGCATGGCCACAAAATGGGCTGGCACCTTTACTGGAGATTGTATCAACTCATGACGTAAAGGTATAGAAAATTGCCATGGGGCGAAAGCTTGAGAAACCTGCTTTTGTTTATGAGGATTCCTGTGACTGGAACTGGTAGAATAGCCTAGTCCTGGCTTATTCCAATTTATTGAGCATTTGAATAGGTGCTTAATACCACCTTATCTTTACCAAGCCCTTGTCCAGGCTGATGACCCAATGACATCATTTCTTGAGTGGCCGACATAACCTCAGCAGAAATCTTGGGTATGGGAAGTGGCGTTCCAATAGAATGGTGTTGCGTGTTACTCACTTCCAGGGCATGAAAATTGGCGTATATTAACTATTATGGAACAACAGATTATATATATTATGTTCCATAATAATAATTTGGATATATATATATTGTTATATGTATCCAAATCACACCCAAAACTCTTGTATTATGGAAAAATTTCAATTCCATAAAATTTTAAACTTTTTTTTAGTTGTTTTAAAAAAAAAAAATTAAAAAAATAAAAAAATCCGCATTATGTTAAAATGCGGGAGTTCTGGACTTTGATTCGCTCTCTCTCTCTCTCTCTCTCTCTATATATATATATATATATATATATATATATATATATATATATATATATATATATATACCTCTACTTGTCAAACGAGTTTATAATTATGTTCCAAAAGTATATTATTTAATTTAGACATTTATTAGGTTTATTTTAATTGCATCACAACTAAGCAAATACTACTTAGTTTATTATTATATTTTCTTTTATTTTATTTTTTATTATATTATAGAATATAATTGGTTTAATTTTTTTTTTAAATTAAATTAACTTAAATTATTTATTTTATTAAATTAAATTAAATTTATTTATTTATTTTATTAAATTAAACTATATTTATTTATTTATTTTATTAAATTAAATATTATTTTATTTTATTTATTATTAAATTTTATTGTATTTTATTTTATTGTGTACTATATTATATTATATAATTTTTAATTATTTTATTAAATAAAATAAAATTCATTTTATTTTATTTTAGTTAATTAAATTTAACTTATTATTATGTTTTATTTTATTTTATTTTGTATTATATTATATAATTTTTTAGATTTTGTATTTAATTAAATTAAATTTATTTTATTTTATTTTATTATTATGTTTTATTGTATTATATTTTATTTTTTATTATATTATATTATACTTTTTTAAATATTTTATTAAACTTAAATTTATTTATTAAATTAAATTAAATTTGTTTCATTTTTCTCATTTTAATTTATTTTAGTATTATTTTTATTTTATTTTATTATATTTTATTTTGTATTATATTATATTATCTATTTTTCAAATTCATTTTATTTAATAAACTAAATTAAATTAAATTTATTTCATTTTATTTTATTAGTAAGAAATTAAGTAAATACTACTTAGTATATTATAATATTGGGAAACTAATTAAATAATACATAAATACATGCAGGTGATAAGTGGGTTTTATACCTACTTATTGGATATCAATTCATGCGAACTATGCCTATCTCAAGTATATTTTAGTGTGTTTTTAGTTGCATTTCGTAATATTTTGCATTGCATGTACTGAGAACTCCTTTGGTGTGAAAGTGCAGGATATGGCATAACTTGGCGATGGTAGATGGCATGTGATCAATGAAGGCACAACATGAGGATCGAGTGGAGCAAAGAAATCAAGCATTGGTGGATAAAAGAATGAGTAGCAGGACAAGAATGAGCACCAGGACAAAGCGATGCAATGACGAATCTGAGAATCAAAAGCTGCGAGAAGTCGTGCGGCCGCGTGGCTATATAAGCACAAACTTCAGCCTTGCCATTCGTTCACGGTTGACATATTTTGAAGATGTACGCGCTACCGATGATTACAAAGGGAAGCCTTGCATGTACCTTCTAGAGTTCTTGATCTGTTTTATTTTAATTTTTAAATTTTAAGAGTTTGTGTTGGTTAAAAACAATTCTGGTTGGTACTAGGCGTATTATTCAGTAGTTTTTACGTTTTTTTCATATTGGAACTAGGGTTTACACTTTGAGAGAATACCAACGTAGAACCAAGCATAATCTCCATATTCTTTACTTCTTCTTTGGATTTTCAATTACTATGGATAAACTATTGTTATTTTACTGGATTTTATTGAGGATTTGAACGTTACATCTGAATTGTAAACAACAATTGGGTTTGATCGATTCTATCTTTTCTCTCTTAATTGTTTGCTTAGTATCCATGTATTGTTTTGATCCCATAATGGCTTTAGGTTCAGTCATGAACTAAACTCCATTATGGGATTATAACGGAGTTTAATATGTAGTCTAACTTATGGACTGATTGCTGAACTGTTTTACGTATCATAAGGAATTTCTATCATGGTTGGTTTGCATGTATGAATGATTGATCACCATTCGTTTTAGGTACTTGTATGGAATTGAAAGATAACATGCAGGTATGGATTGTAATCATGAAAACATGCGTATATATGGAAAACATTTTGTGTAGCTTTGTATTTTGTGAATCGGATAGACATATAATGTTTCCTTTGTATGAGTTAAATAAGGGCTTGTGCTTAAATTCAATATTGCTGTAATTTCACATAGACATATAGTGAGATTGGATTTGTTGATGATTACATGGTGTCTATTGCATGTGGATGTTATGTGAGTAGGTCATAATACATTGAAAAATTGTTATGTTTACATTAGTTCTCTTGGCTAATTTTCTATGATACGTGAATATTCTTGCATGATGGTGATAGTTAGATGATCTATTAAATGAAGTTAGGATCCCATTATCTCCAGATTTGATTTATTACAGTATTATTCTTATTTTAGGTATTATTTGCATTTAGAATATTTCACAATTATAAGCATTAGTTTAAGCATATAAAAATAGTGATTTAGTTGATGCATAATAGTTTAATTTAGACAACTTTCTCCATGGATCGATAATCGACTTACTCTATATTGCTTGTTGACACATGTATGCTTGCATGAGTTAGAGCTCTTTTGTTAAACTAAAAAAGAGGCAACAAGTTTTTGGTAGCCACTTCTTTGGGAAAAGCGTTGAAATTTTTATTATTATCATTAGTTTTAAGCTATATTGTATGACTTAGACAAATCTAATCTTATCTCATTTCCATTTTTGTTTTGTTTTTTGTTTGAGAACTTGTATAAATTTTTTATATGCTTTTACGGTCATTTAACTTGACTTAACACTTGCTTTCGGGACAACATAAGCGGGAGAGGTTGGAAGCGAGTGTTCGTAGAAATTTACAACCGATTAGAGGGTACTACATCTAATATAGCGTAGGGACAAGGAGAAGAGCAAAGAGAGGATCATAGGGCTCTAAGAGAATATTCCATGCCTAATATTAATGGATTACAGTCTAGCATAGTCAGACCAGCGATAGCAGTTAATACATTCGAGGTAAAAACGGTCACTATTCAGATGGTGCAAAATACGGTTCAGTTTGGGGTGTTGCTACAGATGATCCGAATGAAGACCTGTTGAGTTTTATTGAGATATGTGACACGTTCAGATATAACGGGGTGACGGAGGATGCTATCGGACTTAAGTAATTTTCATTCTCATTGAGGATAAAGCGAGAAGTTGGCTTCATTCTTTGCGGCGGGATCTATAACTACATGGGAGGACTTATACGAAGTTCTTAGCCAAGTTTTTCCCAATGGCTAATACTACAAAAAATGAGGACAACAATCTCTCGATTCGAGCAACAACAGGGTGAATCCTTATATGAGGCATGGGAGAGATACAAAGAGATGCTACGAAAGTGTCCGCACCATAGTATGCCAGATTGGATGGTGATCAACACATTCTATAATAGATTGGGATGGCAGTCTAGGTCAATTGTAGATGCAGCTGTAGGAGGAGCATTATGGGTAAAGAGTTATGAGGAAGCCTATAACCTTATTGAGACAATGGCAGCAAATTATTTTCAGAACCCTACATCTAGGATGCCACAGCCCAAGGTTGCATGTTTGTTGGAAATGGATGTTATTACTCAGTTGTTGGCACAGATGACAGCTATGGCAAAGAAAATAGAAACATTGGTAGAGAGCAAGACGAAATCAGTTGCCTTCATATATGAGATATGTGCAGGCTCACACTCCACGGATCAATGTGCTATCAGCTTAGAATCGATACAGTATGTGGGAAATTATAGGAAAGACCAAGGACAGTTTCAGAACACATACAATCCCAACAACCGCAATCATCTAAACTTCAGTTGGTCAAATAACCAAGGCATTAGCAGAATCAGTTTCAACCAAATCAACAATTTCAGTCCCAGCCATCTCAACCACAGTTTACACCAAAACCACCGTTTCCACCGGGATTTTCTCAACAACAGCAACATCATACTCCATCTGCACCTCAGCAAGAAAAGAAATCAGAAATGGAGGAGATGATGTTGAAGTACATGGCAAACACGGAGGTTATGATCAAAAGCTAAGCAGTGGCTATTAAAAATCTAGAAACTCAGATGGGGCAAATGGTGAGCATGCTTAACAACAGGCCCCAGGGTTCATTGCCAAGTAATACGGAAGCAAATCCAAGAAGAGACAGGAAGGAACAGTGTCAAGCGATCACATTGAGGTATGGGAAAAAGACTACAGAAACTTAGAACCAAGCAGCAAGCGCATATGTTATACTTAAAGAGGCCTTGATACCGCGAGGCGGAAAGATTATTGAGCGGGAAGAAATTCATGAGAAAATCTGAAGTTCTGACATGAAAAGAAAGATAAAGCATGTTTAGAGGAGAAGCTTAGGAGTATAGTACCACTAGTTCACCCTCCGGTTCCGTATCCACAGAGATTGAACAAGTAGAGGGAAGATAAGCAGTTTAGTAAATTTTTGGAGGTTTTTAAGAAGCTGCAGATTAATATACCTTTCGCGGAGGCATTGGAACAGATGCCAAGTTATGTAAAGTTCATGAAGGGTATACTATCAAGGAAGAGGAGATTAGACGAGTTTGAGACAATAGCCTTGACAGAGGAATGCAGTGCAGTGCTTCAGCGTAAACTACCTCCAAAGTTGAAAGATCCGGGCAGTTTCACAATTCCATGCACGATAAAAAAAATGAACTTTGAGAAATGTCTATGTGATCTTGGGGCAAGTATCAATTTGATGCCCTTGTCAGTGTTTAATCAGTTGGGATTGCCGGCTCCAAGGCCGAAAAATATTTCTTTTGCGACTAGGTGACGGATCCATCACGTATCCACGGGAATAGTTGAGGATGTCTTGGTGAAAGTGGACAAATCTATCTTTCTGACTGACTTCATCATTCTGGATTACGAGGAAGATAGAAGTATACCAATCATACGGGGGAGACCATTCTTAGCCACAGGAAGGACTTTGATAGATGTGCAGAAAGGGGAGCTCACTATGCGTGTACATGATCAGGAGATTACTTTTAATGTCTTCAAAGCGATGAAAAAGAATGTTTCAGAGTTGATTTGGTGGACCGTGTATTAAATGATGAAGTGGAGAGTCTGGTGGGTTATGAACCATTGAGGAGTGTCATTGCTGAAAATTCAGAATTGGAGGATGAGGAATTCGCCGAACTTGTGCAATATCTGGATACCACTCCATAATTCAGAAAATTAAGAGCACCTGTCAAGCCATTGACAAAAGCTGGAGAGACATCGATAAAATTAAAGCCATCTCTTGAGACACCTCCAGAACTTGAATTAAAACCACTTCCAGATCATCTCAGTGCGCATTTTTAAAAAAAGATTCAAAGCTACCAAAGTGATTATTTACTCACGCACTAACATCTTTTAGGAAGAAAAATTGCTTTCTGAGTCTTAGAGAATTCAAATCAATATTGGATGGACCATAACGAGATATTAAAGGGATCGGCCCTTCTTTTTACATGCATAAGATCCCGTCGGGAAGATGATAGTAAGTCGCTCGATTGGAGCAAAGAAAGAAGGCTTAACTCGATAATGAAAGAAGTGGTCAAGAAAGAGGTAATCTTTGAAATGGTTTGGATGCAGGCATAATCTATCCAATTTTAGACAGCTCATGGGTGAGCCCAGTGCGGTGTGTACCGAAGAAGGGTGGTATGACCGTGGTTTCAATTGAGAATAATGAACTAATTCCAACATGAACAGTAATGGGGTGGAGAGTCTGCATGGACTACCGCAGGCTCAATAAAGCTACAAGGGAAGATCATTTTCCACTACCATTTATTGATCAGATGTTGTACAGATTAGCAGGTCATGAGTACTATTTCCTTCTGGACGGATATTTGGGATACAATCAGATTATGATATCTCTAGAAGACCAGGAAAAGACTACCTTCACATGTCCATACAACACGTTTGCTTTCAGAAGGATGTCTTTCGGGTTGTGCAATGCTCCAGCCACCTTTCAGAGATGTATGATGGCTATATTTTCAGACATGGTGGAACAGAACGTTGAAGTATTTATGGATGATTTCTCAGTCTTCGGGGACTCGTTTGATTTATGCCTTGAAAATTTGGTAGTGGTCTTGAAGAGGTTCGTTGAGATGAATTTAGTGCTAAAAGCCGGAAAAGTGCCACTTCATAGTACAAGAAGGAATCATCTTTGGGACACAAGGTTTCAAGAAGGGACTTGAGGTGGATAGGGCTAAAATGAAACTATTGAGAAATTGCCATCACCTACTTGAAAGAAAAAGGTGTTCAAGTTTTCTGGGACATGCGAGTTTCTACCGCAGATTCATCAAGGACTTCTCCAAGATAACTAAACCACTATGCAGTTTATTAAAGAAGGATGCACAGTTTAATTTTGATGAGGCTTGCGTGTCGGCATTTGAGCACTTAAAAGGGAAATTAACATCAGCTTCGATTAGAGCCATCTCTTCAATGGCTTCTCTTTTCTGTTCAGCCAGTACTGTTGTTTCCCAAATGCACAAAAGAGATCTAGAATGGGGTTTGAATTAATCTTTTAAAACTTTTTTTTATTTAAAAATTAATTGCCAAAAAATTAATTAGATTAATTAATTTAGCACATAAGAATATTAGTTTAAAATCCCCTTAAAGATTTAATGGAATCTCAGTTCTAAATTTAGCAATTAGTCACCCACATATATAACAGTTCATGACAAAATATAAAGACTTAAAGTAAATGACATAAGATGTTTAAGTGGATCGAAGTAGGAATAACTCCTAGTCTACTCTTCTACTTCAACAAGTTGAAAATCTACTAAGGATAGGGTCACCAAAACCAAATCACTAAGATCTATTACAACTGAATCACTTAGATTCCTTCGAGTCACTTAGTCTCAAAAAGGTTACTTAGACAAGGTCACTTAGACCACTTCAAGTTACTTAGACTTAGATGAAAGTCACTAAGACAATCGAATCACTGTTGAAGGATAAATGTTTGATGTGCTGCTAAGTTTGCAATTTGTTTAGCTTTTTATGGTACTTAGAAGCTTGAAGAAGTACTATTTCGTAGAGAAGAGCTTGATAGACTTTTGGCAAAGTTTTAGATTTTTGTTCTTGGTGATTCATACTTATATTTGAATCCTCGTACGTCTTTTATAAACATCTAAAAATCATCCCATTGGAGGGTTCCTGTTGGTGCATTCAATGCTCTTCTTCAAGATGTTCTCTAATGTTAATTGATGAGTGAGTTTTATACGAATCGAATCTCATTTGACTTGGATTATTTTCAATCTCTATTGTTTTGTGTGCATTTCATACATTTTATGTTACTTTTTAGGTTATTACACGACATTGGCCATGAAAAAGAAAAGAAAAGTAATCCAGACATCTTTTGGAGTACAATATACAAACAAATGCAAAAAAGAAAGGTTAATGGTCTTTAAATGCCAATTGGGATGCGTGTTCTTGGCTTCTAACTTGGATTTTATTGTAGATCTACTTCTTAGCTTTTCAGAACATCTTGAATCATCCCAATCAGATTTCAGATGCGAGAGTTATAGCCTTTTTATCAACTAAGATCAAAGCTCAGAGTTGTCATGCTTGCCATTTACATAACAGCCATTTGAAGCCCAATTTAGACCTTTATCCATCATGTATCTCTCAATTCTCAAAGAATAAAAGTTATAGATCTCATTCAGATCTTCGATTTGATAGGTGGCAGACCCTGTAACTCTTCCCGAATCAAAAGTTGTAGCTGTTTTACCAAAGGACATCGCCACAAAAAACTGTCTGGCACGGCAGCGCCATTTCCTAGTATTATTATGGCGTGGTTGTGCCATCCATGCAGGGAATTAGCGCAGCAGCGCTGTGAGTAGCTCTACAGTGCTCGAGTCGCGACCATACTTAGTTTTAACGTATTTTTGCATGTTTTTTGACTCCAAATTGGATTAGGGTTCCTCCTAAGCGAGGGATTTAACTTATAACCTATAAATACATGATGTGAGGCATAAAATAAGAGGATCTTGGATAATTTTTGCTAACCCTAGTTTTGAAGAAGATTAAGGCTTGAAGCAAAGAGACTTGTCACGAATGAAGATCAAGATAGAAGGCTAATGAGGATATCAAGGATTGCTTCAAAAGAGTTTTTCCTTTCTTCTTTTATCTTTTTATTTTGTAATTCTTGGATGATGGCTTACTTATGAATTGGGGTTTTTAATTCAGTTATGAACTAAATTATATTTAAGATTGCAATGGAACTTGATGCGTAGCTTTAATTGACTTACTTCTTGTTGATTATTATTTATTATTTGGGATTGTCTTTTATATCTTGTGTTCAATTGATTAATTTCCTGATCAACAATTAGCGTGGTAATCTATACAAAATTGGAAGATGAATTATAGGTTTAGACATGGATATAATTGCATAAGATTATGATTTCTGCATGAGATGGAATTTGTAATTTGTATATAGGATAGAAATATACATATATACCATATGTGATCTAAAAGAGAACTTGTGCATAAAATTCTTGTTAATTCCAATTTGCATAAGAATATAGTGGGTTGATTAATTAGAGTGATTTTCTATCTCTAATTTATTGTATTGAGGAAGAGTTGTTTATAAATCATCGGAAGGTGTTTATAATTCCTAATGAGTTATTGACTATCAATCCTTATTAACTGATATAATTCAATAGGAAGTACTAACATTTTAGTAAATCATCAAGGGAAATTGTAATATTAAGCCTTTTTATCTCGAATTTAATCTTGGTAGTTAGTGATTGGTTAGTTTAATACTTTATTTTTCAAAATTCAACAACTTTTATCAAATTCTTTAAATAAAATTAATTTGATTATG
This sequence comes from Panax quinquefolius, assembly GCA_020205615.1. Lineage (NCBI taxonomy): Eukaryota > Viridiplantae > Streptophyta > Magnoliopsida > Apiales > Araliaceae > Panax > Panax quinquefolius. Next base: position 55,879,405 of record CM035172.1, on the reverse strand, counting down.
AGTTAGTACTTGGTAATTATTATTAAATAATTCTCTTTGGGTTCGACACTCTTTCATCAATATATTACTTGTGGACTGCGTATACTTGCGTGTTTTGCTTGTATAGATTTAGGCAAACAAGTTTTTCGCACCGTTGCAGGGAAATTAATTTAATAATTTTTGCCAATATTATTTTTAATCAAATTAATATTAATCTAAACATTTTTTATTATTATTTTATTTCTCTCTTTAGTTTAATTCCTTTTCAAGTACTATGGCTTAATTTGATTACTAGTGGCCTTATACGAGAATGACTCAGCAAATAGCGATAGGGATTTATGAACTCGATGAATTATCAGCACAGGTGGAGATACTTTCGAGAAAGATTGACACTTTAGGGGCGCAAGTTATTCAAAGTGTGGTAATTTGTGATTATTGTGCTGGAAATCATCTGAGTCATCAATGTGCCATCAGTTTCGAGTCGGTACAATATAATGATAACTTCGGAGACTATCTCAACGAGTATCATCATAGTTGAGGGAATCATCCAAATTTTTCATGGAGCTATGATAATCAAGTTTAATTTTATGCTCTAATATCATCATACACACCAGAATTCTTGAATCCACCTCCACAACTAGAAGAAAATTTAAATTTAGAGGGAATTTTTTATAAGTTCATAGAGCAATTTGAAATGGGGATGAAAAGGCAAGCAGCAACGATTTGAAATCTCGAGAATCAAGTGGGACAAATTTTCAACGCCATCATCAATCACCCTCAAGGTGAATTGTCAAGCAACATGGTTCCCGAGACTGATGGATTACCCGTGCTAAATCTGTAATTGGATGAGCCAAAAGATGTAGATGTTGAAAAAGAGAAGACAAGTGGGGACCAGGAAAAGTAGGTTGGCAAAGATCTAGCCTTGAGTTCCAATGTATATGAGCCGATTTTGATAATTCCCCCATGTACCTTCTTTACCAAAGTTTAAAGATCCGGGTAGATTTGCAATCATGTGCCCAATTGGTAGTCATTTCATGGGTAAAGCTCTATGTGACATGGGAGCTATCATAAATTTGGAGCCATGGTGGGATGAAAAAGGGGTTCATAAGAAGATAGCTAAACATTCAATTATGTTTGAGAAGCTTCATTTCACTAATCCATCCACAGACATAATGGAGCAAACGCCTAGCTATTTGAAGTTCATAAAGGAGATTTTATTTAAGAGTAACAAGTTATGTGAACTTGAAACAATAGCCCTTACTGAAGAGAATCCCTCAAATGTTACATTGCGATTGATGGATGGAGGTAGGGGTGCTCAAAAATTTTGGTTTTTTCGGTTTTTTTAGAATGCAGACGATGGCGATTTTTTCAAGATGCAGTTTTTTTTGCAATCTTGGTTTTTCAGTATTAACACTTTTCAAGATCTAGGTAGCGGTAATAACTTTTTGAATTCGGTAAAAATCAAAATACCCAAAATACCAAAATTTAATAATTAATAGTTAATGTTTTATAATTTTATATATTAAATAATTTTTTATATATTAATAATTTCTATATAATAGTAGTTTCACTAAAAAAAATTATATATTAATAATGTTTTGTAGTTTTATTTATATATTAATTATTATTAATAGTTAATGATTTCTTAGTTTTTAAAAATTATTAATATATAAAAAATTTATTTAATTATTATTAATAATTATATATATTAAGATCTGCGGTATAATAGAAAAAGCTGAGCAACTGAAAAAATCGGTACCAAAAGCCAGTAATTAGAACTCTAGGTTTTAGTTCTTGTTTTTCGGTAATTTCGGATCGATGCAGGTTACATTTTTTACCGATGAACACCCCTAGATGGAGGGTTCCTCAATTTTTGAAGGGAAATTGGATAGAGAGTTGAAGAAGTTAGGATGAGACTATAAAACAAGCGCTTATTGGGAGACAACTCATATTTAATTTTTAGATTTTGTTTTGTTATTAGGTTTTATATTAGTGAATTTGAATTTATTTAGGATCTAATAAACTTGATTCTAGTGGGTTTACAGGTTATTCAAGTCAAATTCAAGTGTGGTATCCAATTTATTCTAATATGCTTAGCCTATTCTTCAAACTTAGCGGACTAGGAGGAAGATTGCTATATTTTCAGGTAAGTCCTTTGCTTTACTTTTTCATATTTCAGCCATTGAGGACAATGTCTAGTTTATGTTTGGGGCAGGTTCATATGTGTTGCGTTTAGTTTAGTATATGTGTTCATTTTTATCTATTAGTGTGTTGCATTCATGGTAGGGTGTTAATGTGTTGGGTTAAAGTTTTCATTATATTTGTTAGGATAACTTGTTTGCATGAATCTAAGCAATGAATTGATATGTGTCTAGCTTGGCTTATGATAAGATTGGTATTGATAATCTTAATTTGTCTAAAACTCATGTTTATCGGATATCATATGATAATTAACTTTATTGATCAACCTAATTCAAGGGTTTCATATTTTGCTTCTAGGGGAAAAATAATGGTTAAATTTCAAGAAAATCAGTGAACCATCAGTGAAGGCTAAAATTGAGCAAGAAAATAAGTTAAAGGGAATATTAGGGTATAGTCATATAAAAAATGAAATATATATATATATATAATTAGAAAAAAATAAATAAATAGCTTGACTAGTTTGGTTATGTGGCCTTTGTTACTCAGATAAGTAAGCCCTAGCGGTGTTTCTAAACTCAACGCCCTAAAACCATCTGGTTTGAGAGTCGTTGGTCAAAATTTTGCTACATGGGTGACTTTGAAAAGCCTAAGAGAACCAAACATTGCACAGTCAAGTTTTAAAATGAGATGGAGCGTAAGACGCACTCATGGGATATTATGATATATAGAAATAAACCTCATTAGGGACTCTTGGACTTAATTATTGCTTGATAGTAGCCGAAATTGTTGTGTTCATAAAGTTATTTGAGTTTGAACCGAAAAATTTCTTCTAAGAAAATCATTATGTGATTAATATTGAATTGAGGTTGGTTAGAATGGTTAATGAGCACACACGCACAACATGGGTGATGACATGTATTGATTGTCTGATTAATTAGAGTTATAGACTTTGCATTGGTTAGACATACTGTTTGAGTACATTGGTGATATCTTTGAGGTCTGTTGTTGGGCAATGTTATGGTTTTTTGCTTGATTTGTAGGCATGTAGTTACTAGTTTGCATTTACATAGTGTTGCATTATATTGCTTGGGGACAAACAATGGATCATGTAAGACCCCAACTTTCATAAATAAAGATTAAATTTTCTTGAATTATATTTTTAAATATTATGGTATGGATTTGATATAATGTTATAGTTGTGGGTAATATTTATAAATTTTACAAAGTATGCAAGTTGTTATAAAATATTCGATTGGTCGGGGAATATTCGTTTTAACAGGAAATATTCGTACGACGACACAATCATTGGTGGACCCCACAACGGAATTATTGTCGGAGTTAAAAAATGACAAAAATATCTTTTTATAAAAGTAATGGCGAAAGTTTTACCGTTAACTGTTGAAATACCCGGTGATGAAAAGTACAGTAATACGTGTGGTTGCATAGTAGCACACGGTATTGATTATTGATGCTTACGTGAGAAGTCACTCAATTATTCTCAATTACTGCTACAGTAATTATTGCATAGTATCTCACGTTATTTGATTCAATTATTGTCAATATTTATATTATTAAATCAATAATTGAGATGACAAGTTATTCATATTATTATCTGCATAATTAACAATGTCTAGAAAGTTCTGTCGAGGAAAGGGGTTTGGTCACCTAATTGTGCGCCAATAGGAGAAATTCTTATCGGAAAACCCCCTCTTTCCTGGAAACGATTTGGTTGTTAATATTGCGAGTTATAATAATGATGAATAAATGTTGTTAAAAATATTGAGGAGATTTTTTAAAAGTATTTGTTGTAAATTTTGCGTATTATTTGGACCCCCACTTACTCATTTTTCAAAATAGTGTGTGTTATGAGTATGATAATATATATATATATATATATATATATATATTATAATAAGTTTTGTTTTTTTATGAAAAATAGAATATATTTTATTTTATTTGCATAGTGTTTTACTATGCAGTGCATAGTAAAGTCCCATGAAAATTGAATTCAGCGTCTGTGAGAATCGTCCTGTGCACCCGTGATTTTTATTCAAATAGTATACTTTCTATTCTCCTATAAATAGGATGTTTAGTTAGAATTGAAAATCACACCAGGATCAGAGAATTCTTCTTCTATAATATTGAGCACATTTCTTTAGAGTTTTAAAAAGCTTTGAGCGTAGAAAACAGTAAAAGTTTCTTCAAGAATATCCCCGCTATACTAGTTGGAATACTCTTCTTTTTAAGGTAAGGGATGTTATTTTTGTTCAATATTCGTAAGAAATAATATTTTCTTCCATACTCTGTAGTATGTAAGTAATATTATTTCGTTTCAGATTTCGAATTATACACTAATTTTGTTAAGTTTTGGCTTCTATACTCCCTTTAATTAGTAGAATATCCTTGAAATTTGCGCTTCATCCAATATCTTTTTATGGAAATATTATTCTGAGCATTCTTGATAATTTTAACTTTTTCATGCCGGAGTACTATTCATGGGGTACTATTCACCCAGGGTATTATTCATGACAAAAATGGATTTTTTTGTCCAAATCATTTTTGATGTAATATCATTCGTGAATTTTACTCCACAAAGCAGTATCATATTGACAATTTGGACATTATTGAATTTTTCATAAATTAAATTATACATGTGATAACCCGGGATTTCGAATAATCAAATTTGTACGAATAATTTTTTTTAATTTAATATTGATTGTTAATATTGTACTAAGTATCTGTGATACGAGTATCGAGAATTAGTCAAATTGTGTATTGACTAATAAATTTAGAGTAGAGTTGTGCTTAATAGCTTTAGAAACCCTAACCCTAATTTCTGGATAGGGATTCGATAGAAAAGGCAATTAAAACAATTGTATTAATGAGTACGTGTTTGTACTATTTAGAATTTTGATCAATGATAGATCGGATAAGGTTTAAAATTAATAAACCCAAATAAGAGATTAAAAAACCTAATCTCAGGATTAGAAACCCTAACGCACAGTTAGAAACCCTAATCGAAAGTCAGGAAACCCAAATTTCATATTCGGGAATCCTAAACCCTAATTAGGAAACCCTAATCCTAATTGGCAAGCCTAAGGTGTTTATTAAACTTAAATATGATTAGAAAACCCTAATTATATTTTAGTATCTTAATTTCTATTTTCAAAACTCTAATTGTAATTTGGAAATTTTATTTTTCTAATTAAAACCCTAATTTCATATCCGGGAATCCTAAACCGTAATTAAAAAACCCTAATCCTAATTGGCAAGCCTAAGGTGTTTATTAAACTTAAATATGATTAGAAAACCCTAATTATATTTTAGTATCTTAATTTCTATTTTACAAACCCTAATTGTAATTTAGAAATTTTATTTTTCTAATTAAAACCCTAATTTCATATTCGGGATTTCTAAACCCTAATTAGGCAACCCTAATCCAAATTGGAAGGCCTAATATATTTATTAAACGTTGATATGATTAGGAGAACCTAATTTAATTAGGAACCCCTAATTTTAGTTTTAAACTTTTAATTTTCTAATTTAAAAACGCTAATTAAAAAATTCTAGAAAGCTAAAGTTTTAAAACCTAAGGGTTAGAACCTTAGGGTTAAACCCTAAGGGTTTGTGCAATTGTCAAGTATGCCATTAAAAATATATAGAGAATGACCAAAATACCCTTTTATATATTTTTATAAGTTAACTTGCAATATTTGCTAGCAACTTTAGTTGGTAACCTAACTTGACTTTGTTACTTCAAATCTCTAGCAATACCAGCCGAAAATCTCAGATCTAGCAACATAGCATTGTATATATAAGATTATAAGAGAGAGAAAGTCCATTTATTAGTCATTTAGTCTCTTGCTCTCACCAACTCTCTCTCTCACTTATACATCCAAAAATAGAAAGTAGATCAGTGTGACGCCCCCAAAACAGGTATACATCACCTATCTTGAGTCACTAAATACATGGTACATAAATCAAATACAACTTTCTTTAATACAACTGTCGTGCAAAATACGACAAAACATAGCTAAGAGTTTAAACAAGAATATTGTCATCTAGACAATATCCACACTCAATGGTGTCCTCATTACAATTATTATCACATTATTCCGTAGAATAGTGAGGACTACTAAAGCCATTTATCCTGGACCATCACTCCATTCCCCAGACTGTCGTCCCGGCTATATTCTCATTTCACGAAAAGAACAATGAAAAAAGGGTGAGCTCAACTAGCACAAGAAGAAATATTATGACTAAGATAATGCAGAATAAATTATCCTTAGCCTTCAACAGTATAACAACTGATAGAATACAATAGACAACAAGTTTTAGATCAACAACTGCAGCGGAAATAAGCAATCCATTAGAAGAGTCAAGTAGAGCATAAAATCTACTATATTTTATGATTTAAAAGGTTTTTCATCAACTTTATCGCCGAGACTCAAACAATAAATAAATCACATCATCGAATCATCCATGCACTAAGGATATTATATTAATCATCAATAATGGTCATGATTATATCGAATAATCCCTGGTCATAATCATACCAAGTCCATCTATACACGTAAGCCAAAGATGACTTTCATCACAATATAAACATGAGGATGATGACAATGACATAATAATTCAATAAAAACAAGTTCAAGGATAAATTTTAAAGATTTATAATTTAATTTATCCGAGAATAACGTCCCAAATTGTCAACATAGGTACCGCTTTGTGGGTAAAATTCAAGAATAATATTCATGTACCAAAAATAATTTGGACATAAAAGAAATATATTTTTCGGATTGAATAGTACCGTGAATAATACCACCATACACTAAAAGTGTCTGAATAACCGAATGAATGATACTAGAGTGAATACTAATCGGTGAATAGTAACTCATGAATAGTACTCCTACATTTAAAAGTACCACGAATACTTGAGTGAATAATACTAGAGTGAATAGTAATCTGGGTGAATAGTAACCTATGAATAGTAACTCATAAAAGAAAATACCAAAGAAAATGATATTCCATGATTTCTTTGAATCAAGAAATGATATCTCATACAGTATAATAGAATATCTGAAAGTGCAAATGGATTTTCACCCGCCATGCACGTAATCCACGTAGAGAGATCATTTCCACAATTTAATAAAGAATGAATACGAAGGATCATTCACCATGCATCGCAGTAATCCACACAGCATGAGTTATTCAATGTAATAATAAAGAATGGAATAACGAAAGAATTCACCATGCGTCACGATGTAGCCGCATGCACATGTTATTCCAACAGTAATAATAAAGAACGGAACCGTGTAATGCGTAATGCATGTACATGATATTCCAACGAGATAATAAAGAATAGAACTGTGTCACGCGTAATCCGCATGCATGTGATATTCCAAATGAATAATAAAGAATGGAATAACAAAAGAATTTCACCGTGTATGCGATTGCCAGATGACATGTTATTCCAACATAATAATAAAGAATAGAATAACAAAAGAATTTTACCATGTATGCGGTACTTGGCATGATGTAAAAGTTATTCTAACATAATAATAAGGAATGGAATAATGAAGAATTTCACCATGTATGCGGTACTTCACATGTATGAAAGTTATTCCAATGTAATAATAAAGAATGGAACCAATTAATCATGTGTAATTACGCACAGACAGGATATTCCAATGAATAATAAAGAATGGAATAACAACGAAATTCACGAGCATGCGATAGACAAGATGCACATGTTATTCCAATGAGAATAATAAAGAATAGAATAATGTAAGAATTTCACCATGTATGCGGGTACTTCACATGGGCAAAGTTATTCCAACATAATAATAAAGAATGGAATAACAAAAGCTCTCTTCATGAATACGAAAAAATAATACCCTACCTTAGAAGAAAATTGGATCTTTGGAATAGTGAGGTAGCGGACTTCTCTTCTTTCTCTCTATAATTTCTCTCTATAATAATTTCTCTATAGCTTTAGTGAATTGGTGAGAAATGAAGGAAGAATGAGCTTCTATTTATAGGAAAATATAGTTTTAATAATTACAAATTTTGGGGTTCGAAATATTACAGTATAATACCTTTATCTTTTTCTTCATTTGTAATTTAGTCCTGCAAGTATTATCAAACTTGCACCACCTCCCCTAATAGTAAATCATGTGAATCAATAGTAAATCATGTGACTCAATAGTTATAAACATGTGAAAAAATTAATTATAGTATAGTACCTCCATCTATACCTCCATTTTTAACTTAGTCATACAAGTATTATCAATCTTGCACCAACTCCCCTAATAGTACAAGAATGTGAATCAATAGTACACACATGTGAACAAATAGTTATAATCATGTGAATTAATAGCAATTAATTGCTCATTTATCCAATTAATTACCCGACTGGTCAGTATAACTTCCAGACATCAATTAATATCAAAATAAATGTCGATTTCCACTAACACTAATAATTCCAACACAATGGAACTATCAATTTTATCTTCAATCAACATGAACTTATTCATCATTAATATTATAACTCACAATATTTAACAACCGTGTCGTTCCTGAGAAAGAGGGGCTTTCAGATAAGGATTTCTCCCTATTAGCGGCATAATTAGATTATCTAACTTCTCCTTGATGTAACTTCTGAGACATTGTCAATATTCCAAATAATAATATGAATAATTTTGTCGTCTCAATTATTGATTTAATACTAATAAATATTATGCAGATGATATTGTGACAATAATTGAATCAATAATATGAGATATATGATGCAACAATTACTGTAGCAATAATTGAGTATAAATGAGTGACTTATCACGTAAGCATCAATAATCAATACCATGTGTTACTATGCAACCACGCGTATTACTGTACTTTTACTACCGGGTAGTTCAACAGTTTTAACAATAACACTTTCGCCGTTATTTTTATAAAAAGATAATTATGTCATTTTCTATCTACGACAATACTTCCGCCAGGGGTCCACCAATGATTTTACCATCGCATTTAATATTCCCCGTTAAAACAAATATTCCCCCTTGATCGAATATTATATAACAACTTGCATACTTTTTGCAAAATTTATAAATACTACCCATAACTATAACACTATCTCAAATACACACCATAATATTCAAAAAAATATTTCGAAAAAATTAAATCTTTATTCATAAAATTTGGGGTCTTACAATCAGTCCTAAAAACAGCCCTTGATCAACCAAGATCAATTAGGAGGATTAAGATCAAGGATTTGAAGCAAGAAGGTATAAACCTAAAACATATTTTGATCCAAGTTGCTAAGAAAAATTTTGTGTTTATGTGTTTAGATCTTTGCTAGATGATATTTTAGGATGATCTATGTTGATATAACATAGATCTATAGCATCAAAATGCTTTAAAATTGAAGTTTTACAAAACTGCCCAAGAACACTTCTGTGGTCTGACAATCAAATGTCAGGAGCCACATATTCTTGTCTGTTTTTGATTTTTGATGTTTTAAGTTTTGGATCGGTAGGTTGTTATGTGGTCTGTGATCTGGAAGTGTAAACACAGTCATCACATGTCTAGAGTTCATTTTATTCTCGGTCAAAACCCGTTGACCGGGCATGACCAGTCAAATTCTGGGTAACCCAGAAAGTGTTAAAACTGAGTCTGACAACATCTTCAAGCTTCTTGATCTGTCAGGTAATACGTGTTTTGATGTTGTTGTTGTGTACATGTTGTAGCTGGTAATATGGATTGTAAATCCATGCCTTAAGATTCCTTATATCATCAACATATAGAACGAAGCAAGTGGTCAAACCTAGTCGTTTTCATTCAAACACGTTTCGGAAAACCCGAAACCGTAAATGTAAACTTTCTCGACCTTTGACCAAGATTTAACTTGTGATGTTGTTGTTGTTTAATTGATCTGTTGTTTTAGTGTTGTTCCTTGTCATGTATACTACGAGAATGAACCAACAAATCACCAAAATAATGACCAGAATATTTAACTAATTGAGCTCGAAATGAGACACTCGAACTGCCTTGGGTTTCTGGGTTACCCAAAAAACTCAGGCATGGTCTGACATGTACTTTGAAAGCCCAGATCGTCATGTTATGTTGTGTTATGACCTAGATGATGAATGGTTATTGTAGTGTTACATTTCAGCTTCAAGATCCAGGTTCTATCAAGCCCAGAAACATGATGAGCTGAGAATTAAGGCCGGTCAAATGTGACCCGTTGAGCACTGAGCTGTCAGTGTTCTTGAGGCTCAAGAACACCAACAGCGACGCTTTGTGTCGCTAAAGGCCTATAGCGACGATTTAATTATTTTTATTTTTTAATTTTTCGAAAAATTATTTAAAACTAGAAATAAATTATAAAAATTATTAAAAATGGTTTTAAAAATTATTTTAAATTATGAAAATAATTTTTGACCAACTGAATATTTTTCTTTAATATTTATAATTATTTAAATATTAAAGGTATTTAAATTATTTAATTAGTGTCTTAAATAAATTAGAGGAAAATGATTTAATATTATGAAAAATCATTTTAATAAGAATAATGTATTTAAAAATATTTTGAGTTATAAAATGTAACTTTTAATATTTTTGAAGAATTTTAATTAATAAATTAATATTAATGATAGTAGATTTATTTAATTATTAAATTAAATAAATAAGATAAAATAATTTTGTTGATTTAAAAATCAATTTAAATAAGAATAGTATTAGAAAATATTTTGAATTATAAAATATAGTTTTCAATATTTTTGGAGAATTCTCATTAATAAATTAATATTAATGATATTAGATTTATTTAATTATTATATTAAATAAATGAATTAAAAATGATTTTATTGATTTAAAAATCAAAAAATAGTTTAAAAATATTTTAAGTTATAATTAATGACTTTTAATATTTTGATAATAACTTTATTAATATTTAAATATTAATGGTGATGGTTTAAAATGATTTTAATTAATTTAAAAATCATTTAAGTAGAATATTAATGATTTAAAATATTTGAAGTTATTAACAATAACTTTAATATTTTGACAAGTATAACATTAATATTTTTATATTATTAAATATTAATGATAATACGATTATTTGATAATTAAATCATTTAAAAATGATTTAAGTGTTTGAAAAATTATTATAAATAATAATAATTGTTTATAAATTATTAAAAGCTTCCGAAAAATATTATAAATGATAATTGACTTATCTAAAATAATATTGAAGCATAGAGACCAAGTTTAATTAACAATAATTGTGTTAGTTGTTGGATAGGGTGACCAGAACACCGAGAATAGACTAAAGTCCAACCAGACTGAACTTGTTAGACTTGATAAGTGTTTATATAAGTTATAAACACTAATGTGGCTATGTGGTAATGTGCCTATGAGAAGTTTGACTGTAGAATACAGTGTTACGTGATTATAAATTATTGTGCTAATTGTGAGACCGATATTATTAGTTAAAGGTCTTTCGAAAACAGATAAGTATATTGTGTAGCTGTAATCAGCGGAGAAGGCAAGTTTTCTAACTCAACCTTGAGTTAATATTGTTTAAATATTATAGTGGTTAATTATTGCTGATTATACCACGTCCAAGAATTTATTGTTGATTATTCGCATTTAGTGCATGTTTAATAATTCAAATTGAATTACTGATTCGAAAAATATACATTTGTAGAATAACTGTTGTTGGATATTCATATCCGTAAGAAGCTAATATTGACGGTACAGATAATTCCTGTTTATTGTCGAATTATGTTGAGAAATGTCTTAGCTAATTATTCTGGTTAGACGAACATTTGTTAGAACTTGATAGGTTCGAGAAGAGAAGAGAAGAGAAGAGAAGAGAATTTAATTATTATTGATAGATCAATGATAATTGTATCGGCTAGATCGAAAAAAAAAACTTGATAGGTTTGAGAAGAGAAGAGAAGAGAAGTGATTAGATATTGAAATCATTGAATTTCGTTGTTAAATCAAATCTTGATTCTGAGACTGAGAAGAACAACCTTTTATATAAAGGGAACATTTTTAGTCATATATTCGACCCATTATGCCATGACTTAAGTATTAAGCATAATATAGGTACAAGGAGTTGGGTCACTTCTACGCATTCTTGCAGAGGGGTATGATTTAATCTTTATGGTTATCTCGATACACTGCAGATATGTCAAATTAAAACTTTAATATATACCCGAGAAGAAAGTTCAAGATCCAACGGATCGCTCAAAGATAAATGTGGAAAACATTCCACTTTGCTATTTCAGTAGAATTAATTCTTGATTATTCATTTGAATATCGTGAGAAACCTTGAAAGCGTTGTACTCTTTCATATTCGATTATTGTTGTATAGAATGCGAGAAGACTTGTTATTTATTCATATACATTTACTCTATGTCTTAACTTGCGGGGCAAACTTGTTGCTCACCCTTGCTAAATAAAACATTTCAGTTAGGAACGAAGAGGCCAACGGATCGAAGAAGAACAAAGGCAAAGACAAAATGCTGGAGTAGTATAATGAACATTATTATTAATATGTTGTATTGTAAACCCTTTTTGTATATCTAAAGGGTATGTTTGTAATGTTAAGATTAGTGGACCTGGGACTAATGTATTAATAACATATGTTAATGTGATATGTATTACTATTTCTATATTAATGGGTAGTTAGATGGTATTATATTGTGGATCGTGAACACCAAACTCGGGGGTCAGGTAACCCGGATTTGGGGGTCTCACAATATATTTTTAAAATTTATCCTTTGCGTTCATTTAATTGAATTCTTATATCATTTTCATCATTCTCATGCTTATATTGTTATGAAAGTCATCTTTGGCCCGTAGTGCATAGATGGACTGTTGATTGGTATGATTATGACCAGGGATTATTCGGTATAATCATGACCGTAATGTTACAATTGATGTTGTAAAAGTCCTTATTGGCCCGTAGTGCATTGATGGACAGTTGTTGGCATGATCATGACCATTGATGATTACACGAATATCCTTGGCCCATAGTGCATGGATAATACGTGGACATGATACTAATGAATATCCTTGGCCAGTAGTGCAGGGATGATTCGATGATGTGGATTTTTTATTAAGCTGAGTCTCAGCGATAAAATTTATGATAAATTCTTAAATCATAGAAGATAATAAATATCATGCTCTACTTGACTCTTCTAATGGATTGCTTGTTCCGCTGTAGTCAAACTTGATGTTTATGATATTTTATCAGTTTAACATTGTTGACGGCTAACGATAATTTATTCTGCATTATCTTAGCTATAATATTTCTTACTGGGCTAGTTGAGCTCACCCATTTGCTTTCATTGTTCTCTTTAGGAAATGAGAACGTAGTCGGGACTAGTCAGGTAACGGAGTGATGATCCGAGTTGGTAGCTGTAGTAGTCCTCACTATTTTATAAAATAGTGTGATAATAATTGTAATGAGGACTCCATTTGAGTTTGAATACTATCTACTAGACAATATTCGTGTAAAATTCTCAGCTACATTTTTGTCGTATTGTATTATGAAGTTGTATTTAAATTCTGTACCATGTATTTGGCGACTCAGAATAGGTGATGTATACCTATTTTGGGGGCGTCACAGTTGGTATCAAAGCTTAGGGATATGATCCCTGACTAAGAAGTGATACTAGAACTAGGGAGAAAGACGGGGAAATCCTTCGCTAGTATGACCTACTTATGTTTATTTGTTATTTAATTGGTCGATCAGAATATAGGGATAATATGTGGCATGTCAATTAACCCTTATTTTGTGGCAGTGTTTGAAAATGACATCCGAGAATGTTGAGATAAGCAATGGAGCACATGAGACCGTTGAGTCACCAACGATCAATACCCAGGATAATGTGCATCAAGAAGGCAATGATGAACGATGTGTTGTTCAGAGGCTTTATGCAATTCATGTAACATCAGGCGAGAACGACTCCTGTTTAAAATGCAGGTGAAAACACTGGCAACTCTCGGATGGTCACCGCTAAGCAGATCAAGGAGCTGGGACCACCAGAGTTTTTGGGAGAGACAAAATCACTTAAGGCAGAGACGTGAATAAAGCAGATCACCAAGATATTTGATGTCTTGGGAAGCTTTGAGGAGCAAAAGGTTCCCTTTATCACCATCATGTTGCGAGGAGAGGCGACATCGGTGGGAATCAGTAAGCGACTCAACCTCGCAAAGATCAAGATGTCTTGGGAGAAGTTCCAAGAACTATTCAACGACAAGTACTTTCCCGAAAGTATTCGTCACATGAAGAAGGTAGAGTTCATCAAGCTGGAGCAAAACAATATGATTGTGTCGCAGTACAAAGCTAAGTTTGCTGAGTTATCCCAGTTTGCGTCCCACTTGGTTGATAATGAGGAGAGAATGACGCGAATGTTTCTGCGAGGTTTGAAACCTGAGATACGTTAATAGCTAATTTCTCACAAACTGTGTTTATATTCAGATGTTGTAAATAGGGCTCAGTTATTGGAGCGCGATAATGAGTCAACCCAACCAAGAGAGAGCAACCAACAAATCGATAATACCAGTGGTAGCAGTCATCGAAGCGGTGACAACAAACGTGGAGGAAATCAACATGCCAGAAATGGTAACCACTTCGGTGGTAATCATGGCCAAGACAATAGAAGTGGAAATTTCAAGAAAAGGAGATTCAACAATGATGGAAAGACCTCAGCACCAGCAACCATTGTTAAAGAAGAAGAACGACCACCGATCGTATGTTACAAATGCGGAGGGGAGAGACACATCAGTCCAAAATGTATGCATCAATCAAAAGAGTGTTATAATTACAGAAGAAAAGGTCACATAACTCGATTTTATCGTGTAGTGAAGTCAAATCCAGCTGGGATAGAGGCACCAAAGGTCGTCCCAGAGAAGTCAAAGCCGGTAGTTCAAGGGAGAGCATCGTGACCTCCCAAAAAGTGAGAAATTCGAACGAGGTTATCACGGGTAAGCTAATCATAAACTTTAGCGATGTCTATACCTTATTTGATACCAGTTCTACTCATTCTTTTATTTCTCTTACTTGCGCTCAACGTTTAAATTTAACTTCAGAGAAATTAGACTTTGACTTATCTCATTGAAACTCACATTGGGAGAAACCTTCATTACATCCAATCGCTTATAAGTCTTGTTTGATTCAAATCAAAACCGCATCGCTACTCCGTCGATATTATTTCTTTGAAAATACTTGAATTTGATGTGATTTTAGGGATTTATTGGTTAATCACTCATCATGCAAAAATTGATTATTTTCGTAAGGTTGTTAGCTTTCATATTCCTAACAAACCTATTATAAAAATTCAAGCAACCAACCCACTAAAGTCAGTCACTGTCATATCAAGCCATAAAGCTATTAGTTTATTAAAAAATGGATGTTAAGTTTTCTTAGCCCATGTCACGGATTTAAACAAAAATACGTCAGATTTGGATGATATTTCTATTGTTAATAAATTTCATGACGTATTCCCTGAAGAAATTCCTGGCCTACCCCCAAAGCGTGAAATCGAGTTTGGTATTGACCTTAAACCTTGTACGAAACCCATTTCTAAAGTTCTATATCGAATGGCTCTTATTCAAATTCAGGAGTTAAAAACCCAAATGCAGAAATTATTAAACATCGATTTCATTCGTCCTAGTATGTCTTCTTGGGGTGCTCCTGGTCTATTCGTGAAGAAGAAAGATGGGAGTATACGACTTTGTATTGATTATCGAGAGTTGACCATGTCACCATCAAAAATAGGTACCCGTTGTCTTGCATTGATGACCTATTTGACCAGTTACAAGGCGCCAAATTATTTTCAAAAGATCGATCTTCGTTCCAGATATCATCATTTAAAGATTAAAACCGATGACATTCCAAAGACTACTTTCAAAACTCGGTACGGGCAATATGAATTCCTAGTCATATCCTTTGGATTGACTAATGCTCTTGCTGCCTTCATGCATATGATGAACCGAGTATTCAAAGAATATTTGGATCACTTTGTGGTCGTCTTTATTAATGACATCCTCATTTACTCCAAAAGTCGTGAAGAACATGAGCAACACTTGAGGCTGATACTCTAAAAGCTTCGTGAAAATAAGCTACATGCCAAGTTGAAGAAATGCAAGTTCTGGCTTGAGAAAGTAGTATTCCTTGGGCACGTGATATCGAATCACGGAATATCTGTTGACCCAGCAAAGATTGAAGCAATTCAAAGTTGGGAGCAACTTAAGTTAGTGGCCGAATTACGTAGCTTTTTGGGCTTTGCTGGTTATTATCGAAGATTCGTGGAAGAATTTTCTTGAATCGCTACTCCATTAACTCAGCTGACTCGAAAAGATACAAAATTCGATTAGAGCGAGGAATGTGAGAAGAGTTTTCAAGAACTCAAGAGAAGACTCATTTCACCACCTATTCTGATAATACCATCTGGCTCGGAGGGATTTTGTAAGACCCCAACTTTTGTGAATAAAGATGAATTTTCTATAAATATCATTTTTGAATATTATGGAATAAATTTGATATAATGTTATAGTTGTGGGTACTATTTATACATTTTGCAAAGTACGAAAGTTGTTATTTAATATTCGATTGGTCGGGTTCAGAATATTCGTTTTAACGAGAGAATATTCGTAATAACCAAGACAATCATTGGTGGATCCTACAACGAATTATTGTTTGATTGAGAAAACGAAAAAAATACTTTATGAAAATAATGGCGGAAGTTTTATCGTTAATCGTTGAAACACCCTTGTTAAAAAATACGATACGCGTAGAATTGCACAAGAAGACACGATATTGCTTATTGATGCTTATGTGATAAGTCACTCAATTTTGTTTTATTGGTATTATTAATGTAATAGAAACGTAAAAAGCTTTTATATAAAACATAATACTTTTATAAAGTTATTCGCTTTACTAGACTAATAGTAAAATCTTTTATATAAAAAACAGAATACTTTTATAAAGTTATCTATTTTATTTGACAATAATTAGAATATATTATATTTTATTATGCATAGTGTTTGCATAGTGCTCCGCATAGTGTTTTGCATAGTAAAATCTTTTATAAAGTTATTCGTTTTATTAGATTATAAATAGAATATATTATATTTTATTTAAAAGATTTTTCTTTAAATATGGACCGTCAGATTAAAGTAAATCGGTCTCAACCGTTCATGAGTTAGTTACTATGCAGTCCATTTTTCTATAAATAAAAGCTCATTCCTTCATTATTTCTTACGAATTCACTGAAACTCTAGAGAGAGAAATTATAGAGAAGCTATAGAAAAGTATTCTGCTCCTTCCCTACTCTTATATTCAGCTTTCTTTTACTATAAGGGATATTATTTGTTGTACTCGTAAGGGGTATTATTTCTTTTGTATTCATGAAGAGAACTTCTACTATTCCATTCTTTATTATTCTGCTGGAATAACCAGTATACGCGGACTATCCTATACTTGGTGACATTCTTCTAATATTCCGTCTTTATTATTCTGTTGGAACATACTGTCTGTGCGTTTACGCCGGACCTGGTTCCGTCTTTATTATTATCCTGTTAGAATATCCTGTCTGTGCGTTTACGCTAGACCTGGTTTCATCTTTATTATTATTACATTTGGAATATCCTCATACATGCGTTCTACGCCTTTGGGACCCGGTTTCGCCTTTTTATTATTCATTTGGAACATCCTCGTTTGCGCGAATTTCGCTTGAACTGGTTCCGTTATTATTATTCTGTTAGAATAACCTGTCTATGCGAAGTACCACATGCATGGTGATTTCTTTTATTATTCCATTCTTTATTATACTCAGTTGGTGAAAGTTTTTACTTCTATACTCCATGAAATTAGTGGAATATCCTTAATATTTGTGCTTCATCCAGTATCTTTTCATGGAAATATTCTTCTGAGCATTCTTGAATTTTACTCTACAAAGCAGTATCATGTTAACAATTTGGACGTTATTGGTTCATGGACAAATTAATTCTTGAACTTGTTTTATTGAATTATAATATCATTGTCATCATCCTCATGTTTATATTATGTTGAAAGTCATCTGTGGCCTGTAGTGCATAGATGGACTTGGTATGATTATGAACAGGGATTATTCGGTGTAATCATAACCGTAATGTTACAAATGATGTAGAAAATGTCATCATTGGCCCGTAGTGCATTGATGGATAGTTGTTGGCATGATCATGACCATTAATGAATACACAAATATCCTTGGTCCGTGAATGCATGGATAATTTGTGGTCGTGATACTAAAGAATATCCTCGGTCAGTAGTGCGAGGGGTGATTCGATGATGTGGATTATTTATTAAAGTGAGTCCCAGTTGATAAAAGTCATGAAAACCTTTTAAATCATAGAAGATAGTAGATTTTATTCTCTACTTGACTCTTCTAATGGATTGCTTGTTCCAATCGCAGTTAAACTTGATGTTTGTTATATTTTATCGGTTTAACACTTTATTGAAGGCTAATGATAATTTATTCGCATTATCTTAGTCATAATATTTCTTCTCGGGCTAGTTGAGCTCACCCTTTCTTTCACCGTTTCTCTTGAGGAAATGAGAATATAGTTTGACGCGAGTCGAGGAACGGAGTGATGGACCGGATGGTAGTATTAGTAGTCCTCACTATTCTCATTAAATAAGGTAACAATAAATGTAAGGAGGACTTATTCTGAGAGTGGATATTGTCTAGAAGATAATATTTGTATTATAAGTCACAGCTCTCTTGTTGTATATTAAAGATTGTATTTATATTATGTACCATGTATTTGGCGACTCAGAATAGGTGATGTATACCTATTTTGGGCGCGTCACATTTGGTATCAAAGCTTAGGGATATGATCCCTGGCGTGAGACTAGAACTAGGAGGGGAGAGACGGGGAATTCCTTCGCTAGTATAACCTACCTAAGTTTTTTTTGGTATTTAATTGGTCGGTCAGAATATAGGGATAATATGTTACATGTCAATTAACATTTTGTTTTGTGTGACAAGATCTCAAAATGACATCCGAGAATGTTGAGAATAGCAATGGAGCACAGCGCACCGCTGATTCACCATATATCAATAATCGTGGATAATGTGCATCGTGAAGGCGATAATCCTCATGCAAACAACAACAACGACGACCAAATGATGAATGATGGAATGTTAAGAGGCTTTATGCAATTCATGCAACAAAGAAAGCGAGAGCGGCTCTATCCAAAATGTAGGTGGAAACACCGAAAACTCTCTGACGGCCACCGCTAAACAGCTTCAAGGAGCCGGACCACCGGAGTTTATCGGAGAGCCAAAACCACTTAAGGCGTAGCATGGATAAAGCGGATCACTAAGATATTTGATGTCTTGGGATGCTCCGAGGAGCAAAAGGTTCCTTTGCCGCCTTTTATGTTGCAAGGAGAGGCGACATCGGTGGGAATCGATAAAGCGTACTCAACTGCGCCGCACCGAAAATGTCTTGGGAGAAGTTCCAAGAACTATTCAACAACAAGTACTTTCCGAAAGTATTCGTCACATGAAGGATGTGGAGTTCATCAAGTTGGAATGTAATAATATGACCGTGTCGCAAAGACGAAGCAAAGTTTGCGAAGTTGTCCCGGTTTATCCCATTTGGTGGATAATGAAGAGAGAATGACGGATGTTTTTAAGAGGTTTGAAGTCGGAGATACGCCAACATCTTATTTCTCATAAACCGTGTTTGTATTCGATGTTGTAAATAGGGCTCGCTTAGTGGAGCGCGATAACGAGTCAACGCAACCAAAAGAGAGCAAAATGGAAAATGATAATACCAGTTTGAGCGATCATCGGCGGTGACAACAAGCGTGGAGGAATCAACGGGCCGTAAATGGTAACCACTTCGGTGGTAATCAAGGCCAAAACAATAAGAATGGTCATTTCAAGAAGAGAAGATTCAACAATGATGGAAAGACGTCAAAGACCAAAGACCCGTTGTTAAGGAAGGAGAACGACCACCCATCATATGCTTCAAATGCGAGGGGAGGGACACATCGGTCCAAACTGCGATGTCATCAAAGCATGTTATAATTATGGAAGAGAAGGTCACTTAGCCCAATTTTGTCATTCACCGAAGACAAGTTCAATTAGGATAGAGGCACCAAAGGTCGGAAAAAGTCAAAGCCGGTAGTGCAAGGAGAGCGTTTGTTGTGACCTCCCGTAAAGCAAGGAACCCAAATGAGGTCATCACGGGTAAGCTTATCATAAACTCTAGCGAAGTCTATACTTTATTTGATACCGCCTCTACCCATTCTTTTATTTCTCATACTTGCGCTCAACGATTAAATTTGACTCGGAGAAATTAGACTTTGACTTATCTTGTGGAAACTCTGTTGGGAGAAACCTTCATTACATCCACTATTTATAAGTCTTGTTTGGTTCAAATCGGTACCCTCACATTACCTGTCGATCTTATTTCATTGAAAATACTTGCATTTGACGTGATTCTAGGGATTGATTGGTTAACTACTCATCATGCTAAAATTGATTATTTTCGTAAGGTTATTAGCTTTCATATTCCTAATCAACCTATTATGCAAATTCAAGCAACCAAACCATTAAAATCAATCACGGTCATCTCAAGCCATAAAGCTATTCGCTTATTTAAAAAAGGATGTCAAGCTTTCTTAGCCCACGCCACGATTTAAACAAAAATACGCCGATTTTGAATGATATTTCTATTGTTAATAAATTTCCTGACGTATTCCCTGAATAACTTCTTAGCCTACCCCGAGAGCGTGAAATTAAATTTTGTATCGACCTTGAACCCTAGATAAAACCCATTTCCAAAGCCCCATATCGAATGGCTCTATTGAACTTCGTGAGTTAAAGACCCAACTGCAGAATTATTAGACATTGGCTTTATTCGTCCAAGTACTTCTCCTTGGGGTGCTCTGCTCTATTCGTGAAAAAAGAAAGATAGGAGTATGCGACTTTGTATTGATTATCGGAGTTGAATCATGTCACCATCAAAAATAGGTACCCATTGCCACGTATTGATGACCTGTTTGACCACTTGCAAGGAGCCAAATTCTTTTCAAAGATCGATCTGCGTTAGGATATCACCAATTGAAGATTAGAGCCGATGACATTCCAAAGACGGCTTTAACTCCCCAGACGGGCATTATGATTTCCTAGTCATGTCCTTTAGATTGACTAATGCTCCTCACGCCTTCATGGATATGATGAACCTATATTCAAGGAATATTTGGATCACTTTGTGGTCGCTTTTATTGATGACATCCTTATTTATTCTAAAAAGCCGTGAAGATCATGAGCAACACTTGAGGCTGACACTCCAAAAGCTTCGTGAATACAAACTTTATGCAAAGTTGAAGAAATATGAGTTCTGGCTTGAGGAAGTAGCATTCCTTGGGCATGTAGTATCAAGTCATGGAATATCAGTTGACCCGGCAAAGATTGAAGCAATTCAAAGCTGGGAGCAACCTAAATCAGTGACTGAAGTACGTAGCTTTCTCGGCTTGGTTGGTTATTATCGGAGATTCGTGGAAGGATTTTCTCGAATAGCTACTCCATTAACTCAGCTGACTCGGAAAGATATAAAGTTCAGTTGGAGCGAAGAATGTGAGAAGAGTTTTCAAGAACTCAAGAGGAGACTCATTTCAGCACCTGTTCTGATAATACCATCTGGCTCGGAGGGATTTGTCGTCTACAGTGATGCTTCAGATAAAGGGTTGGGATGTTTTCTCATGCAGCATGGGAAAGTCATAGCCTATGCCTCAAGATAACTCAAAGAATATGAGAGGAATTATCTTACTCATGACCTAGAGTTAGCAAAACAGCTGTTATCTTCGCACTTAAAATTTGGAGGCATTACTTGTATGGGGAGAAGGTGGAGATCTTTACGGATCATAAAAGCCTCAAATATTTCCTCACTCAAAAGGAACTCAACATGCGACAACGACGTTGGCTTGAATCATTGAAAGATTATGATCATACCATCCAATACCATCCTCGGAAAAGCAAACGTGGTAGGTGGATGCATTGAGTAGAAGATAATATGCAAGTACGAAAAGCGATATTGTCAACACAAAGGCCCATTTTGTGTGACTTACAAAGGATGGAGATAGAGTTAAAACTCAGGACCCATGTGATGATGGCGAATATACGAGTAGAATCGACTTTAATTGATAAAGTTAAAGTCATCAAGCTACGGACACGAAGGCGATCGCGTATGAGGAAGAAAATGCAAGAAGGTGCTATCTTAAGCAAGAATCGATGAAGAAGGAATACTTGAGTCAACTCGGACTTTGTGTTCCTAACGACCACGATTTAAAGTATAAAATCATGATGGAGGCGCATAACACACCGCTTTTCAATCCATCGAGGAGTACCAAAATGTATCATGATATTCGTAAATACATTTTGGTGGAGCAATATGAAGAGAGAGATAGCACTTTTATCTCAAGGTGTCTAACTTGTCAACGAAGTTAAAGTGGAGCATCAAGTACCAAAGGTCCATTGAAACCACTTGAAATTCCGAATGGAAATGGGAGCACATTACCATGGATTTCAAGCACGGCCTTCCTAAGGTTTCAAGGTATAGATGCGATTTGGGTCATTATTGATAGATTGACCAAGTCTCGCTCATTTTTTACCGATACGAGAAACCTATACACTTGAACGTCTTGCTCGTATGTACATAAACGAGATTGTGAGACTACATGGTATGCCAGTATCCATAGTTTCTAATCGAGACTCAAGATTCACTTCACGATTTTGGGTTACTTTGCAGAAATCTATGGGCACAGATTTACGATTTAGCTCGGCATATCATCCTCAGACGGACGGACAGTCGGAGAGGAGATAGCCAGGTTTTATACCTACTTATTCGATATCTTTTACTTGAATTATTTGCTTAATCTTATATTTCTTAGTTACTTTTCATGCATTTTGTGTTCGTTTTGTAGATTATATGCTTGGGAGTTGAAATCGCAATGAATTGGTATAAAAACGCAAAGAAAAGCAATCCGAACATAGTTTGGGCTTTATGTTTATTTCATTTTCTTGGTTTGGAACTTGGTTTACATTGTAGAGCTTCTTCTTAGCTTTCTGGAACATCTTGAATCATCAAAATCGGAGTTCGGATGCAAGAGTTATGACATTTGTACCAACGGACGTCGAACGTCACTGTTTTGGGTTGTCATTTGCACAATAGTCACTTCCAGCCCAATTTTGACCTTCATCCGTTCTTTATTTCTCAATTCTCAAAGAATGAAAGTTTTATATCTCGTCAATATCTTCGATTTGATAGGTGCCAAGCCTCGTAACTCTTCCTGGATCAAATGTTATGGCCATTTTCCCAAAGGACGTCAGAGCAGAAAATTTTCCTTCACAAAACCGCCGCTAGGGTGGGCATACATGGTACAAAGCAGACACCTAGCCTGCCGGGGCGGGCCCAAAACAAGCATAGACCCCCGTCGGGGCGGGGGTAGCCCAGAAAATGCGCGAAAATGCGAATTTTGGTCCAATTTGAGTCCGAAAAGGATTGTTTAGATCCGATTGACACAAGGACTTCCAAGAGAACTTCCAAGAGGACTTAAAGACATAAGAAGAGACTTATAAAAGGAGGAGAATCACAAAGATTAGGGGAGATGAGAGACTAGTTAGAGGATTCAATTAGATTAGAGTAAATTAGATCAAAACACTAGTTCTAATTAGATTTGGAGATTGAAGCAACTTCAAGACCATTGAAGATCAAGAGCAGGAGCTTGAGGAAGATGGAGATTTGCTGACAACAGATTTATTCTTTACTCTACTCTTATTTTTATCTTTTAATATTATTTCAAGTGTGGATTCTTAGTTTTAATTCAATGAACTAATTCTTTGTTTGAGATTACAATGGATCTTATTGTGTAGTTTATTTTAATATGCTTCATTATCAATTATTATGTTCTATTGTGAGGATTGTCTATTGTGATTTGGATTTAATTGTTTAATTGATTGGCCATCAATTACCGTGATAATCTATATGAACTCGAGAGATGAAGTATTGATTTAGATCTTATCATGATAGCATGTGTTCAGGATTTTGTTAGTAGCTTAAACTTGATGAGTGTTAAGGTAGAGATATGCTTGACACCGCATGTAATCGGATAGAGAACTTATTCTTCAACCTTCTTCAATTGTAATTCACATAGAGATATAGTGGGTTAGTTGATTAAGGTGTTTAACAGATTTCTATCTTAATTGTGGATTGACGTTAATATGGGTATTATGCATCGAGAGGTGGTTTTATCTCGCTTTAGTGTTCTTGATTAACAATTCGTGATGAGAATAATTGATGAGAAGTGTGTTAACTTAAATGAAGAAATAAGTGAAGTTGTGATCTTAAATCTCAAGTTATCTTAATTTAACTAGTGAAATTTAATAGTAGTTTAATTTATATAATTTGAAATTCATTCGTTTAAATAAGATTGAGTTGGTTACGGGTTAGTACTTGGTGATTTTTGTTAAATAATTCTCTGTGGGAACGATACTCTACTCTTCACTTTATTACTTGTTGACCATGTATACTTGCATGTTGTGCGTATATAGATTTTACCCAACAAGTTTTTGGCGTCATTGCCGGGGAATTAGTTTAATATTTTTTTACCAATATTAATTTCAATCAAATTAGTCTTAATTTAAATATTTTTATTTTTATTTTTAATTCTCTTCCTATATTTCTCTCTTTTCAGGTACCATGGATGACTTTACGTATCAATGGCCATACACGAACATGACTCAACCAAGGGAAACGGGATTGATAGACTTAATGCATTTTCCGCAATGTCGTAAGATGATTGAAGAACTATCGAAGAGGAAGTTGGGCGTTTTTGCATGTTTCAAAGGAGTCGAAGGATTGCGATTATGTGTGACTATCAGTCCGGGCAATCACCCGAGTAATCAATGCACCATCAATCTCTGGCTGGTACAGTATGGTGGTAATTACCTCAATCAGTATGCATATGATAATTATGATCAAGTTTGGGGGTATCACCCGGATTCTTCATGGAGCTATACTTATGAAGACCAATACTCTACTACAAATCCAACATAAACGCCGGAATTCTCATATCCACCTCCAATGCGAGAAGAAGACAATTTAGAGTTGAAGGAATTCATGTTAAGGATTATAGCAAACCAAGAGGATAGGATGATGAGTCAAGAAATATCGAGCCACAATTTTAAGCACCAGATGGAACAACTCATCACCACTTCAACTCATGGTCCTCAATACATGGATTCCAAAACTAAGACAGATAATTCAAGTTTGGAGGATTTATGGTTCAAGTTTGTAGCATCAACTGAGGAGAGGATGATTAATCAAGCGCGGTCAATTCAGAATCAAGAGATAGCAATTCAAAATATTCAAAATAAGATAGATCAATTGACCAAAGCCGTAAGCAACCTTCCTCGAAACAATTGGTGTTATGATGTGAATTCCGAGATTGATGAAGTGCCCGAGCCAAATCTACAATTGGATGAGCCACAAGATGTTGGAAAAGAGATAAATGGGGATAATGACAACAAGGTCGGTGAAGAACTAACTATAAGTACTAACAAGGATGAGTCGATGTTATTAGTGCCCCAATTTCCTTCTCCATCAAAGTTCAAGAATCTGGTTAGATTTGCAAAATCATGCCCACTTGGTAGCCATGTCGTCGGCAATGCTCTTTATGACATGAGAGCTAGTGCAACAATGAAGCCGTGGTGGGAAGAGAAAGAGAAGATAGACGAAGAGCCCGTTATGTTTGACACACTTCCATACCCACATATGATCACAAACACAATGGAGATAACACCTAGTCATGTGCCCTTCTTCATGGAGATTATACCGAGTCAAAGCATGTTAGGTGACTTTGATGCTATGGCCATCACTTTTGGGAACCTCCCAAAGGATTATTTGCTACTAATGGATGGAGGATTCCACAACTATCGAAGAGGAATTGGATAGCGTTGACCAGACAAAGTCAGGCTGAAAGACTATAATTCAAGCGCTAACTGGGAGGCAACCCATGAATTTTATTATTTATTTATATGTTTTCCTAGTTTATTTAGTAGATAGGAATCCAAGTGTTATTCTAATACATGTTGTCTCTCTTCATTGCAGGTATTGGAGGTTCAATGGATAGGAAAATGATTGTCGCCGCCAAGGCCACCATCACCACAAGCTTAAATGATTACAGGGAAGTCCTCGTCCACTTCATGCTTTATTTTACAATGAGGACATTTTAATTGTTAAGTTTGGGGGAGTTAAATAATTTAGGTTTATTTATGTTTGCATTCATGTAGTGTAATTGCATAATAGTTTGCATAGTAGAGTAGTTGCATAATAGTTTGTATTTATAACTATAAAAAAAAAATCAAAAATTCAAAAAAAATTATTAGTTAGTTACTATGTTCATTTGCATGAATCCAGTTGTTAGATAGTTTACAGTTTGATTTGGCCAATGATGAGATTGGAATTGGGTAGACAAGTATAGTACTGACCATTAGAGCTTTGATGTGATTTCTTGTTATGAATTGAGTCTTTTTCTGTTTGAAACTGGTATAATAAGGATAACACAGTAAAAATAACTTGTTGAATGATTGAATTTAAATTGATACATAATGGGATTTTAAAGGATAATGCTAGTTTGAATGAAAGAATGACAAGAATAAATAGTGATGGCTAAAGTTAGACAAGAACCTAAGTTTGGGGGAATATTTGGGGTATATAAGCTATAAAAAAAGAAGGAAAAAGAAAAAAAATGGAAAAAAAAAGAAAAAAAAAGTATGAATAAACACTGTGGCGTGCTTTTCTAGTTTTGTGGCCTTTGTTACTTGAGTAAGTAAGCCCGAGGGGATTGTCTTTACACCTAGCGCCCTAAGGTCTTAATGGTCTGGGAGTCGTTGGTCGAAAGCTCGTTAAGGTAGCATTGAAAAGCCTAAGGGAATAAGACATTGCATAGCTATGTGTATGTAAACCAAAAGAAAAAAATGAATAAAACGGGAAATAAGAGCAAAAAGCCCCCGTAGATGAAAAATAAAGCATAAGTATCCCATGTTGACCCTCGATATTGGTAATTGTTTGATTTTAGTTGGATCTAGCTTGTTTTTGGATTTCTTGAGTTTACATTGTATGATGTATTCAAAGAGACTTGTTATGTGTTAAATTTAATTTTATATCAGTTAACATTATTGTGGAGCACACACACACTATACCAGTAATAACAGTTTAAGACTTGATGATTGACTAGGAAATTGTTGATTGGTTTTGATATGAAGTATTGTCGTGTTTGCTTGATTTCTCTAAGGCCAAGTGAATAAATTTGATTCTATCAATACTGCTAGATTCATAGGCATATAGATTAGTTGTATTTCATTGCATTGCATTGCATTATGTTGTGTTGCTTGGGGACAAGCAATGGTTTAAGTTTGGGGGTATTTGATAACTAGATTTTATACCTACTTATTCGGTATCTGTTACTTGAATTATTTGCTTAATCTCATGTTTCTTAGTTACTTTTCATGCATTTTGTGTTCGTTTTGAAGATTATATGCTTGGGAGTTGAAATCGCAAAGAATTGGTATGAAAACGCAAAGAAAGCAATTCGGATATCGTTTGGGCTTTTATGTTTATTTCATGTTCTTGATTTGGAACTTGGATTACATTGTAGAGCTTCTTCTTAGCTTTCTGGAACATCTTGAATCATCAAAATCGGAGTTCAGATGCAAGAGTTATGACATTTGTACCAACGGACGTCGAACGTCACTGTTTTGGGTGGCCATTTGCACAGCAGTCACTTCCAGCCTAATTTCGACCTTCTTTAGTTCGTTATTTCTAAATTCTCAAAGAATAAAAGTTGTAGATCTCGTCGACATCTTCGATTTGATAGGTGGCAGGCCTCGTAACTCTTCCCGGATCAAATGTTATGGCCGTTTTTCCAAAGGACGTCAGAGCAGAAAATTTTCCTTCACAAAACCACCGCCGGGGTGGGTATACATGGTACAAAGCAGGCCCCTAGCCCGCCGGGGTGGGCCCAAAACAAGCATAGACCCCCGCCAGGGCGGGGGTAGCCCAGAAAATGCGCGAAAAATGCGAATTTTGGTCCAATTTGAGTCCAGAAAGGATTGTTTTGATCCGATTGACACAAGGACTTCCAAGAGAACTTCCAAGAGGACTTAAAGACATATGAAGAGATTTATAAAAGGAGGAGAATCACAAGGATTAGGGGAGATGAGAGACTAGATAGAGGATTCAATTAGATTAGAGTAAATTAGATCAAAACACTAGTTCTAATTAGATTTGGAGATTGAAGCAACTTGAAGACCATTGAAGATCAAGAGCAGGAGCTTGAGGAAGATTGAGATTTGCTGACAACAGATTTATTCTTTACTTTACTCTTATTTTTATCTTTTAATGTTATTTCAAGTGTGGATTCTTAGTTTTAATTCAATGAACTAATTCTTTGTTTGAGATTACAATGGATCTTATTGTGTAGTTTATTTTAATATGCTTCGTTATCAATTATTATATTCTATTGTGAGGATTGTCTATTGTGATTTGGACTTATTTGTTTAATTGATTGGCCATCAATTACCGTGATAATCTATATGTACTCGAGAGATGAAGTATTGATTTAGATCTTATCATGATAGCATGTGTTCAGGATTTTGTTAGTAGCTTAAACTTGATGAGTGTTAAGGTAGAGATATGCTTGACACCGCATGTAATCGGATAGAGAACTTATTCTTCAACCTTCTTTAATTGTAATTCACATAGAGATGTAGTGGGTTAGTTGATTAAGGTGTTTAACGGATTTCTATCTTAATTTTGGATTGATGTTCATATGGGTATTATGCATCAAGAGGTGGTTTTATCTGCTTTAGTGTTCTTGATTAACAATTCAGGATAGAGAATAACTGATGAGAAGTGTGTTAACTTAAATGAAGCAATAAGTGAAGTTGTGATCTTAAATCTCCGTTATCTTAATTTAACTAGTGGAATTTAATAGTAGTTTAATTTATATAATTTGAAATTCATTCGTTTAAATAAGATTGAGTTGGTTACGGGTTAGTACTTGGTGATTTTTGTTAAATAATTCTCTGTGGGAACGATACTCTACTCATCACTTTATTACTTGTTGACCATGTATACTTGCGTGTTGTGCTTATATAGATTTTACCCAACAAGAGGACTATTCAAACTCTTGAAGATCTATTTCAAGACTTAACTTGTGTTTTCCTGATTTCAAGGAAGTTGGGACAAGTTCTTAACATTGGTGGAGTTTTCCTACGACAAGATTCAAATGATCGAAGAACGATATCGAAAGATCAAGTATTGGCAAAGTTACGGCTCCAATCGAAAGCGTTGTGGAGACCCCAACTTTTATGAATAAAGATGAATTTTCTATAAATATCATTTTTGAATATTATGGAATGAATTTGATATAATGTTATAGTTGTGGGTAATATTTATAAATTTTGCAAAATCATGAGTTGTTATATAATATTAGATTGGTTGAAGGGAATATTCGTTTTAACGGGGAATATTAAATATGGCAGCACAATCATTGGTGGACCCTAGCAATTGAAATTATTGTCGGATTGAAAGCGACAAAAATACTTTATGAAAATAACGGCGGAAGTTTTACTGATTAAGCTGTTGAAACACGGATGTTAAAAAATGCGATGTCTGGCGTGGTTGCATAGTAACACGGTATTGATTATTGATGCTTATGTGATAAGTCACTTTCGGTTTTGTTTTATTGGTATTATTAATGTAATAAGCGAGAAAAAAGCTTTTATATAAAAAAGCAGAATACTTTTATAAAGTTATTCGTTTTATTAGGCTAATAGTAAAATCTTTTTATATATAAAAGCAGAATACTTTTATAAAGTTATACATTTTATTAGACAATAATTAGAATATATTATATTTTATTATGCATAGTGTTTGCATAGTACTGCGTAGTGTTTGCATAGTAAAATCTTTTATAAAGTTATTCGTTTTATTAGATTATAAATAGAATATATTATATTTTATTTAAAAGATTTTGCTTTAAATATGGATAGTCAGTTAAAATAAATCAATCTCGGATAGTTCATGAGTTAGTTCTTATGATCCATTTTTCTATAAATAGAAGCTCATTCCTTCATTATTTCTTACGAATTCTTTGAAACTCTAGAGAGAAAATTATAGAAAGCTATAGAAAAGTATTATACTCCTTCCTACTCTTATATTGAGTTTCTTTTACGGTAAGGTGGGATATTATTTGTTGTACTTTCGTAAGGGGTATTATTTCTTTTGTATTCATGAAGAGAACTTACATTATTCCATTCTTTATTATTACTTTGGAATAACTTGGTATCTGTGGACTACCTATACTTGGTGACATTCTTCTAATATTAAATCTTTATTATTATTACATTTGGAATATCACATGCATGCGTTTCTGGCGGGACTGGTTCCATCTTTTTATTATTATTACATTTGGAATATCACATGTACATGCGTTTTCTGTGGGACTGATTCCATCTTTATTATTATTACATTGGAATATCACATGCATGCGTTTACTGTGGGACTGGTTAAATCTTTATTATTACATTGGAACATCACATGGGTGCGAATTTACTTTGACTGGTTAAGTTACTTATTATTACTGTTGGAATAACTTTGTCTACATCAATCTGCATGCATGGTGATTTCTTTTGTTATTCCATTCTTTATTATACTCGGTTGGTTAAAGTTTTGACTTCTATACTCCATGAAATTAGTGGAATATCCTTGATATTTGCGCTTCATCCGATATCTTTTCATGGAAATATTCTTACGAGCATTCTTGAATTTTACTCTACTGGCGATATCATGTTGACAATTTGGGCGTTATTGGTTCTGGATAAATTAATTCTTGAACTTGTTTTATTGAATTCTTATATCATTGTCATCATCCTCATGTTTATATTATGTTGAAAGTCATCATGTGGCACTGTAGTGCATAGATGGACTTGGTATGATTATGACCGAGGATTATTGATTGTAATCATGGTAGTAATGTTACAAATGATGTGGTAAAAAGTCCTCGTTGGCGTAGTGCATTGATGGATAGTTGTTGGCATGATCATGACCATTAATGAATACACAAATATCCTTGGCCGTAGTGCATGGATAATTTGTGGTCGTGATACTAAAAAAATATCCTTGGCCGTGTAGTGCGGGGTGATTCGATGATGTGGATTATTTATTAAAATTTGAGTCCCGTGATAAAAGTCATGAAAAAAACTTTTAAATCATAGAAGATAGTAGATTTTATTCTCTACTTGACTCTTAAATGGATTGCTTGTTCATTGAGTTAAACTTGATGTTTGTTATATTTTATCGGTTTAACAACTTGTTGAAGGCTAATGATAATTTATTACGCATTATCTTAGTCATAATATTTCTTCTTGGGCTAGTTGAGCTCACCCTTTCTTTCCTTTGTTCTCTTGAGGAAATGAGAATATAGTTTTGGGACGAGTCGGGGAGCGGAGTGATGGACCGGATGATAGTATTAGTAGTCCTCACTATTACATTAAATAGTGTGACAATAAATGTAATGAGGACTTATTACGAGTGGATATTATCTAGAAGACGATATTTGTATTAAAACTCATATATGTTTTACTCTTTTGTTGTATATTAAAGATTGTATTTGTATTACATACCATGTATTTGGCGACTCGAAATAGGTGATGTATACCTATTTTGGGGGCGTCACGATTAATATCAAAGCTTAGGGATATGATCCACAGCTAAGATGTGAGAATAGAACTAGAACTAGGAGGGAGGCAGAAATTCCTTACGCTAGTATGACCTACCTAAGTTTTTGGTATTTAATTGGTCGATCGAGAATATAGGGATAATATGTTACATGTCAATTAACCTTTTGTTTTGTGGCGATCTCGAAAATGACATCAGAATGTTGAGAATAGCGATGGAGCCTGAGACCGTTGATTCACCACATATCAATCGATAATCGAGGATAATGTGCATCGAGGGCGACAATCCTCATGCAAACAACAACCAAATGATGAATGATGGAATGTTCGAGGCTTTATGCGATTAAATGCAACAATGAGGCGGCTCTGTCCAAAATGTAGGTGGAAACAAAAACTCTCGGGGACACACTAATTAAGCAGTTCAGGCTGGGGGACCACGGAGTTTATTGGAGAGCAAAACCACTTAAAGCGGAAGCATGGATAAAGCGGATCACCAAGATATTTGATGTCTTGGGATGCTCAGAGAAGCAAAAGTTCCTTTACCGCCTTTATGTTGCGAGGAGAAGCGATTCTTGGTGGGAATCGGTAAAAAGCGTACTCGACTGCTGCCCTTTGAAAATGTCTTGGGAGAAGTTCGAAGAACTATTCAACGACAAGTACTTTCCGAAAGTATTAAATCACATGAAGGAGGTGGAGTTCATCAAGTTGGAACAAAAATAATATGGCCAGTGTCGCGATCTGAAAAGCAAAAGTTTGCGAGTTGTCGGTTTTACGTCCCACTTGGTGGATAATGAAGAGAATATGGCGCGGATGTTTTAAGAGGTTTGAAGCGGGAGATATGTCGACATCTTATTTCTCATAAAGCTGTGTTTGTATTCGAGATGTTGTAAATAGGGCTCGATTAGTGGAAGCGCGATAATGAGTCAATATGACCAAAAGAAAAGCGTAAAAAAAATGATAATACCGGTGAGAAGCGATCGTCGAGCGGTGACAACAAGCGTGGAGGAAATCAACGGGCGAAATGGTAACCACTTGGTGGTAATCAAGGCCAAAATAATAAGAATGGACATTTCAAGAAGAGGAGATTCAATAATGATGGAAAGAGCGTCGGCACCGACACCGTTGTTAAGGAAGGAGAAGCGACCACCTATCGTATGCTTCAAATGCGGAGGGAGGGACATCGGTCAAAAGCTAGCGATGCCGTCAAAAGCGTGTTATAATTGTGGAAGAAGGTCACTTAGCCCGATTTTGTCGTTCACCAAAGACAAGTTCACTAGGATGGAGCACCAAAGGTAGTCCCGAAAAAATCAAAGCCGGTAGTCTGAGGAGGCGTTTGTTGTGACCTCCCGAAAAGCGAGGAACGAATGAGGTCATCACGGGTAAGCTTATCATAAACTCTAGCGAAGTCTATACTTTATTTGATCTGGGTTCTACCCATTCTTTTATTTCTCTACTTGCGCTCAGCGATTAAATTTGACTCAGGAGAAATTAGACTTTGACTTATCTGTGGAAACTCTCGTTGGGAGAAACCTTCATTACATCCACTTGTTTATAAGTCTTGTTTGGTTCAAATCGGTACCCTCACATTACACCGATCGATCTTATTTCATTGAAAATACTTGCATTTGGCGTGATTACAGGGATTGATTGGTTAACTACTCATCATGCTAAAAAATTGATTGTTTTAAATAAGGTTGTTAGCTTTCATATTCTAATCAACCTATTATGCGAATTCAAGCGACCAAACCATTAAAATCAATCACGGTCATCTCAAGCCATAAAAAGCTATTCGTTTATTGAAAAAAAAGCGGATGTCAAGCTTTCTTAGCCCGTATCACGATCTAAACAAAAATAAATCGATTTTGAATGATATTTCTATTGTTAATAAATTTCTGGCGTATTCC
This sequence comes from Panax quinquefolius, assembly GCA_020205615.1. NCBI lineage: Eukaryota > Viridiplantae > Streptophyta > Magnoliopsida > Apiales > Araliaceae > Panax > Panax quinquefolius. Next base: position 55,845,564 of record CM035172.1, on the reverse strand, counting down.
ACGAAGAACTTCTGGCCTACCCCAGGCGTGAAATTGAATTTTGTATCGACCTTGAACCCGGTACAAAACCCATTTCCAAAGCCCCATGTCGAATGGCTCTATTGAACTTGAGGAGTTAAAGACCCAATGCGAGGAATTGTTAGACATTGGCTTTATTAGTCCTAGTACTTCTCCTTGGGGTGCTCTGTTACTATTACGTGAAAAAGAAGAAAGATGGGAGTATCGACTTTGTATTGATTATCGGGAGTTGAATCATGTCACCATCAAAAATAGGTACCCATTGCCCGCGTATTGATGACTGTTTGACCCGATTGCAAGGAGCCAAATTCTTTTCAAAGATTGATCTTCGTTAGGATATCACCAATTGAAGATTAGAACAGATGACATTCAAAAGGCGGCTTTGAGAACTTCGATGCGGGCATTATGAATTCTAGTCGTGTCCTTTGGATTGACTAATGCTCCTACTTTGCCTTCATGGATATGATGAGCCAAGTATTCAGGAATATTTGGATCACTTTGTGGTCGTCTTTATTGATGACATCCTTATTTATTCAAAAAGCCGTGAAGATCATGAAAGCAACACTTGAAGGTGACACTCCAAAAGCTTCGTGAATACAAACTTTATGCGAGTTGAAGAAATGTGAGTTACGGCTTGAGGAAGTAGCATTCCTTGGGCACGTAGTATCAAGTCATGGAATATCAGTTGACCCGGCAAAAGATTGAAGCAATTCAAAGTTTGGGAGCAACCTAAATCGATGGCCAAAATCGTAGCTTTCTCGGCTTAGTTTGGTTATTATCGGAGATTCGTGGAAGGATTTTCTCGAATAGCTACTCCATTAACTCGGTGACTCGGAAAGATACAAAGTTTGGTTGGAAGCGAAGAATGTGAGAAGAGTTTTCAAGAACTTCGAGAGGAGACTCATTTACACACTGTTACGACAATACCATCGGCTCGGAGGGATTTGTAAATCTCTGATGATGCTTGGGTAAAGGGTTGGGATGTGTTCTCATGCAACATGGGAAAGTCATAGCCTATGCCTCGAAAGACAACTCAAAGAATATGAGAGGAATTATCCTACTCATGACCTAGAGTTAGCATTTGTTGTTTCTCTCACACTTAAAATTTGGAGGCATTACTTGTATGGGGAGAAAGTGGAGATCTTTCTGGATCGTAAAAGCCTCAAATATTTCTTCACTCAAAGGAACTCGACATGCGACAACGGCGTTGGCTTGAAGCTGTTGAAAGATTATGATCATACCATCGATACCATCACGGAAAAGCGAGCGTGGTAGGTGACGCATTGAGTAGAAGATCATATCTGAAATCTGAGTGCGATATTGTCAACACTGAAAGGCCCATTTGTGTGACTTGCAAAGGATGGAGATAGAGTTAAAGACTCAGGGACCCATGTGATGATGGCGAATATCTGAGTAGAACCAGACTTTAATTGATAAAGTTAAAAATTTGCTCGAAACTCTGGACACAGGTGATCGTATGAGGAAGAAAGTGCAAGAAGGTGCTATCTTAGGAAGCAAGAATCGATGAAGAAGGAATACTTGAGTCGACTCCGGACTTTGTGTTCTAACGACCACGATTTAAAGTATAAAATCATGATGGAGCGCCTGACACACCGTTTTGCAATCCATCACAGGAGTACCAAAATGTATCATGATATTAAATCATACATTTTGGTGGAAGCAATATGAAGAGAGAGATAGCGTTGTTTATCTCGAGGTGTCTAACTTGTCAGCGAGTTAAAGCGGAGCATCAAGTACCAAAAGGTCCATTGCAACCACTTGAAATTCGAATGGAAGTGGGAGCACATTACCATGGATTTAGTTCTGGGGTCTTCTAAGGTTTCTCAAGGTATAGATCGATTTGGGTCATTGTTGATAGATTGACCAAAATCTGCTCATTTCTTACCGTCTGAAAACTTATACACTTGAAACGTCTTGCTCGTATGTACATAAAGCGAGATTGTAAGACTATGGTATGCGGTATCCATAGTTTACGATCGAGACCCAGATTCACTTCACGATTTTGGGTTAGTTTGCGAAAAAAGCTATGGGCGCAGATTTACGATTTAGCTTCGGCATATCATCCTCGAGACGGATGAGACGATCGGAGAGGACTATTCAAACTCTTGAAGATCTATTAAGACTACTGTGTCCTTGATTTCAAGGGAAGTTGGGACAAGTTCTTACCATTGGTGGAGTTTTCTACTGACAACAGATTATCAAGCAAGTATTGGCATGGCTCCATTTGAGCGTTGTATGGAAGAAAGTGTCGTTCTCGGTATCTTTGGGATGAGGTGGGTGAAGCAACGTTGTTGGGACCGGTTTATACGTATGACTACTGAAAAAGATTCAAGCGATCAAACCACGTATAAAAACTCTCACAAGATCGACAAAGAGTTATCTTGATCTTCATCGAAAGGATGTGGAATTCGATATAGGAGATCGTGTGTTGTTACGTGTTGCTCCATGGAAAGGAGTTACGAGATTTGGAAAGAGAGAAAAGCTCGATCCTCGATTCATTGGCCCATTTTAATCCTCGATCGAGTAGGAGCGTGGCTATAGACTAAACTTTTACTGCCAAGTATGTCTAAATGTTCATAACGTTTTCACATATCCATATTACGTAAATATGTGAAAGACCGAACCACATTATTGAGTTAGAACCGGGATGAAATAGCGGAAGATTTGGCGTATGAAGGGTTCTGTTCAAATCTTGGATAAGAAGGAACATATTCTACGCTCGAGTTATACCTCAAATCGAAGTTTTGTGGAGAAACCACGATGTTGAGGAAATGACTTGGGAGTTAGAATGCGAAATGAAATCAAGGTATCCTTACCTCTTGACATACCAGTCGTACCCTAATTTTGAGGCAAAATTTCATAAGAAGGGGAGGTTGTAAGACCCCAACTTTTATAAATAAAGATGAATTTTCTATAAATATCATTTTTGAATATTATGGAATGAATTTGATATAATGTTATAGTTGTGGGTAATATTTATAAATTTTGCAAAATCTGTGAGTTGTTATATAATATTCGATTGGTGGGGAATATTCGTTTTAACGAGGGAATATTAAATACAACAGCACAATCATTGGTGGACCCCACAACGAAATTATTGTCGGATTGAAAAGCGACAAAAATACTTTATGAAAATAATGGCGGAAGTTTTACAGTTTAGCTTGTTGAAACACCGGTGTTAAAAAAATGCGATGTCTGGCGTGGTTGCTTAGTAGCACTTACGGTATTGATTATTGATGCTTATGTGATAAGTCACTCGGTTTTTTTTTTATTGGTATTATTAATGTAATAAAAGCGAAAAAGCTTTTATAAAAGCAGAATACTTTTATAAAGTTATTAGTTTTATTAGGCTAATAGTAAAATCTTTTTATATAAAAGCAGAATACTTTTATAAAGTTATACATTTTATTAGACAATAATTAGAATATATTATATTTTATTATGCATAGTGTTTGCATAATGCTGCATAGTGTTTGCATAGTAAAATCTTTTATAAAGTTATTAGTTTTATTAGATTATAAATAGAATATATTATATTTTATTTAAAAGATTTTGCTTTAAATATGGATAGCCGATCAGTTAAAATAAATCGATCTCGATAGTTCATGAGTTAATTACTATCTGATCCATTTTTCTATAAATAGAAGCTCATTCCTTCATTATTTCTTACGAATTCACTTGAAACTCTAGAGAGAAATTATAGAAGCTATAGAAAAGTATTACGCTCCTTCCTTACTCTTATATTCGGTTTCTTTTACGGTAAGGGATATTATTTGTTGTACTTTCGTAAGGGGTATTATTTCTTTTGTATTCATGAAGAACTTACATTATTCCATTCTTTATTATTACTGTTTGGAATAACTTGGTATATCATGACTTGACTTACCTATACTTGGTGACATTCTTCTATTATTATTCTTTATTATTATTACATTTTGGAATATCATATACATGCATTTTTTCTGTGGGACTGGTTCCATCTCTTTATTATTATTACATTTGGAATATCACATGCATGCGTTTTCTGTGGGACTGGTTCCATCTTTATTATTATTATTGGAATATCACATGCGTGCGTTTCTTCTGGGACTGGTTAAAATCTTTATTATTACATTGGAACATCACATCGGTGCGAATTTACTTTGACTTTGGTTCCGTTACTTATTATTACATTGGAATAACTTTTACATCTGCAATCTTACGCATGCGTGGTGATTTCTTTTGTTATTCCATTCTTTATTATACTCGGTTGGTTAAAGTTTTGACTTCTATACTCCATGAAATTAGTGGAATATCCTTGATATTTAAGCTTCGTCGATATCTTTTCATGGAAATATTCTTACGAGCATTCTTGAATTTTACTCTACTGAAAGCGATATCATGTTTGACAATTTGGGCGTTATTGGTTCTGGATAAATTAATTCTTGAACTTGTTTTATTGAATTCTTATATCATTGTCATCATCCTCATGTTTATATTATGTTGAAAGTCATCTGTGGCTTGTAGTGCATAGATGGACTTGGTATGATTATGACCGAGATTATTGATTATAATCATGGTAGTAATGTTACAAATGATGTGGAAAAAAGTCCTCATTGGCCCGTAGTGCATTGATGGATAGTTGTTGGCATGATCATGACCATTAATGAATACACAAATATCCTTGGCGTGAGTGCATGGATAATTTGTGGTGCGTGATACTAAAAGAATATCCTTGGTAGTAGTGCGGGGGTGATTCGATGATGTGGATTATTTATTAAAATTTGAGTCCCGGCGATAAAAGTCATGAAAAACCTTTTAAATCATAGAAGATAGTAGATTTTATTCTCTACTTGACTCTTACAATGGATTGCTTGTTCATTGCTGCTGATTAAACTTGATGTTTGTTATATTTTATCGGTTTAACATTTGTTGAAGGCTAATGATAATTTATTACGCATTATCTTAGTCATAATATTTCTTCTTGGGCTAGTTGAGCTCACCCTTTCTTTCATTGTTCTCTTGAGGAAATGAGAATATAGTTGGGGACGAGTCGAGGAGCGGAGTGATGGACGGATGATAGTATTAGTAGTCCT